>JANUSC010000196.1:0-432949 GCA_025200525.1 Camellia lanceoleosa
TGAATTCATTTTCTTTGGAAAATGGGGTAGTCCCTCCATACGTACTTGATCTCATTTATGAAAGTCGAGGAAAATTGTTGAGAAAAGGTTGTCGGGACTACTTATCTTGTGTATTTGTGTCTTGAGATAGTACTAGTGTGGAAACTATTCACGTGGTTGGTGACTTTCTGATGTGTTTCCTAATGGCCTGCAGGAGACTTAATGGATAGAAATTGAGTTCGATTGATGTAGTCTAGGAAACACAACCTATTTCAAGACCTCTTATAGAATGTCAACTTCTGAACTCAAAGAGTTGAAAACTCAACTCAGAACTCATAAACAAGAAATTTATCTTGCCCAAACACATCACCTTGGGGTGCTCCAATCTTATTTGTAAAAAAAAAAAAGGATGGGTCTTTGAGGTTATGTATAGACTATCATGAATTAAATAAAGGTAGCTTCATGAAAATAAATGCTCCTTACCACGAATAGATGATTTTGTTAGGCCAACTCTATAGAGCCAGTGTTCTCTAAGATAGATCTTAAATCCAGGTATCACCGGTTAAAAGTCAAAGGCGAGAAGATGTAGAAAACAACATTTAGAAGAACTCGACATGGGCACTATGAATTTTAGTTATGCCATTTAGAGGTAACAAATGTACATGACTTTTATGGACTTGATGAATAGGGTGTTCAAACAATTTCTTGATGAGTTTATTGTTGTATTCATTGATGACATACTAATCTATTCTAAAAGTAGGGAAGAACACCAGAATCATTTGAGAACTACCTTACAGATTCTGAGAAAAAAGAAGTTATATGCAAAATTTTCCTAGTGTGAGTTTTGGCTTGACAGCGTAACATTTCTAGGACATGTGATTAACGGGGATGGCATATCAGTAGATCCGCAGAAAATTAAAGCTATTATAGACTGGCCTAAACCAACTAATGTGTTAGAAGTTAGAAGTTTTTACAGGACTTGCGAGTTACTCTGAAGATTTATGAAAGATTTCTCAAAATTTGCTATGCCATTGACCACTTAATGAAAAATATCTTGTTTGGTTTGGAACAATCAACGATAGTCGACCTTCAAGAATTGAAAACTAGGTAGTAACTACACCAATCGACTTTACCAAATAGAGCAGATGGGTTCTAGATTTACGATGATGTTTCCTATAAAGGTTTGGGGTGTGTCTTAATGCAAAATGAAAAAGTGATTGCTTATGCTTCTCGACTCCATCCTCATGAAAGAAATTATCCGACCCATGACCTTGAACTTCATGTGATTTTTGCTTTGAAAATTTGGCGACATTATACGTATGGTGTGACTTGCGAAGTGTCGTAGGCCATAAAGCCCCAAATACTTCTTCACTAAAAGAATTGAACATGAGACAAAGAAGATAGCTAGAGTTGATCAAAGACTATAATTTACAAATTTTGTATCATCAGGGAAAAGCTAATATTGTGGTAGATGCCTTGGCCGAAAGTCAATGGGAAATTTGTTATGTTTGCTCCTTTGGTTGAAAAGAATTGCTATGTGATTTGGAAAAGAATGAGATTGAAGTTGTATTGCGAGAACAAAGGTGGAATTATAGTTGTTATATCATGACACTGCAATCATTGAAGAAGTCGAGAGAAACAACTGCAAGATGAATACTTAAAAAGGATTGTGAATGAGCTTGACTCAAAACCAAGGCCCGGGTTTGCATTAGAGAACAATGTGTTAAAATTTCAGAATCACCTCTATGTGCAGTTATTACGATTTAAAGAAGCGCATCATATTTGAAGCTCACAACTCGAATTTGCCATGCATTAGGGAATACAAAGATGTATCATGACTTAAAACAAAATTTTTGGTGGCCTAGGATGAAAAGGTGTATTGATTTTGTGGCAAGATGTCTACAATGCTAACAAGTTAAAAGCTAGAACATTAACAACCTTCTTTGGTTTGCCACGATGCGCTTCGATCTAGGAATGGAAGTAGGAACATATTACTATGAACTTCATTGTGGGGTTGCCTCGCTCATGAGGTATGGATTCTATCTGGGTCATTGTTGATCATTTAACTAAATCATCCATTTACACTGTCAAAACTTTCTATAATGTAGATAAATTAGCTAACATTTATGTGAATGAAATTGTGAGATTACATGGTATGCCAATATCCATTGTATCACGGAGATTCGAGATTCACTCAAGGTTTTAGCGAGTTTACAACAAGCTTTGGGAGGCCCAGGCGGATGAGTAGTGCTAACCACCCACAGACAGATGGCCAATCAGAAAGAACCAATCAGACTTTGGAAGATATGCTACGGATGTGTGTGTTGGACTTCCAAGGGAATTGAGAGACTTACCATCCTTTAAATGAGTTTGTATACAATAACATCTATCATTCAAGTATTGGGATAGCTCCTTATAAAGCCTCTGTATTGAAGAAAATTTCATTCTCTATCTATTTGGCTAAAGTAGGTAATGAGACCATTGTTGGGACGGAACATGCAGAAACAACGGAAAATGTGAAATTGATCCAACAATGCTTGAAAAATTGCACAAAGTCGCTAAAGAGTTATGCGGATGTTAGAAGAGATAGGGATTATGAAGTCGGGGATCGCGTATTTATTAAAGTGACTCCAATGAAAGGACAAAAGCAGCGGTTTAGTGTTAAGGGTAAGTTAGCACCGAGATATGTTGGGCCATATGAGGTTTTGGAGAAAATCAACCGATGACGTGTCGAGTAGCCTTACCGCCAATTATGGAGCATATGCATAATGTCTTTCATGTCTCAAAGTTACAAGATTACTTACATGATCCACACCACGTCATCGAACCAACATATGTACTTTTGAAAAATGACTACACCTATGAAGAGAGCCAATCTGTTGTAAAGTCAATTAAAAAGCTAAGGAACAAAAATCTTGTTGGTAAAGTTGATTGGCAAAACCACCGAGGGACCTATGCAACTTGGAAAGCGGAGGAAGACATGATGAGAAGATATTATGAATTATTTCCTTTGAATCCGGTGTTCTTCAAAATGAAGGTAACTTGAGTTTAGAGGACCAAACTCTTTAATGGGGAACAACGTAATCACCGACCCATGATTAATGTTAATCCATGTAATTATGTCTAATAAGTAATTAAGTGACATTTTTGCATTATATATTTGCCTTATTTGTGTTATATCATTTAGCGTGAAAGACATGTTCATGTTTTCATTTCGGTTTGCGAATTGAAGGCCTTATCAGCATCTGATTCAGAAATTAACTTGATTTATGTGTTATTTGGGATTTTTAGAATTTTATGATAGGTTTAATTGAAATTCGGGTTGGAACGAATTAATTAGAACAAATTAATGGTCATTGCTTAGATTAATGCAAGTTTAATTAATTCCCTAAACAAACCTATGTAAGGCCACCCCTTAACACCTCTTATACACTTTTGCACCCTCATTTCCTCTTCCTTGAGCTTAAAACGTGTAGAGAGAGAGACAGAGAGAGACTAAGAGAGAGTTGAATTCAAGCAAAGGAATTGCTAGAAAACTTGGTGATTGGCTTGGAACTTCAAACAATTACCTTTATAGAGCATAATTAATCATTTAAGGTAAGAAATTCAACCTTCTAGTTTGGGATTGAGTCACTTAGCACATGAGTTCAAAGAATTAAGTTGTGTAATGCTAGAATTGAGCTAAAATGAAGGAGTTTAGATCATACCATGCATGCATGTTTATATCATGGCATCTTGAGGAAGTTTTCAAGGAATTCTCCCATGTATGTTATCATCCTATCTTAGCTTTGAGAATTCATCTTGTTTACCATCATTTCATCTCGGTTGATCATGTTTTGAAAGCTTTAAACTTGCACCTTTTCATACATGATTAGTAATGTTATGTTTTCAACGATTTGGATTTTGTTTTGGTCAATTGCCAAGCTTTATGCGCCTTGATTTTGTGAAATGATTTTGAATTCACCATGGTTTCACTATTTACAAGTGTTTCTTATTGTTTTTCTTAAGTGTTTGACCTAAATGACCATGTTTTACAACCTTGAATTTGAGTTTGAGCAAAGAAGAGCAATCTGAAATTCGAATTATGCTCTCCACTCGAGTGATAGAATCTATGCTCGACGACCACTCTGTAATCTTACACTTCCACTCGGCGACTGAAGTTTGCCCAAGCATGAAATGCATGCTCACAGAAGTTTGCATGTTTTGCAAACCGCTCGAGTGGCAAGAGTTGCACTCAAGGGCATGGGTCTCACGCTCGGCGAAGTCGGCGACCATCGAATGGAATTTCCTTAACTAGTACTTTTCAAAGTTCTGATTGCTCGAGCTAAGCGTCCCTTGCGTGTTTGCAAGTCCGCTCGAGCATGGAAAGTTCTTTCGGCGTGACCTCTATTTTTGTAAGTTTTGTTAAATGTGTTCTAGTGCATTTTAGCATCCTTATCGCATCCTAGCACTCTAGGCCATGTTTAAGACTCAATAAGAGGTTAAAACTTAGAAACACCCTAAGTATGAAATGAAAAAAGTTAAGTACCAGCGAATGTGTGTTTACGCTTTGTGTATGTAGGTCACTGCCATAAGTTATTTGATTTCTCTGTTAAGCGGAGCCATCTGTGATAATAACTTAGTAAGCTATGTTGAGTATGGTAAGCAGTAGTGAGCAAAACTTCTTGAACACGAGCTCAGCTCGTTTACTTATCAAGCTCGTTTATTGAGTTCAACCTCGGCTTGTTTACTTATCGAGCCCGTTTATTGAGTTCAAGCTCGGTTCAATAAGAAAATGGGCTCAAGCTTGGTTCGGCTCGGCTCGGCTCGTTAACATTAATGAAACTCGAGATCGAATTAACAAACTCGATAATTTTTTAATATTATTTAATATATAAAAATATGTTTATACAATTATTTATATATTTATATATTATTTAATATATAATTTAAATAAAGATAAGCAATGAGCCGACAGGCTTGACAAGCAGTCTAATATTAGAGCTCGAGCTCGACTTGTTTACTAAGCAGGCCGAGCCGAAATGGCCGAGCTAAGCCCTTAATGAGCCGAGCCGAGCTTGTTCATGAACAGCTCGATTCATTTGCAGCCCTAGCTATGTTTAACTTTAATTATTTTCTGAATGATATGAATTAAGATCTGTTTATGAAACGTAGGGGTGTAAAAATGGCCCGAGGCAGTGGTGGCCCAAAGCTACTTGGCCAGCCGATGTGAGCCTAGCCCGTTTCGACTTAGGCTCGAGCCCGAACCCGAGCCCAGTACAGTACCTTGGGCCAGGGCTTTCCATTTGGGGCCCAACTTGGCCCAAAAAATTTCAGGCCTTGCGGGCGGCTCGGCCCGGCTCGGCTCAACCATCAACTCTCTCTCTACCAATGATCAAATTTCAAAAAATAAAAATAAAAAACAACTTACAATAGTTAAATAATTAAAATAAATAAAATAATTAAATAAATAAAAAGATTGATCTTATAAAAATAAAAAGATTGATCTTATAAAAATAAAAAAATAAAAAGATTGATCTTATAAAAATAAAAAAATAAAAAAATAAAATAAAAATTAATATAATTAAATAAATAACGTTAATAAATTAAAAATAAAAAAAAATTAATAATGATTTATTAAATTAAAATCAAATTAATAATTGTTTGATGGAAAAATGATGATGTATCACATGGGTGTGCCACCACGCCACCTTTGTGGTGGCGTTAGCGATGCAATCGTGTGTGGTTGGCCTTCATTTTTTTTTTTTAAATTTCTTACTTCATTGTTTGATGGGAAAGTGTACCTAACGTGAAAGAAAGAAAAAATTATATATATATATATATATATTTATTTACTAAGTTTGAAGGTAATATTGGGCTGTGGGGGCTCACCACGAGTCCCATTTTGATAATCGAACTATTGAATATGTAGAACTCTTCCATTACTATATGCCTATAAAAATCACATTAATCGGATATAAGTGAATTGCATGATCAAATCGGTTTGGTATAAAAATGCATGGTGTTATAGTTAATGGTTGACAAAAAAACTAATTGATCAGATAGTTATAAATATCCGATCAATGTGATTTTTTACAAACATATAATACTCGACGAGTTGTACACATTGAGCGGTTCGATTAGCAAAGCGGGACGTGATGGCTCCAGCGGCCAAAGAGCACCATTCAAATGGTTGCAAAAGGAGGCAACTATTTCCTAAAACTTTCTTGCGATTGCCATGCCACCGTACACCCCTACCTACTATTATAGTACCAACCTAGCCTCAATTTTGAGCCGTTGCATTGCAAATTTGCATCTCCTACAACTCAAGCGGATATATATAAAGCGGTCATAATTTAAGCGGTTAGAATTCAAACTATTATAAATATATTTGTTTTTGAAATAAATTTCACAACAAATCATTCTCTCTCTCTCTTAAACTCTCTCAATCTCTCTCAACTCTCAATTAATTTTGAAGTACCATCCCTAAGTGGCTATTGCAATTGTGTAACAAGAAACTTTTAGCAGAAGAAGAAAATTTCTATATCGCATTCGCCAGTCGGTAACATTAATTAGTTTAATTAAATTTATTAACTACTCATTTTTTTTCATTAATTATTTATGCACATAATTAATTATTATTTTTTATTGATTGAATTTACACATTATTTAAATTAATTGTTAATTCTTATATATTGTTTTACTTGCATTACTATGGATCCTAATATGCCTAGTATTTATGTCGATATTGATACATATACTACATCACATGAATCTGTTGATTCTCCTTCTAATATCCATCTTTCAACAGTTGGATCATCATCTAGGAGCAGAAGTAGTAGTGTTTGGGAATATTTTGAAAAAATATCTATAAATAATTTTGATGGCACAATTACATTTAAAGCAAAATGTAAATATTGTGTACGTTTCCTTAGTGCTGCATCTGCAGGGGGTACTAGTTATTTAAAAAGGTATTCTGACAAATATTTACAAAGTAAACAACCTGATATTCAAGTCAAATGCAATTAGGGGCTTCATCAACTGGTAATTTGCAAACATTTTCATATGATCCTATACGTGCACAAAATTCTATAGTTGATTATCTTATTAAAAAAGAACAACCTTTTAGTACTAGTGGATGTCTGATTTCATCGAAATGATTCACGAAGTTTTGCACCATAATATCAAAGTTTTTCAAGAAATACTACTAGAAACGAGTTTTAAAAAATTTAAGAATATTAAAGTGAATTATTTGACATCTTTAAAAATTTGAATGGAAGAGTTTGTTTAACATCTGATTTGTGGTCAAATAATAGTTTTAAATATCAATGTATCACTGCACATTTTATTGATAATGGTTGGAAATTAAATAAAAAAATTATTTCATTTAAATTAGTTGAATTTCCATACACTGGTCATTCGCTTGGTATAGAAATAAAAAATATATTATATGAGTGGGCTTTACAAAATAAAATATTTACGATTAGTTTAGATAATGCGTCATATTATAATCAAACTGTAACTCATTTAAAATCAACTTTACAATTAGTTGTTGATAGTGATTTATTTCATGTTCGTTGCTATGCCCATATTTTAAATTTGATTGTTAAAGAAACTATGCATGTATACGAGACTTCTGTACTTGTAATAAAAAAAGCAGTTGTTACTATTATGTTTTCTGATAATTGAATTTCAGAATATAGAAAAATTTGTCAACGAGAAAAAATACCATTTAAAAAAAATTAATTTTAGATATAGATAGTAGGTGGAATTCAACATATAATATGTTAAAAATAGCTTGTAAACAAAAGAAGAACAATAGATTTATTTTTGCAACAACATCAATAGGAGAATCTTGACACCCTCTTGAACTTAATTGGCGCCAAATAGCCTTGTATAAAGATTTTTTTAAAAGTTTTCGATACTTCAACAAAATTATTTTCTTAAATATATATTCATACTTCACCATTTGTTTTACATATGCTAGCAGAAATAATTAAAGTTTTCATAAAATATATGGGTAATGAACTTTATGTAACCATTATTACTTCAATGAAAGAAAAATTTGATAAATATTTTCATCATTTGCCTCATCTATTAGGTTTAGCTATAATAATTGATCCTAGGTGTAAAGAAGTTGGTTTACAAGAATTTTTAGAGCGTATTTTCGCTGATCAAATATAGTTTGCCCCTATTATACAAACATGCAACAGATTATTTTAAGAATATAGGGTAGCTGCAGCTGCATCTGCATCTGTAAATACACCTACACACATTACACTAGCAGTCCAATCTCGAGGCGGGAGGTTAAGTATTTTCACAGCAATAAAAAGTAGAAGAATATCTTAACATACAAGTGTAAGTAGTTCTGAACTACAACGTTATTTGAAAAGCCCGCTAGTGGATGATTCCTATAATTTTGACATTTTAGAATGGTGGAAACAAAATGAATCTATGTGGCCTGTGCTTTCACAGATGGACCATGATATACTAACCGTTCATATTTCTCTGATTTAGCCGGAAGCTTGACTTTTAGTGCGGTGGATGGTCTTGGTGACTCTGAACAAGCTTTCACCCAAAATGGTTGAGGCACTGATGATATCCAGAGATCATATGCACGCGCTTACAAGAAGAAATTTTTTTAGTGAAAATGAGCAAATTCAATATGATTTGAATGACATATCATCGGGCAACGTGACTGAAATGTCTGTCTCCTTCGATGATTGATCAACAATTTATTTTTTACTATTTCATTTCATTTCGTTTTTTTCTTGATTTTTGTTTTTGTTTTTTGTTTTTTTTTTTTTGTATTAGATTATTGAGGTGAAGTATAATGCAAATGATTGGTAGGCTAGTAGGTACCAACCTAGTTGGGATGTACTTGACCTATTGTGATGCAATTGCTATACCATCATCAGTAATCTACACTTAATTTATTTAATAATATCAATTTTTGAAATATTTTACTTCATTTTGAAATAAAAATTATTCATTCAATAAATGTTATATAAATAATTTAATATTGTAATATTGAAAGTTTCAATTTCATATATATAAAATTATTCATTTCGAAAGAAAAAAAGTTACATAATTACATACATTTTTAGTTATAAGTTCACAATTAAAAAAACATAAGTCATATATAATTAAATTTAAATATCACCATAAAACATTACATAACTAAACAAAATATCTCATTAATCATAATTAAAATACTCTAGTATACTTTTTTTTAAAATTTTTTATTTCTAATATTAAAAAAAAAAAAAAAGGCTGACTAGGCCCAAGCCCAGGCCCTAGACCCAACCCGCAGCCCTATTATGAGTGGGCTCGGGCTTGGGCCTGGACTCCACTTTTTGGTCCATGGGCCGACCAGGCTAAAAAAAGCGACCTACAAAGCCCTAATGGGCCGACCCGAGCCATTATTACACCCTTAATGAAACGTTATATTCCGTGCAATGAATGATTGTCTAAGTTTTTGAAATATATTCGTGGCATCCTTAGCACAAGGCCATTGCTCGGGGGTAACAATACCGTTCCTTTATAAGCCGGGCCCTTGCCGGAGGGTAATAATTCCATGGTTTTATGGCCCATACCGGGGGGTAACAATACCATGGTTCAAGCAAGTTACAAGTTTTTTGGTACTGGAGGTTCCTAATGGAACTATCAAGCAAGTTAATGCTAACGGATGTACCATGTATAACGAAGCATGAACTCTGATTTCTGTATATAGTTGAACTAGAACATGAATATATCTGTTACTATTATGATCTCTGATTTCAGTACCTGTTATGGACATTATTCATTTAAAACCCTTTACTCTGTTATTATTCACTAGGCTCCCGCTCACTATTTATTTTGTGTATGTAGGTAAGCAAGCGCGTGACCAGGCTTAAGTTGTTGCCTGGAGTGTTTGAGTCAGCTAACCACTGTGCCTCTCAGGGAGGTTCTTTTTTGAAGAAGTCAAGTTTTGTAAACCTAATAAGAATGTTTTTGCTGTTTGTTTTGCTTATTTGTATATAGAGACAAGTTTCCCTTTTTGGTCACAACAGTGTATGTGGGTGACGTAAGATTATTGTGTTAAGACACATATTTATATATATTAAAGTTTACATCTTATGTATGTTATCGACTCTATAGACAATGTATGTTTCTATAATTGCTTCCAACCCCTTATTATATGTCATTTTGTTAAAAGGCTTTTGGTAATCCAATTATTCTTGGTGATTCACGATACTAAACTTATAAAGGCGGGTTTGGGTCGTGACAACATTGGTGCATTGAAGCGAGGATCACGGGGTTTGATTTCATAACACCGAGCAAATTCAAGGTACATGCCTTGTTGGATAAAATTTATTAGTAATGGATCAATACAATACCATCCTCATATTTGTTTTTGTTTTTTTTTGGGACATGTAAGAGTTGATAAGTTAAGGTCTTTGGAGTCTGGCGTGACATTTTGGCTCACAGACGAGGATTGAAGCCGGTCGATGGAAACATCTGTGGCAACAACGTAAACAACACAGGAGATAGTGGTGATATAAATGTTAATGGTGATTTGTGCAGCGTAACATCGGTGAAGGTGATGGAGGCGGATAGATGTGGCGATGATTTTGTCGAGGAGATGCATGGCTCATCCACTAGTGATACTATGCGAGTGAAGTCAAATGATGTGTACAACCTTTGCGGAATCACGATTAATGATGTGGCAGTTACCACCAAAGTGGAGAAAGCATTGAATCCAATAACAGACATAGAAATGTGGAACAAAGCTAATGAGGGGACCATAGCAAAGTTAGAGGAGAAAGTTGTTAGGTTGAAGAGTAAAATGGAGTTGCAAGTCGTGAACATTGTTGGTGGGCTCAAGTGTGTAATGAAGGTAAAAAACGAGGAAATCCGAAAGTTATAAAATGAAAACAAAGAAATGCGGAAAACAATATCAATGCTGGAGGACCAGCTAGCTGACCATTAGGTGCATAATGTTACACAAGCTTTTCGTAAAGTTGGCGTCACCGCTGTTGGTGCGAGCCAGTGCGGAGTTTGAAGTGGGATCGATGTGGCGATCGTGCATGATGTCATGCCTATTCGAGGTGTTGCTAATATGTATGGGAGTGTTGCACATGTAGATGTGCACACAGTGTCCGACTCTAGTCCGGCGCCGCTACGTAGTGTGGTTGATGTGAGTTTGTCGGACCATGAAGTGCAAGTGTCACTGTACATCGAGGATGGTGGGCATGGCGTGGCTAGGAAAAATTTGTTTGTACGCAAAATTAAGACCAAAGTGAGGGAAGCGAAATTTGAAAGATTGTGACTACCCTTTAGATTAAGAACGTGGAAAATGAGCAGTCACACACACGGAGGAGGTTTGGAAGTTGACAAATGTAATGTGAATTTGTGATTGATGTTGACACGGTTGGCGTGCACAAAAAATAATCTGGTTTGGAGTTGAACAACGGTTTGGGGTATAGAAAATGATGGCGTTTGAAGAAAGAAAATAACAAAGGCTTCTGAGCGGAATGGCGGCGGGTATGTGTGGGAGTACGAAAATTTAATTACCCGTCATAAATACAGGTTTTAGTTAATTGATGTGTTTGGTTTCTGCGCAAGGCTGTTATATGGGCTGGGGATGACAATGGCGTATCGGTGTATTTTATTGGTATAAAAAATCTTGGATGTTGAGAGCGTGTACGTGGCAATGTAAGGCGACGTACTGACTTTTTTGTTACATGTGTTGTGTTATTTTTCTAACCACTAAATAATGTGGGTTGCCCTATCAAGTATTTACATATGAGTTACGTAACACATGTGTTTTTTGTTTCATGACAGGTAATTGATGCGTATGGAAATATACTGCTGACAGAGCAGGCGAATGTCGGTTCGGTGATGATTTAACGGACAAATCATACTTCTTGAGTATTTGCACGGTGAGTGTTATTGTGACCTTTGCTATCTTGTGGGCAATGTGTGAGATTTTTTTAAAAATAATTGATTGTCTGTAGACATTATCAAAAGCGACAGCATAAAAACAATAGAGAGTTATGTCTTTGAAAATTTTTGCATCATTGAAGGATTGTCGGTACATTCATTTTCCAATATGTAACCAATCACACGGGACTCTCGTGGTGTATGCGATCTGAGGGCGGAGTTGGAAGCATTTTAATCCGATGAGGCAACGGTCGAACGACAGATAAGACATGCATTACAATGAAGCTCTTGTCTTGATAAAATGCACATTTTTTTCCTGTATTTGATTGAGTATGGGCGTCTTGTGGTTTTATAAAGTGTGGGGGATTTTGTGTGTTGCAGAAGGAACGTGTGTTTAGTGTAATGAAGCGACCTTTGCGAGCGGATGGAATAGGTGAGTTAAGCATCGCTGAGACCTTCAACCACCCCCTCGAGTCTGTTACAGACTGCCCCCAACAAAGAGCTGACTCGTAAGTACACTGGTGTTGACACTGGGACATTGTAAATTTCTTGTTGGGTAATTGTGCAATGTAGTTGACAAATTATCCTTGTGTTTCCCCAACGCAGGCTGGATTGTGCGGTCATGGTGTGCGGTGATGCGGCAATATGTGCACCATCTTGATGTAGGTCGTTCATTGCAAGGTAACAATGACATCGTGTTAAGAGCAAACATGGTGAAGGGATTTGTGAACGACACGATTAGGGGGCAGAAAGAGTAGACATGATTGAAATATTTTTAGGCCGTAAAAAAACAGTAGCTTAAATTTATATATTTTTGGTTAGTATAGTGGTATATGCATTATGATTCTCTTTTGTGACCGTACGTGAACAATTTCAATTTGGTAGTTGTTATGATGTGGTCTCATGATAACCATGATTTTGTTTTTGTCATTTACGATCCTTGGGTGGCCACTATGTGTAGATAACGTTGGTATTTAAATTGATGTTTATGAATGAAGTGTACATGTGTTTGTTTGATGATGTTGTATACCAGTGGTTTGATGGGTGAACAGTAAACTAGGCGGGTAAGTGTGACAATTGTCAGTTTGATTGTCTTAAAAATTTTATGTTGGGTACATTAGTATGTGGGATTTAACCACCGGGTAGGATTTGTGTTTTTGGAGTTGGTAGATGTCACTATGAGCGTTGTGTAATGTTCAGTGTGGGGGATGCGTACACACCCGCCCACTTCGTAGCTTCCACCCAAGCTAATTAACGACTGGTGACAAACAGACACAACTAGATCCATTCCCATCCCATTGGATTGGAACATACAAAAAACAGTTTTTCACCCCCTGAAATTAATTACAAAACAACACATCACTGCTGAATATTCCCTCTGAGTTTCACCAAAAATTGCACTCTCATGTAAGCAAATGTTTAGTTCGAATGTTATATATCTATGTAGATACAAATCAATCATATGAAATGTATCCGTATGTGTAGCTGTGTATATATTATGTAGTCACAGTTGCTGGATTTTAGTGTGTAAAATCGTATGTGTACCGGATAAGTGTTTTGATTTTTTTGTTTTTGAAAAAATTGTTTTACGATTTGTATGTGTTGATGTATTCATTACAATATGGTTTAAGCATAGTGTGTATCAAGTATAACAATGTGAGGAACGTATTTTGTTTTGAAAATGTGTATTAAAGGGAACATATTTGTGAAATGACATTTAATTTGGAGCATGTTCTAAATGTGAACATATTTTCTTGTGACATTCAATTAACATGAACAACACGAGAGATAGGAAAATAAAATGGTGCAATAATAGCGTTTACCAATATCCCCCATGGAAAGGAAAATTAAGCATAACACAATGATGGAAATATTTGGATAAATGGTTCATGTGGGGTTGTGTGCCACCAACTTATGGGAGTTAGTTTGTATGTGTTAATGTGTTCATTACAATATGGATTAAGTGTAGCGTGTATCAAGTATGATTGGGAGGAGCGTATTTTCTTTTGAAAATGTGTATTCAAAGGAACATATTTGCGTGAACATATTTTCTTGTAATATTCATAGCATAAACAACACACGAGACAGGAAAATAAAATCGTGCAATAGTAAGATACTTACCAATGTCCTCCATGGGAAAGAAAAAATTAAGCCTGACACAATTATGGAAATATTTGGATAAATGGTTCATGTGGGAGTTGTGTGCCACCCAACTTATTTGGTGAACTAATGTAATAAAACCGGTGTGATAATGCAAAACATAATAATGCAGATGCGTTGGGGTTTGGGCACCCATTTATTTAGCAAAACAAATTAAGCAAAGTGACAAACTTTGGGGCGAAAATGCTAGACATGTAGTCGCGAAAGTAAAGGCTAAATTAGTTCTTCACATGTCTTTTACTGTTGTGGTTTCCCATGCGTTGACAACGTCCGCAATGAATTCTTTGCACCTCTTCACCTTAATGAATTCATTTTTCTTTGGCCTACGGTGGGCGTTCACAACTGGTGGGTGTATGGCGAAATCTTTAATACTAAAGGTGGTTTCTCAGCGATTGCTATTGGAGTTATGCTTGAGGCATATGTCAAGCGATATTCGGACACATGATAATATGGTCCAACTAAATTGTACAAATCTCGTCCACTGTTACGGATTGCAACCATCTCGTGTGCACATGGTAACCGTTTAATCTGCCACTGGAAACACGAATATGTGCCCCCTGCCAACATCGACAAGTACTGATGGGTACGAATGCACCTCATACACAGCTTCATTTGATTGGCTTACAAGCCACGCCCTTTGTTGTATGCTTTCACCAAGCGAGACTCCATTTTGGGGCAAAGAACTCTAGGCCATGCGGCCATCTTACGTCTGCGTTTTGACATTTGATCCATAATTTTTGTCTTAATGCTGTCAATCATCTACGTGACAGGGAGGTAACGTGCCTCACAGATCCATGAGTTGAATGACTCAGCTGCATTGGAACACATCTCATTGTATCGATCACCCCTACCAAACAAACATGAAATATAAAAATATGTTCATACAATTGTGAACAAGACATACAATGATATAGGTAGCATATGTAATTAATTTGGTGCACTATATTAAGTGAATGGGTGCATCTGAAAGTAGGCATTTGCCCAATATGATGGGGTAAATCTTTCAAAAATTAATTGCCACACTTGACCGATGTCTTAAACCTTTCTACACTAGAATTGAATGTTATTACGGTTGATGCGGTGCATCTTGTCTTGTAAGTTCGTTGCAAATGTTGCAGCGAGAATGCATGGTGCGGAGATGGGAATGTGTTTGGAATAAATTGGTATGCTTGTGTGTCGTCGATATGAAAATAAGCGTCTGTCCGTAGTAACCATGTTAGCGAGATGTTCCAAGAACCAAGCCCAATTAGTTGTGTTCTCTGAGTCAACAATTGTTATTGCCAATGGGAATAACCTTGTATACAAAATTGCTAGTGGGTTCGATGAAGTGGATGAAACTTACAAAGGTTTTTTTTTTTATAAAAGAAAAAGGCAACACACATAGTCATATAACTAACGGTATGTGGAATGAATGAGAATAACCTTGATTGCCATCTTTTGCGATTCTTGACTAGTAAGTTCCCTTTGAATTTCCCCTTCAAGAAGGTACCATCCAAGAATAGTAAAGGGCGGCAATGATTGAAACCATCGGTGCATGCTTTGAATGATATAAAAAATTGTATGGACCGGTGATTTTGGTTATCATAGTTAATGTCAATGTAACTCCCTGGATTGTTTTCCATCACAGAATTACTATACCACCGTAATTGATCGAAAGAAATGGAATGTGCACCGAACATTTCGCCCCGCACTTTTTTAACGCCTAACCAAGCTACTCGGTAGCTTATCTCTAATCCATAGTCTTTCTTCAAGTCTTAAACAACATCGATTGGGCGTATTAGCGGTTTGTCACGTACCCGTTCAGAGATAACATCGGACACTAAATCAGACCCAACCCTCGGGTTTTTTGGTATCCAAACAACACCGTAACTGTGCTCTGTATTCCACTTACGAATGTAAAAAAACTCATCAGCGTGTAGGATTCGTGCGTGTATAGACCACATGCATCCTTTTGATTCCTTCATCATGCACACAGTTGTATTTCGGATGGAGTCATTCTTCAGATACTTGAACCGGAATCCACATTCAACCGCATACTTACGAAGAACATTACGAAATTCAATAGCGCCGCCCTCAAAGCTTTAACCCACATGTGTGATGCCATTAGCCCATGGAGCAGACATGAAAACTTTGTCAACATGCAGACAAAATTTGGGGAGTAAATCATCTTGTTCATCGTCGTTGTCCAACTCGTCTCCTTCCCCCGATGAACTAAATGTAACATCACATGTTTTCCGATTTGCGTTACCAATACCATTTGAACTTTGCGTGACTGGAGTTTGAATGACAACGTCAATATGTCCTAAACGGAAAGACCGTGCAAGAGATATCATGTTTTCCATATCGATATGATTTTGTAATTTGAAACTATTATATCCCAGAATCTTGATAAATAAACACACATCAGCATGTGTGAGACAATCAAAATTTTGACGGATACAACTAACCAAATCATCGAATCAAAATAAAAATTGCAACTTGATGGCGGCGTTCGTATCGCAGTAACAACACATCAACATAACATGAGCGTCCATCCCTACAATATGCAAACCAACGTTAACAAATAGTTTTAGATTTTAAGATTACCATAAGTGCAACGCAACACACTGTAACATACAAATATGTGTCAACACCCCCTTTAACCCTCGTACCCTATGCAAAACCCATCCATGTGTATCACATACACAAAATACTCGCCACTGTATTGCAAACATATTGAGGGGGAAAATCGTATAAAGTTACACAGGAACACAAAGTAGAACAACCAAAACAACAATGAATGACACCAATGTGTCATCACGGCAACGACTTATACGGCCGGAAACCGTAACATATTGAATACAAATGTGCCTAACCCCATACAAATGGGGAACAGCGATTTTAATATGAACATTGTATGGCACACAAAAATAGTCGAAACAAACAATACATCCACAACAACAGAACTACCGCCGGTGGAATTTTGAACCATTATCTATCCAGAAACATACCAATCACCATAGCACATCATCACACTAGCCAAAAAAACCCTAACATAATGAAGGAAACATATTGTACTTCCATATGCACAACCAAACCCACCAAAAACAAGCCGCAAGAAAACAAAGGGTATAAATGACTAGTAAACATTACTAAACAAAGAAAATAGGATCAAATAGGAATATATTCTCCCATTGATAGGACCAATCAGAACAACAAACACAATGTTGGGACCAAATGGTACAATCGTTTGTTGGATGGGATTTATTGGTAAATATACCTAAAAGAAGTATATTAAAAACAATTAATATTAAATATTTGTCAAATAATAGTTTACTGCATTAATCAAGAGTCAAATCTCAAACACAAAAATAAACCAAGCAAGCATAGAGATAAGATCTATAATTTCAAATCTTAAATCACACTAATGAGCATGTAGTTGAAGAAAACCCTTCTATTGTAGCCCTGAGATTTGGGATTTTTTCAGTGCTAGATATATGTTCAACAAACTTGATCAATTCATAATAATCCAGTCTAGGTTGTCGATTTTGCCGATTCAATTGGTTCTTACATTTTATACCAATTTTTATCCTAGTCTAAATTTAAAAAATTTCTTGAATCAAAACAAAGTCCAATTCAACAAGTTCTATCGGTTTGTAAACATTGTGTGTGTGGTCCCAGTTTACATAATGAACGGTTCGCGTTGCCTGTAACACTTTAATGAAGGCATTTACTGTACAATTAGCAACGCTTCAAAAATAACTGCAAAAAGTTCAAATCTCTCCATAGGGGTGTAATTTTGGCCCGGCTTGGCTCGACCCATGTTGGGCCTTGAGGGCGCTCGACAAAAAATCAAACCGGGCCGAGCCGGCCCATGGACTGGAAAAATAGGCCCAGACCCAAGCCCAAGGCTAGGCCCAGGGGTATGTGGGCTTTGGGCGGGCCTAAATAATTTTTAAAATTTTTTTTGTTTTTTTTACCAAAAATTTATTCTTTTTAATTAAAAATAACATTGGACATTAGACGGGCCGGGCCTGGGGCCGGGCTTTTGGGTGGCCCTTCAGGGGGCCAATGGGCCAAGCTTCAAAACGATGGCCCAGGCCCTAACCCAAGGCCTCTGACTGGACTTGGCTTGACTTGGGCTCGGACCTAAACGGGTTTAAACGGGCGAGCAGACTTCGAGCCGTCCGCGGGCCAAAATTACACCCCTCTCTCTCAGATATCTATTTCTCACAATTTTTTTTTTACACCACTGATCTGTGGCTCGAAAACAACGGGCGCGAATGCCCCGAAATTTCTCAAAAAGGAAAAATAGAAAAAACAGTTAAGGTATAAAAAAAAAAAAAAAAACAATTATCTAAATTAAAAATTAGAGGCATTAGTGCTAAGGAAATTAGTGACACAAATCATTTTTGTTTTTTTTAATCTCTCTCTCTCTCTGTGCACATAAAAACCCTATTTTTGCGCACACTCTCTACCGTTCATTTTTTCTCTCTACAATTTTCGTTGCCAGGTCTCTGAAGCTTTCTTCCATGGCGACAACGGCGGGCGAAGGAACCTCTTACGGCGGCGGCGACAGCGGCGGCGGAGGAGGGGGCGGGAAGTTCCGGAAAAGGCCATTTCGGAGGCCCCAGACGACGCCGTACGATCGGCCTCAGACCGCTCTCCGAAACCCTAGTACCAACGGCTGGCTCTCGAAGCTCGTCGACCCCGCCTCTAAACTCATCTCCGCCAGCGCTCACCTCTTCTTCTCCTCCGTCTTCCGCAACCGCCTCCCCCCTCCGCCGCCACCACCACCACAACCACCAGGTTCATTCCATTCATATGTATATATTGTCTTTGTTTTTGTTGTTTTTGAAATTCACGCTTTTGGATATGTTTTCCACAATATATATATATATATTATTTGATTGGGGAACTGTATTGTATTGTAAATAAGTGCAAAGACATTGTTTCGGTGCTGTAGATCAAGTAGGTAGTTAGAGGTAGTGAACGCTTTTATTTATTTTTTATTGTTGTAACTTGTTTGAATTGGGGCTATTGTTGAGGGTGGTTGAGGATTTAGGGTTTTCTGTGTCGGTGGTGGTATTTTGATTTTAAGGTTTTTTAGGGTTTCTTTGATTGGGGAATTGTCTCTTGAAGCAATGGGAAAAGGTATTTGTTTGATTCAGTATACATACTGATAATGTGCGACTATATAGATCAATTCGGAAGTTTATTGAGGCAAAAATATTTCTTTTTTCTTTTGATGTCGTTTCCTATATATTTTTTTTACCAGTAAAATTGGTTTGTTCAATTTGGGTGTTGCTTGGGATTGGATTGACAAATTAGGGTTCTTTATTGAATGTTTTTGTGGTTTGTTTAGTTTGGGAATTATATTTTGAGAACACGACTATTTTGCTTTCTTTCAGGTTAGTGGTTCAATCAAGTTCTATTTTAGTTTTGGCCTGTTATTTTTAACTTTTTATGAGGCAGCATCACTTTCTTTTTTTTCCCGTATATATGTTTCCAATTTTCTGTTGCTGTGATGAGAAATTTGGGTTTA
Source organism: Camellia lanceoleosa (assembly GCA_025200525.1). Taxonomy (NCBI): domain Eukaryota; kingdom Viridiplantae; phylum Streptophyta; class Magnoliopsida; order Ericales; family Theaceae; genus Camellia; species Camellia lanceoleosa. The sequence continues at coordinate 19,568 of JANUSC010000196.1, forward strand.
TACACCCTTTTCAGTCAGAGCAGGTGTTTCTAGTGTTTTTATGGCTCCTTTTATGTTGAACTGTATTATGCAATGGATATTCATTCTATAATGTTGAAATTGTTGATGTCCTTGATGGCACTAAAAATCCTGTACGAGCTTAGTTTTTCCCTATGAAAAATGAGAAGGTAGGAGTTCAACTGACTGTGTTTGCTACATGTTAATGGCTACTTTATCACCAACCCTAGGATTAGGGCTGAGTAAGGAATCCGTAAAATTCGTGATCCGATTCGGTTCAGTCCAATCCGATAGGTTTGGATTGATTTTTTGAATCCGTGGTTTGGTTTCAGATTGGAAATTTCAAAATCCATAGGTTCTGATTGGTTAGGATTAAACTCCGATTAGGATTGGAACGATCGGGCCATTTAGAAATAATCTATATTTATACCATATCTTATATCTTTTTTTGATTTCTGGTATAATGTTATTCATTGTGTTAAGGAAGTAAGACAAAATGTAGAAGACTTAGTCTGCATATTACCAATTAATGTTACCAATTAAAGTGCATCCATAAAGATTGAAAGCCGGGTTCATTCTTGAAGTAACCTGAGAAAAATAAATATAAATATATTGCAATAAGTTAACTATATACTATGTATATATGTATTTTATATTGAGAAAAGCATTCATCACACTAAAATGATCCATTGATGAGCCATCTAGCTTATTAATGACAAACTAATTTATCAGCAATATTAGCTAATTTGGTAGAAAACAAATACATCACCAAAGAATTATGCATGATCTTATCAATTCCTAGCATCATAATGGCGATTCAATTATTACTTAACAGTAACACACAAATAGACCCACACAAAGGATGTTGTTTGCTTTAAATGTTCTATATATTTTTTTGTTATTTAATTATGGGAATTCGTGGTCTTAAACCAATTCAATGTGTTTAAGCGGATTGGTTTGGATTAGTTACATGATTTAAGCGGATTAGATTGGTTCTAATTTTTCAGGAACCGTAGATAACGGATTAGTCCTGATTTTTTCCTAATCCGGACTATGCTCACCCCCTTTTTATGGAAATCGACTATGCCCCCTTTTCTTAACAAGTCTAGTTTATGGAATGTTAGTAAATCGACTCTTCTTAACCAGGATCGTTAAACACAAAATAACAAACATAAAAGATAAACGAATCGAAGAAATCACATGCACACAATAAGATAAGGACTTATGTGGCTCACCTTAGAATAGGTTTCATCTACGGCTGCTATTTTCACTATGATTAAAAAATGATTACAACTTTCTACAATACAAGCCTCTGTTGGACCTAGGGCCGATGTACAATATTTATCGGGATCCACAACACCCAACATGGAAGTCACTTCATTGGATGTTGAATGTAGGGTTTTGGGTGTATTATTTGGTTCAATTTATTAGGCTTGTGAAGTTTGAATGATTGAGAGATTTCCACAAAACTCCCGTATTTTGCAATATGCATAAAATGCCCTATTTACTTTGCAAAACACTATTTTCTTGTAAAAGATGAATATTAAGAAATACAATTATCTAGTTGTGTTATGGTTTTGTTGGACCTCGTTACTTGGAGCATGGATCATTTCTATATGTGGAATGGGAATGAGATCGCCACATGCTCTAAATTGTGATGCGATAGGGATAAGCTTGTATAATTTACCTTTGTCGAATTTAAGGTATTTTTAATCTGGAGAGTCAATTTGGATTTATGCACGGCGTCAACAATGGGCGATTTATCTTTTGAGAAGAGTAATAGAAAAGTATAGAGAAAAAAAGAGATATTCATATGGTGTTTATCGACTTGAGAAAGCATATGATAGAGTGTCGAGATATAATATGGTGTGTGTTAAAGAAGAAAGGGGTGACAAAGGTTACATTGATGTGATTAGAGACATGTATGAAGGGTGGTGACCACTATTAGATACTTTCTTTGGAGAGACAAATGAATTTTCTATCCTTTGTTGGGTTACACCAAGGATCTACCTTAAACCTTTATCTTTTGCTTTAGTTATGGATGAGTTGACGAGAAATATTGGGATGGCGTGCCATGGTGTATGTTTTTGCAAGCGATGTCGTGCTAGTAGATGAGACCGGAGAAGGAGTTAATACAAAGTTGGAGATTTGGAGAAAAGCGTTTGAATCTAAGCGTTTACGGATAGCGAAATAAGGCAGTACATGGAGTATAAATTTAATGTGCTTGATAACAATGAAAGCAGAGGAGAAGTGAAGATTGAGAATCAAGAATTGCCTAAGTGTGAACATTTTTGTTATTTAGTGTCGATTATCACAACAACGGGGGAGATTGATGCGGATGTAGCCCATAGGATTAAGGCGGGATGGTGTAAATGGAGAAGTGCGTTTGGGGTACTGTGCGATAAACGAATACTCACTAGACTAAAAGGTAAGTTCTATAGAATGGCTATTAGACCAGTGATGTTGTATGGGACGGAGTGTTAGGCAACCAAGAAACAACATGTAGATAAGATGAGTGTGGCTGAGATGAGGATGCTAAGGTGGATGTGTGGCAAGACTAGATAAAACAGAATTAGAAATGAGTGTATTCGGAAATGGGTAGGAGTAGCACTAATAGAAGATAAGTTGAGAGGGAATCGATTGAGATGGTTTGGTTACATGCAACGGAGACCAACAGAGGTAGTAGTGAAAAGATGCGATACTGTAACGGTAGAGGGGAGTGTTAGGGGACGGGGTAAGCCTAGATTAACGTTGGCTAATGTTGTAAATAGAGATATGGATCTACTTAATTTGACTAACGAAATGGTCTTTGATAGGGCCGCGTGGAGAAGAAGGATTCTTGTAGCTGACTACATTTGATGGGACTTAAGGCTTGGTTTGGCTTGCACATCCAATAAAATGTAAGGGGGCGTGCGTGTGTGTGTGTTTTTCCCCCTTCTAATTAATCATATAAAAACACATTTTTATGAACATTATGTCTCATTTTTTTTTTTGTTTGTGTTTTATCATGTCAAAATTTCACTTATCTTAGATTTTAGTTCATTATATTTGTTTTACTTTTAAGGAAACCTTTAGGAAATATATTGGAACAAACTTTTGGGATCGCTTTGGATCGCCAAATTGACCGTTTGGCACAGAATGTACCATGGTTTGAAATGTACATTCCAAAATGTAATTTACTAGGGTATCAATGTTTTTTAGTAATGGAAGAAGAATCGGCGCTTAGGCATATACATGATTGATATTCAATCTCAAAAAATGCATTTTACAACAATCGTACATCAATATATCCATATAATGATAGTGTTAAATACAAATATATAAGAAGTAGCCATCGGAAAGTATTGGACACATATTATACACCCTGGACACATATCCCATGTCCTTGTTCGGTTTCACCATGGGGATTTGATTTATTTTGAAGAATCCATGTAAAATAGATTATAATTTAAGATCTTACTACTTTGATTGTTTGCTGGGATTTTTAATTGCTCGTGTAGTTTTAAGTATTATTTTTATGTTTCTGATTATATCTCATATATTATGTGATGTGATCAGAAGCAAACCAGGAATCAAGGGATAGGTTTCAGGAGGCAATTCTTGAGGTAAGTCTGAATGTTTATCTTACAGTGCTAGTGTGTAAGCAATCATTTGTATACAAGTGTGGTGTTGTTTATATGGACTTTATTGAAGATATTCTTCATTTTTATAAAATATAGAACATTATTTTGTGTAAACTTGTATCCTTTTGTCATCTGGCATCCCACTCACTCTCTCTCTCTCTCTCTATATATATACATATGCAAGTCTTGTTTTTAGTTATTCTTATTGCGCCATCTTACCCCTCCAGTGCCTGTGGTCTTGTTTTTCCCTCGGGTACATGTGGTCTTGTTTTGTGATAATGGTGTGAGAATATTCGGCTTTATATATATATGGTAGGTTATATATTTTGTATATATTTGGGATTGAGTAGATATTCTTCTTTCTTTTTTCAGTCTTAGGATAGATTGTTATATAAACTGAGGCACTCTTGTATTATAAACACAATTGAATATATACAAAAATCATTCAGAAATCTTACATGATATCAGAGTCGTTTTTGAGCCAAAACCCTAGAAGTCGACAACTTCTTCTCCTTTTGTGTTTGTTTGGTTCGACTACATGCTGCGTTCGTGGTTTCCTCTTGTTCGCGACGCTCTGCCTCTGCCTCTGCCTCGTGAACCATTCGCGACTGACTGCCTTTGCTTCGCGACTCATCTGAGTTCGATTTTGCCTCTGCTTCATGCCCTCTGGTTTTCCGGTTTGTGATTAGTCATAGTTGTGAAACATCTAGTCGTCATCCTCTCAATTCCTTAGGGCTTCGACTCATCTGAGTTTTGATTTCGCCTTCGTCGCAATTGACCTCTTTAGTTCTCTCTTTTGCTTCAGTTTGCGAGGACCATCTACCTCTTTACCTAGACTTCCATGATCGAAGAGGTGTCAGTCTTTGGTTTGCTCGATTTCGACTTCGACTTCGGATTCTGGTCCCGTCTCTCTCAACTTCAGTCTGCTTTTGTCTCTAGTTCTCGATTTGTGCGGTGGTTCTCAGTACTGTTCTCAAACTTTGCTTAGGTATTACATTTAACATCCTATTTCTAGTTTATTACACAAAAACTCTCAAAGTTTTCTAGGTATTATACTTTGCCCCATCAGTCATCTTCTTTGTCTTTGGTTTATACCAATGTCAAATGCTAAGATTACTAGGCCTAAAAATAGGCCATTGGCTTCAGATGGGTGTGCTTTTTGCCATCAGAAAAGTCATTGGAAGTATCATTGTCTTAAAAAGGGATGTTAGTCTGCTTCACCTGTATCTGCCTCGTCTTTTCAGCCATATCTAATCTGGTTTTGCGCCCTTCCTTTGAGTACCGTTTGGCCTCTCGCCGGTTCTACTGCATCTGCTTCGACTCCCGATCCTAACTTGGCTTCCTTGAGTACTTAGATTAGTTAGCTTTAGCATACACTGTCTACCTCCTAGCCATTCCCGTCTGCCTCCATTGTTCTCTCTTCATTATGGTTTGCTTGGGTTTTTTTCAGGTATCTCTTCGTCTGTCGGAATTTTTTACTCTAGCGTCTCATCATATGACTCTCCATCTGTCATTACTTCAAAATTGTACTCTCCCCTCTCTTTTCTATTAATCTTTGTTAGTGGAGTGCAGTATATCTGTTGGTCCGTCTTATAAATGCCTTTATGTCTGCTGTTTCTATTCCATCTGTTCTTTATGTTCCTCAATTATCTATCAGTTTATTATCTATTAGTCAGCTTGATGCTTCCGGTTATGATGTTATCTTTTCTTCTTCTATCTGTTCTGTGCAGGATCAGATGTCCAAGCAGCAGATTGGGACTGGTTGTAGAGTTGGAGACCTCTATGTGATGGAGAGCCTACATCTGCCTATGACTACTTCTCCGACTACTTTTTTCTCTTTTTAGTTAGATTCTTTGTCAAGTCCTTTCTATTTATGACATTCTAGATTAGGGCATTTGTTTGCTGACCGCTTACGGCCTTTAGCTCAGTCGGTATATTGGGTAAAATTTTTCTTAGTCAACTAACCGAGTGTTGGGGGAGTAAACTTGTCAAAATGATAGCCTTACCTTTTCGCAGAAGTAACTCTATATCTGATACACCGTTTTTTTTAGTTCATACTAATGTCTGGGGTGTCCTCTTGTTCTCACCAAAGGGAGTTCTACATACTATGTTTCATTTATTGATGACTGCACTTGTTATACTTGGGTTTATCTTATGGCTCATAAGTCTGACTTTAATCAGATATATCGTATTTTTAAGTCTATAGTCCTTTGCCTGATTTGGGTCTACAATTAAATTGTTGCGGTCTGACTTGGACGGAGAATACTTTAAAACTGAATTCTATAAATATTTGGCCAATTTGGGTACCAATCACCGAACTTCCTGTCCTGATACACCTGCCCAAAATGGTCAAGCTGAGTGTAAACACCGTCATCTCCTTGAGACAGCTAGGTCTCTTCTTTTCTTTGTCTTTGTTTCGGCTCTATTTTGAGATGAGGCAGTTCTTTCCGCTGCTTTTCTTTTCAACAGTATGTCTATCTCCTTTCTTTGTGGATGGTCTCCTTATGAGGTTTTGTTTTCTCAACTTCCTAATTACTCTCTCCTTTGTGTGTTTGGGTTTGCTTGTTTAGTCCTTTTACCCTATAAAGATAGAACCAAACTTAGTGCTTGATTTGTCCTATGTGTCTTTTTGAGTTCTGATCTCACTCAGAAAGGTTATCGCTGTTATGACTCTATTTCCCGTCGCCTTTATGTCTCCCGCCATGTTGCCTTTCTCGAATGTCTACCTTACTTTCAGTTTTCTCCTTTCACAACCCTAGTTTTTAAAGAGGATTTGATTCATATTGATCCATTTTCTTTTGAGGTTTCTCCTAATGATTACATCTCTGCTGTTTCCTATGAGCTTATTCCCTCTTCTCCTTGTATCACCCCTCTTAATGAGTCCCTCTCCATTGACCTCCATGAGTCAGTTCCCTCTTCTCCTCTTCCTTTCCTGCCTGCTCCTGCTCCTGCTCCTGCTCCTGCTCCTGTTCCTACTCCTACTCCTACTCCTACTCCTCCTTCTCCTTCTCCTCCTTTGGTGTTAGTCTATTATTGTCGCAAGGCCCTCCCTCCACCAGTTAATCCTCTTGTTTCTGACGACTTTGATCTTGTTAACCGTAAGTATCCCCTTCGCATCCGTAAACAGGTAGTCAAACTTGGTTTTGCTAAAACACGTTTTTTTTTCCTTCATACTGTACATTTTTGTCTGCTATTCACTCTTTTTCACAACCTCAGTCTCACAAGAAGGCCTATCAGGATCCTCATTAGATTTAAGCTATGGAGGATGAGTTGTCTACTTTGTAGAAAACAAGTACTTTGGAGTTGGTTCCTTTGCCTGCTAGTAAGAATTTGGTTGGTTACAAATGTGTCTACAAAGTCAAGACTCATTCTGATGGTTCTCTTGAGCGCTACAAGGCTCGCCTGGTTGCCAAGGGTTTTTCACAAGAGTATGATGTTGATTATGAGGAGACCTTTGCCCCTATTGTTAAGATGACTACTATTCGTACTTTGATATCTGTCGTTGCTGTTTGTCATTGGCCTCTTTATCAGATAGATGTTAAGAATGCTTTTCTTAATGGTTATCTCATTGAGGAGGTTTACAGTCGTCTCCCTGGCCTTCATTATTCCTTTGGACAGGTTTGTCATCTTCGGCATACTTTGTATGGTCTGAAGCAATCTCGTCGTGCTTGGTATGATCGCTTTTAAATTGCTGTCATGTCACTGAGCTTGGGTTTCATCCTTCAACCTAGGACACTACTTTGTTTCTCCTTCGCACCTCTGTTGGTTTTGTTGCCTTATTACTTTATATGGATGATATGATTATTATTGACTCTGATTCTTCTGCTATCTCTGAGGTCAAACAGCATCTCTTCCGTACTTTTAAAATGAAGGATTTAGGCTCATTGCAATACTTTCTTGGTATTAAGGTGGCTTATTCTTCCAAGGGTTACTTTCTGTCTTAGGCCAACTATGCTAATGAAGTTATTCACCGTGTTGGTCTTACTGACACTACGATTGCTGATACCCTTATTGAGCTTAATGTGAAACTTAACACTACTGATGGTGTTCCTTTGCCTAACCCTATTTTATATCGAGAGTTTGTGGGTTGCTTAGTCTATCTGACGATTACTCGCCCTGATCTTGCTTATGCTGTTCATGTGGTTAGTCAGTTCATTTCTGCTCCTCGTTCTGCACATTGGGCTGCTTTTGTTTGGATTCTTCACTATCTCCGGAGTGCTATATTTCAGGGTTTACTATTGTCCTCCACTTTCTCTTTGGACTTGGTGGCCTATGCTGATTTTGATTGGGTTGGTGATGTGATTGATTGCAAGTTGACGTATGATTTCTGTATGTTTCTTGGAGATTCCTTGATTTCTTGGAAAAACAAGAAACAATCTGTTGTTACTCGCTCTATTGCCGAAATTGAGTATCGTGCAATGGCTCATGCTATTGCTGAGATTATTTGGCCGTTGTCTCTTATGCGATTTAGGTGTCCCTTGATCTTCTCCGACCTCTCTCATTGTGACAACGCGATGCTATTGATTGAGATTGATTGTCACTTTGTTAAATCGACATTTGATCTGGCTCTATCTCGCTTCCTTTTTTTCTCTTCGGCTCTACAACTTGCGGACTTTTTTACTAGGACTCATACCACTGCTCGGTTTCAATCTCTTCTTGCAAAACTCTCGGGGGTTTCTGCTAACACACCTAAAGTTTGAGCAGAAATATGAAAATATTGACTATATATATATATGTATGGTAGTATATATATTTTGTAGATATTAGGGATTGAGTAGATATTCTTCTTTCCTTTTTCAATCTTAGGATAGATTGTTATATAAGCATGGTACTCTTGTATTATAAACACAATTGAACATACAGAAATCATTCAGAAATCTTACAAATGGTGTCATACTATAGCCCTTTATGCTGATATATATGTATGTGTTGTACGAATGTTCTTTGAAGAATGCCCCTGGAGTGCAAGGACCAGTTGTTATTGATGGAGGCAAACCAACTAATAACTTTGACAGTAGTGGACTTTCCGAACTTGAGCAAATATTAAAGAAAAAGACCTTTACCAGGTATGTGTTTGGCTGGATATTTGTTTATTGTCCGTTTGTTTTTGGTTTTTAGTTTTTGGAATACCTATCTGTGGTTTGTCTAAATGTGTGTGCATGCATGCGCCATATCTTTTTCTGCATGCCATGTTGTGTGTGTGAAATGCAACCTCACCTTTTGGTCTTCACGCTTTGTATTGTTTTTCTGCTGTTTTCTGTGACGTGGATGTTTAGCATTTGGTGTTCTTGTGAGTTTGTACTTAGTTTGGAGACATGCATTCACTAGATCTTGAACATGGTCAAAACTGTTAATTAGTTTGGGATATCAAAAAAAAGCGTAGTGTGCTATGGTATAATAAAAAAGGGAGATATTAAGCTACTTAATGACCGTGCACACATGTGACCTTCTGTGTTGTTCTACATTACCTGGAATGGGAATGAGAATGTGATGCAACATAAAATGTGGTATGATAGGGGTAGATTTGTATAGATTACTCTCTAAGAATTTAAGGTATTTCTAGAGTAATTTTTTAAAACAATTAGACATCCAATATAAAATTCAAGTTCCCCCCCCCCCCCCCCCCCCCTTCTTCAAATTAATAATGTATAAACACATTTCTAAGAGCATTGTGATCCATTTTTCTACATGTCATAACTTCATTGACCTTAGATTTTAGTTCATTATATTTGAGTTTTTTTTACTCCTAAGGAAACATTTAGGAATTAAATCGGAAAAACTTTTGGGATCGTTTGGGTTGTTAAATTTACTGTTTTGGAATGGAAGTGTACCATGTTTTGGAATGTGCATTCCAAAATGTAATTCACTAGGGTATTCATATTCTGGTAATACTGGTGTTGTTTGAATGTTCCTATTGAAGGCAATTGCGTTTGTGCTTGCTGTGTGTGGATGTTGCGACATGTATATTTGGGTTTGTTTGTTTGTTTGTTTGTACTCTTGTCTGTACCCTCATGTGTAAGTTCATGCTCTCATGCATGTGTAAAACGCATCTTCATTTTTTAGATATATGTTTGTTTTGGCAGGTTCCTGTAAGGTGGGGTGTTTAACTTTTGACATTCCCATGTGAAACATAAATTTATTCTCTTGTGACTTGGTACATATTTATAAACTGATTTTTATGTATTCATGTTGTCGCAAGACTCAAATTCTATGTCATGCAGAATTTTTTCCCTTTACTTCATCCCCTGTTAAGGTTGGGTGAGGTAAAACTTAGCAAGTTTTAGTTTCATGATGAAGTAGGTGACTTATTGCTCATTTGCTCTCAGCAAACTTCATTTATGGGCCATTTCATATCTTGTTTGGATTGATCATATCCTGATTGTTAATTAACTGTTCATCCTTGATCCTTATTTGAATTGCTTCATATGAATTGGATGGCTGTTAAGATTGCTTCCCCAATTTGGGTCTTAATTGTCTGCATTCCTGTGTGGACTCGTGCTGTATTACTGATGTGAATTATATGGTACAGATCTGAGATTGATCATTTGACAGAACTACTGCATTCAAGAACTGTTGATTTACCTAATTGGGATGAGGACAAAAGGAATGAATCAATTATTCCACAGCCCGTGTCTGCCTTTGGAGGACAAGATGGATTTGCAAGTAGTCCACTGCAAGAAAATAGGATAGGGAGCCACTTGGAGAGCCATAGATTTCATGGATGCATTTCATCTCCTGTTGTCAGTTCACTAACAATCTAACATACTTTAATCCTTTTCTTATTCGTATTTGACATATTTGTGAATGTTTGTTTTTTGCCCCTGGTACTTCTTTTATTTTGAGTATGATAATTAATAGTTTGCTCTATAGCATGGTATTTCACATTCATAGAATGAAATTATTGTCAGGTCCTTGAAGAGGATGTTGCGGCGCCTGCTGAACTTGCAAAAGCTTACATGGGCAGTAGACCTTCAAGAGTGTCACCATCAATGTTAGGTTTGCGTGGCCAAACTTTGAGGGAAGATGCAAGTCTGCAGAATAATGTACCATTTCCTCCAAATTCACCTGTCATGTCACTTGTACCAAAGCCAGTTGTTTGTGTTGGGGTTTCTGGAAATGGTTTTATGACTCCAAGATCGAGGAGGTCTGCAATATATAATATGGCTCGTACACCATATTCCAGGGTTCATCCAACTACTACCCCAAAGGTTTACTTGTTGGCCAATATATTTCTGCAGATGGATTTTTCATTTTTTAGGTTTAATGTTTTGTTCCTAGGTTTTAAATTTGATTATATCTTGCTCAATTCCCAGGGTTCCAGTTCCGTATATGATGATTATGGTTTACCATCTGCATCATCATCTTCTCAGTTTACATGGGAGCATGCCAGGCAATATGGTCCTAAACAATTGGTATTTGTCTAGGAGATAATGAACTCCATTACTTTTTTTTAGGATTATCCTTTTATGTTTTTTTTTTTTTCCTTCTCTCTGTCTGTATTTTAATTTTCTTCTTTCTTTCAGGCCCTAAAACATAGGAGTTCTGTATTAGAAGATGATATAGGATCTGTTGGTCCCATCGTGAACTTGACAGAAAACTAATCTTTCGACTCCAAAATGTTTGAGCTTGCCAGTTTCTGGAAGTCCCCTTTCTAATCGTGGAACTGGAATTGGTCTTGATGCTGCTCGACCCCCTGTAGCATCGGCCCAGAAGCTGCCTTCATTGGGTGAATCTAATCATAGATTCTTGAGAACAGTGAGAGAAAATGAGGATACTAGCATGCCTGGTACAAGTTATACCTCTGTTCCTTCCAAGTCTACAGAGATGGCTACAAAAATATTGCAGCAGCTTGAAAAGTTGGTTCCAAAGGAGAAATCATCAGAAGGAAAGGTTGCCGCAGGTGAGAGATCAACCAGTAAGTTGACACCGAATATGCCAAGTGTACAGGCTCGTAGAAGCCTGGAGTACGTAGATTCATCAAACATTCTGCAAAATGCAGATGATAGTCATAAGTTGAAGGATATGAGCAACACTTCTTTGCTTGATGCTCATGATGCTGTCTCTCAAAAGCGAGATAAGGTTGAGGAAAATGGCCTCAAATGGATTATTGTTTCTCGTCACGCATCAACTCCTGCAGTGATCAGCAATGCTACAGTTTCAGTGAAAGAAGCTGTACCCAGTGTCAAAACTGCAGATTCAGTCAGCACACAGTTGTTTACTCAATCTTCTCAAAAGAAATGGGGTTTTCAGATGAGTGCACATGAGGTTGGTGGTGTCTTTTTAGGTCCATTTAGTCTATTAGTTTTTCGCAGTTGACCTGCTATCTTGTCTTTCTTATGATGTCACTTTATCAACTCTGAAACAGTCCTACCACTGATAGTTGCCTTAACCAGGAGGTGGTTTTATGGTTTCACAGAAGGCTATGTTTACTTTCTGGCAGGCAATAATGACTCCTGCTCATCAGAGCTACAACCATATTATTAACCTCCTAAACCTTATTGATGCTCATTTGTAGATATAGTTTGCATCACTGTCATTCCTTACTGATAAAATTGCCATCTTTAAATTAGATGTGTATTTGGCTCTTATCTCTTTGCATGTTTCATTTTTATTAAGCAACAATATTAAATCTTATGGTTCTCTCGTGAAGGATTTTCTGGAGCTGGATGACGAGATTTTTTCTAATGAAGCTGCATCTACACCGTTGGCTGAGGGGAAGAAAAAATTTGAGACTTCTGTGGTGGAGAGCAAGGCTGTCTCTTCTGAAGCAGTGACGGTGGACAAAACTTCTGCAGTATCTGAATTCAAAACACTTGATGGTCCCATTTTGAAAAAATCAACTGATTTAGGAACTTCTGATGAAACTGTGGTTGGTGAGAAAAACACTAGCTTTACCTTCTCTGTTTCACCTGCTTCTGGCACAAATTTTCAGCCAGTTGTGGCCAGTCCTCAATCTACATCAGCATTTGATAAGATTGTTCCACCTAAGGAACCAAATGCACCTCCTCCTTTATTTAGTTTTAGCTCTAAAAATGTTGATAAGATTCCATCGCACACATTTTCTTCCACATCTTCTGTCAGTGAGTCTTCAGGCCTAATATCTTGTTCTCCATTGGAACCGAAGCCAGAAAGTTCAAGCAGGTCAGTATCTTGTTGGTGTTGAAATTGTAGCTATCTTATTCTTTTGTGCTTTTTATTTTATTTAATACCTCTGCCCAGTCCCAGCCATGCGCACCTCCTGTGCCTTGCAATGGTCAAAGCGGCGACTTCACTAAGGCGCAATTAAAGCACACCACTCGAACAAGGCGCAGTTATGCCCAAGGCGCAGGCCTTGAGGGCTCTTTTTTTTTGTGTGGTGCTTTTCTTCTTATTTTCGTTTATTTTATTCTCTTTGCTTTTGTTTTCTGCTTTTGTTTTCTGCTTTTCTTCTGCTTTCCGTTTATTTTCTTCTCTGGACTGCTTTGTTTATTAAATATTTATTCTGAATTGCCCCGTTTCTTCTCTAGTTTTATGATTTAGATGGTACAAGAAAAGACCCTGCATGCAAATATGCACATCAGTTAGTTATTTGCTTATATACCTCATCTTAAATTATATTATTTCATCCTGCCATGATGCACTTTACTTCGATGAAGCCCGTGCCTCGTCTAAAGCCTAGAGCCTCAGGAGACCTTGGCGCCTTGGTGTGCTTATCGCTTTTAATAACACTGCCTCTGCCCCCCATATTAATGGGACCTATCCTAAGTAGTGCAATTTAAGGTGATTTTGACAACTATATATATATGTTTTGGCTGCGCATAAATGTCATTAACAGGACAGGAAAACCCTTAGGTGGTGTTTGTTTTGAAGGATTGGGCCATGGGATTGGACTATCCGTTGTTTGATTCAATTTTTTTGCTCCGGACTAATAGTCCCTCCAAACTATTAGTCCCTCATATGAGGGATTATTGTATCCTTGGGGGAGGGGGGGATTATTTCTATGGGATTGATATCCCATGGGATTAATATGTGATATGTCCATTTTACCCTCATACTATTACTTAATAAACAATTGGAAAAAGGGTAAAATAGTTTTTTGAACATTTATAAATTATTTTTTTAGTGTTGTTAAATTAAAATTATATATTAAATAAAAAAATATAGATTATAAATTAAATTTAATTAAAAATAATAAATTAAAAATTATGGCCTTATAAATTAAATTTTTTTAGTGTTGTTAAAAAATTAAATTTATATATTAAATAAAATTATTTTTTTAGTGTTGTTAATTTAAAATTATATATTAAATAAAAAATATAAATTATAAATTATAAATTTAATTTAATTGAAAATAATAAATTAAAAATTATGGCCTTATAAATTAAATTTTTTTAGTGTTAAATTATAAATTATAGATTACAAATTTAAAATTATATATTAAATAAAAATTATAAATTACAAGGGTAAAATAGCCTTTTGAACATTTATCCTTATCCAATCCGTCCAACCAAACATTGGATTTATTAAAAATAGTTTAATCTAGACATCTAATCCCATGACTAAACAAATATAGGATACAAATCCAGTCTAACCAAAGGGTCCGGGGACAATTTATTCCAGGACTAACAGTCCAATGAATTACAATCCCTCCCTATCTAGTCCATCCAAACAAACATGCTCTTAGGATGCTTAAAAACTATGCAGTCAAGATGGCTGGAATTTTAAACTGGAGTATAATTATGCTAAAACAAGATTATAATAATAAATCTCAATCATTGAGGTGGAACTCTATTCATTCATTGTTGCATTATTCTGCTCCTTCCAAACACACTACATGAGATGAAAGGGACCATTTATTTTGTTTTACCTTTTCTTTAATTCTAGTAGACTGTGCATTGAAAAGATTGGTGGTTAGCAAAAGGAGAATTTTGTTTAACAAGAGCAATTTCAGGTGGGCAGTGGAGGACTATATTGTAACTGACCTTTTGAGAAAGACCGACCTAGTTCCTCTCCTTTTTTTTTTTTTTTACCTCTTCTTTTTTTAGACGTATAAAAAAACATTAAGGGGATGTCTTGCCTGAACGTCTGGCAAACACCCATCTAAAGGTCTCACATGCCCCTACAAAAGGGTAAACGATACAAAGCATCACACAGCCCCCTTTGAAGGTCAATCAGTGAATCATTTTAGGGCTACAAGAATGCAGTTTCATTTGAAGGTGAAATAAAATTACCAGTATTACTTGGCATCAAATGATTTCTTCCGAGTATGATTACTGTGATCCAAGTCAATCAATCAATAAACAGTTATGAAGGGGATAGAAAGAAATAGATTTGTTAATCAAACTTTGCTAGTCATGTTTTCTTTTGTCTTTTCATTTTTAATTGAAATTGATGAGGGTCTTTTTTCTGAAATGTGTTTTTGTGTATGCAGCTTGGCCAATGTTGCTTTTGGTACAACTGAAGTCGTACCAAAAACTCAAGACTCAGATAAAGTTGATAATAACAAAATGCGAAAGTATGGAGATACAATGGGAAAATCAGAAGCTTCTATTTCTTCTGCTCTGTCAACTTCAACCGGCAGCATGTTCTCCTTCGGTAGTCCTGCCAACAGTTCAAGTCTAACTAATGGTTCACTTGAATCAAGCCCTTCTATATTTTCTTCCCCTTCTCCAGCTGTAGCTTCCAGTAATTTTACAAATCAAACTTTCACAAATAGCTTTACCAATGTTGCCTCTTCAATTACTGCTACCATGAGTTCCAATGACACCACCATGGTCACTGCCTCCAATAGCAGTCCGTCCACCTCTGCTGCAGCACCATCATTTCCAGGAACCCCCATTTTCAAATTTGGGTCCACATTTGTAGCTCCTTCAAATTCAGTTCCAACTGCTTCAACCACATCTAATGCAGAAACTACAGATTTGAAGGCCAAAACTGAGAAGGAAACAACATTTGGTGCTCCAACCAGCTCACCTTTTGGGGGCACATCGTTTGCTATGGCAAGCACAGGAAGTAGCATTTTTGGATCCAGTATATCTGCCAATAATTTCTCTCAGGGTTCTCTTTTCGGAACCAGTAGCGGATCTACAGTCAGCACACAAATGTCTCCTGCTGAAACTGGGGTTGCAGCTGTTACACAGAGCATGCCTATTCAGTTTGGTTCATCTAGCTCGTCTCCAAGCTTTGGGACTTCCGGGATTACATCTTTCACATCGAGCAGTTCTGTATTTGGTTCTTCAACCTCCAGCAGTTCTCTGTTTGGTTCTTCAACTCCCTCAAAAGTGTTTGGTTCAAGCACTAGTTTTGGTGTGAGTTCTTCAGCTCCCTCAACTGAGACCAACTCTGTTGGCGCCGGTGGTGCCACTTCGAGCTTGTTTGCATCCAGTTGGCAGCCCCCAAAGTCTTCCATCTTCGGTTCCACATTTAACACCGGATCCCAATCAACTGGGTTCTCCTTTGGTGCATCCTCGGTTTCTGCTGCTCCTACCAACACTGCACCTATGGTGTTTGGGTCCTCTAGTGCTGGTGCCTCATCCGGTTCCCTTTTCTCATTCACTTCAAATACTGCTACTGCCACTGCCTCTCCTTCCCAAGCACAGCCCGTGTTTGGTACCTCTGTTCCTGTATTCGCCAGTGTCTCAGGTAACGGTGATCAGATGAGCATGGAGGATAGCATGGCTGAGGACAACCCCATACAGGTGTCCACACCAACAGTTCCAGTTCCAGTTCCGGTATTTGGTCAACAGCCCATCTCAACTCCATCTGGTTTTGTTTTTGATTCAAATGCTCTGCCATCAGCTGGCCCATATCCTTTTGGTGGACAACAGAATCAAAGCAACCAACAAAACCCATCTCCGTTTCAGGCTTTGGGTAGTCTAGATTTCAGTGCTGGAGGTAGTAGCTTCTCATTGGGTTCTGGTGGTGGCGATGATAAGTCTAAACGGAAAATTGTGAAAGTCAAACACAAAAGAAGGATGTAAAAACACTAGATGTCAGAGGTAAATTGGTTTCTTGGCAATCCCCATGATTATGTGGGTTAAATGGGAAATTTTCTTTTCTTTTTCTTTGTTTTTAAGATGGTTGGAGAGTTGGTCGTTGGTCACTTTTTACAATTTTTACTTGTTGGAGTTGCAGGCATAAAATGTCACAATTTTGGAAGTGTCTTTAGTGCAAGTTAAAAAAGGATTGTATTTTGTATCATTTAGTAGCGGGTGGTAATAGTATACTTAGATTAGGGTTTGTGGTATGGAAATTGTGGGGTATCATAGACCTTGCCTTGTGTACTCTTACTTTGTTACTTGTAACATAAAAAAGGAAAGGAAAATTCCCGAGGAAGTGTTTCTGAGGATTTTTCTCACTTTTGTTCTCTCTCTCTCTCTCTTTCTCTCTAAGCGGGAAAATGTGTTATGGTGTGCATTGTTTACCTTTGAAGCTCACATTTATGCTGTGTTTGGTTGGGAGATTTGGAGAGGGATTTGGAAAGGGAAATGAAAAAGGTAGGTGAAATGTGAATAAAACATGCCTATATTTCACCTAGTTTCACACACTTTTTCCCTTTCCCTTTCCAAATTCTTCCTCAAATCCCCCAACCAAACACAACATTAAGGGAAATTGTACCATATAATTATTGTTACTCTCTCCGTCTTAAAATATTAGTCTCTTAACACAAAAAGTACATTTATGACAATTGATATTTTTTAAAAAATGTGCTATCAAAAAGTAATTTTAAAAAATTAATAGTATTAAAAGTGTAATAATTGTTCTATTAAAAAGAGTTGAATTTTTCAAAAAGAATTATCATTTTGAGATGGAAGGAGTATTATTCTTATTTATTTATTTTAAAAGAAGTGCATACTATATGTGCACCTTTCATTTTGGTTATTAGATTTTAAAAAATAAATTTGGGAAAAGTCTTGTTCGTGACCTTTTGCTAGTCACTATTGCAGTCTATCATTACACAATTTACTTTTGATCTATGCGAATGATGATTTCATCACAAAATCAGTCTGACAACAAGAAAGCTTGCAACCCAGACACCGATCCCATCACCTTCACAGTGAAGAGGGTGATTGTCATTGTTCGATAATATTAGAATTCGATAACACTGTGGGCTAGTAGTAGTAGTTCTAAGAGAGATAAGAAAAGCTGTGGGGAGAGAATTGGTAGAGAGCTTGTCCGTAGAGAGATTAGTGGGTACTCATCTCTATTGTTTTCTAAAAAAGAAAAAAAAAATGTTGAAATGTTAAAGCTAAAGAATAAGAATAGGAAGCTCAACCGGTCAAGGAATTGGGTTTTTATACAATCTTCACACCCTTGCCCTGCTTATAATGCAAATTCCACCGGCCTCCCTTGAGGTTTGAAAAAAAAAAAAACCAAACCCCCCAAACTTGGCATAATTACACTCGGCTCTCTTATGATTTTAATTCATATAATACTTTAACTCTCTTTCATTAGTAATTTGTTAGTCGTATGCAGAAAAAAAAAAATGATATTATCATATCTTTTACATTGAGATGAATATTTTATCATTAATTTTTTTTTTTTTTTTTGGTGTTTACACACCATATGCATTAATTATATTTGCTTTAACCTTACTAAAAGAGAGATTGGTGTAATTATGCAAAACTTGTGGAATTTATTGTATTTTTTTCAAACCTCAGGAGTGGTCACTGTAATTTAACTTTTCCAAACTATTTGCAATGCAGGAATTTAACTACTACCATTGATGACCAGTTCACCTTACCATTTCAACAAAAAACAGGCAATGTAATACTTTGGTTAAGAAAACCGACAATTTTCCCCAAAAACAAAACCTACATTTAGAAAAATCTCTCTAAGAAATCAGTCCCTAAAAGAAAGAGCTACGGGTTTTTGTATAATCTAATTATTTTGCTACACTACAAACTAACCTCAACGTGCCTAGCATTTTCTGCATACTCTGCATCACCCTTTTCCTTGGCTAGTTTTGTAATTTCATCTAGGAACCTCAGCTCAAGACTTTCAAAAGTCAATATTGAAGGTTTGCCCTCGTACCCAATTTCCATGCCTAGGTTCCTTGTGGGTTTTCGCTAAACCCACATTTGGATTGGGCATCAGTCCCTGGTAAAGTGATTGAGTTGCATTGCCACCTTGACCTGCTTCATACAAAAGTACCACACACAAAAAAGAAGATATTATTATCCATACCAATTGCCATGAAATAATTTGTGCACTCTCTTCATTTACACTTGCAAGCATAGTTGTCAAATCAAGAATTATATTGCGAAGTGAAATCCTAATTTGCAAATCATTAATTGAATCAAATTGAATAAAAAAATTAAACACAAAATAAGCCAAAAAGCTGGCTTTTAACCTAATTCTCAAGTAGGCCAATGTTAGACAATTGTATAAATAAAAATAATAAAATAAATTAATTTTGGCACATACAATAGTTCTGATAAGTTATATAAGGATATAATTACACAGTCTAATTGGGAAGACATTGCTATCATAGACAATGATGTGAGTTCAAATTCTATCAACCATAAAATTATTTGAAAACAATAATATATTCTCTCATGCACTCAGAAAATGGACTTAAAAACTGTAAATAGGGTAGAATAAGAAGAAAGAGTGAGTGGGAGTTAAAATTTAAAAACCCAATAGGGGTTGGGTCAAGGCTCCCCACTTTGTGATAGCTGTTACTATTACAAAAATGACTCTCGCTCCCCGTCTATCCCTCCTCGTAACAACTCGCTCAGCAAAGCTCAAGCCTCCATCACCAACCATGGATGTCGTTCAATCGATCATATCTAGGGGTTGTGGTGGTGTAGGGGCCTACAGGGGGGTGAAAGTTGTGCTGTTTTTTTTTTTGGGGGGGCGGGGGGGGGGGTTGAGTCCAGAGGTGGTGGTGGTGGTCAATGTTACACGGACTCTTCTATTCCTCACAATGTATACTAGATATGACAAGGGTAAGAGAATGAGATATGTATCTGACGCTCATACTTAAATTAGACACTTAGATATTCTAATTTTACAATGTTTGAAGAAGAAGAAGAAGAAGCTCACATTTGGTAGTGAAGAAAACTTTCTAGCACAAGAAAGATAGAAATCCCATTTTTCCCTTAAATCTCAAATAATTTTAATTATATTCTTAATAATTTGCATCTTATGTCAAAAAATCATACAATATACATTATATTTAAATATTCTGGACGTGTCTACGTACCCGTACCCAACTTTTGAATACATGTCTTAATATCCAAATATTTCAGTGTAGAAAGTTCTTTGGATATTTAGGTTCCAAAAGAGACATACACGTGCACCCAGTACTTGCACCCGAGTCCATGGAACACAAGTGGTAGGCACGTCGGGGGTGGGGAAGACACAGTTTTATGCAGCTTCCTCAATGTTAACATCATGCATCGTAGTCTCCTCACCTCGCATTCATCCAACTCCGTTTAACTGATATGCATTGAACACCTTGGAGGCGACACAACTTCAAGAGCCTTGCATTGCTCCATTGGAAGGGAGTTTGGGAAATCCATGATAAAGTGAATATACAACTTCCCTTTCATGAAAGGCCTCCGGTGCATTGGCATTCCCTTGTCATTTATTCCCTTGAATTGGTCTGCAAGTTTTACCAACTGATCAGTGCCTTGGTAATTAGAAGCAAATTTAGAATCCAATAAACATCATCTATTATTTTCGAGGTTATTCTATGGTCTTCAATTTGTGCATATAGGTTTTTATAACCACACCAATTACTAAGCTTATGTATTTATTCAAAATAGGGATGGGGCACGGGGTGGGGAAAAAAATCCCCATTAGGGGCGGGATGGGAAGCTAAAAATATTCCTCATTAAGGAATAGGGTGGAGGTGGGGACAGGGTAGAATACCATATTTAGGGATTGGGGGGAAAAAAAGGAAAATCTGCTTCCACTCCTACCCTACCCCGTTGTCATCATCACTACCTAAAACATTTAAAAAAATGTGTATGCTCATTGTTTTAAACAAAATTTGGAGCCATTGGGTTTGACTGACCTGACCCATGTCATATTAAACCATTTTTTTTCCCACCAAAATAAAAATAAATAAGTTATGACTGCAAGTTATTTTAACCTTAAACATCCTCAGAAGATGTACTAAAATAATTCTAATAGAGGTCTTTAAATTGTTGTAGTAATAAGACACCAGTGCCTTTTGGTTTTGGCATTGAACTTTGATTTGTACATTAGATCTTTAACTAATTTTGGCATTAAACTCTAGTTTGTAACTTGTTTTAAGTACTTTTTGCATTTGATTTTCTAATTGTTATATATCATGCACTAATACAAATTAAAAATAATATATATAACCGTATCCTATTTTTTTTAAGTTTTTCCGTATCGATGTACCCATACCAGCAACTGTACATGTCCTCCTGCTTTATAGGCATTAATAGATTGTTCAAAAAAAGTCGGACTATCTTGGATAAATGCACCAGTTGCACCAAGGTAGCATGTCTTAGCAAGTAATTCCACTAGATTTAAAAACATATTTTTAAAGTGCTGTTATTTGGAGTATTATGATAATTTTATTTTTCTTAGTATTGAAGTATTAGCCTTGTAGTAACCCCCTTAATTGGCTGCTATAGTGGCCTACTTTCACATCACCAATTTGTATTGTCTGTCACTTATTCATTACCTAGTAAGTCACTTCCCCTCTTAAATACTTCACCTTAGCATAACCTTGTAAGCTAGGTTATATATCAGGCTGTAACTTTTCTCTAAAAATATATATTTTTCAAGCGACTTTTCTTTCCAAGATTTCATGGTATTGAAAAGAATGAATATAACATTAATGATTCTCAGTTGCAGTAACTAGTAATAAACATCACTGGGGGCACCTAGCTAGAATCTTTCTCCAACTTTCATTTTTCTATTTCTCCTAGGTCTTCAAGTA
The DNA here is from genome assembly GCA_025200525.1 of Camellia lanceoleosa. NCBI lineage: Eukaryota > Viridiplantae > Streptophyta > Magnoliopsida > Ericales > Theaceae > Camellia > Camellia lanceoleosa. Next base: position 41,090 of record JANUSC010000196.1, read on the forward strand.
CTTCATTTCCCACTTCCTCACTGCCCACCATCCCTTATAAGACAGCCAAAACCCTTCATTTCTGTAGGGCTATCATTTATAACTATGTCTTAAACACGGACATAGCAAATATACAATGTACAGGAAGGCACATGAAACATCAAAGCAAAGTCTTTACCACTTCCAACGGTAACAGTAAATCATAGATCTAGGGATATAATTTATAAAGCCCAGAAACAATACTTGCCTTCAGTGTAGAGGTGAGGTGATATCGAATTTGAAACTCTTGGTGCATCTCTCTACTCCACTGCCTCTGCCCCTCTGCTTTGGAGGACACAAATGGATGCTCTTTCTCCACAGGAAAAGAATCTGGCCTTCCTGGAAAATTACTCATTCCAGCAGTTTGTTGTATTCTCTGTGTGGCTATCTGCTGCAATTGAGCAGCAGCATACATATTGACGTTGGGAACAGCATAAAGTGATTGCCTTTCCATCTTTCCCCTGTTGAATCAAATATCAAATATTCAACTAACCTAACAGCAAGAGAGCCAAGACAACAATGCTATTGACAATAAGATACAACAAGGACAGCACCACATGTCACCAAATTTGAATTCTAACTAGTGGAATGTAAAAAGGAACGCATGCATCATAAGTGAAATCATAATAAACTTATCTTTTGGTTATATTATGAAATATTAAGGCAGAAAACAAAACTATTGGCAGCATACTCAATTCCGGTAAAGTCGTGCAAGCATAACTGAAATCATGTAGTTTCTAGACTATTTGTCAAAACACAACACTTTTTGAAATCACAATTTGTAGTTGCAAATTGATTTAAAGTCGCATCTTCAATTTGCGATTTATGCTGAGTTGGCTAAACAGTAACATGACAACTTATCCAGTATGGCGAAGTTGCAATCACAAGTTGAACCAACAATTCCATCAGAGTAAAATCTCAACTTCAATATGTAATTTCATCCTTGCTAGAAAAGGTTTGGCAGATTACACTTTATGCATTAATTGAAGCCTTCTCCTTTAGCCATTCTACTTGACTGAAGGATGAATTTTATACCGAGTATGAAATCACATATTTAAGTCTTGATTTTACTTTTGCTAAACCAAACCAAACCAAAACAAACCAAGCCTTAAGTCCCATCAAATGGGGTCGGCTATATGAATCCTTCTTCTCTACGCGGCCCTATCAAAGGCCATTTCGTTAGTCAAATCAAGTAGATCCATATCTCTATTTACAACGCTAACCAATGTTAATCTAGGTCTACCCCGTCCCCTAACACTTCCATCTACCGTTACAGCATCGTATCTTTTCACTACTGCCTCTATTGTTCTCCGTTAAATATGACCAAACCATCTTAATCGATTCTCTCTCAACTTATCTTCTATCGGTGCTACTTCTACCCATTCCCGAATACAGTCATTCCTAATTCTGTCTTATCTAGTCTTGCCACACATCCATCTTAGCATTCTCATCTTAGCCACACTCATCTTATCTACATGTTGTTTCTTGGTTGCCCAACACTCTGTCCCATACAACATCGCTGGTCTAATAGCCGTTCTATAGAACTTACCTTTAAGTCTAGTGGGTATTCATTTATCGTATAGCACCCCAGACGCACTTCTCTACTTACACCATCCCACCTTAATCTTATGGGCCACATCTACATCAATCTCCCCCACTGTTGTAATAATCGACCCTAAATAACGAAAATGTTCACTCTTAGGCAGTTCTTGGTTCTCAATCTTCACTTCTTCTCTGCTTTCATTGTTACTGTTACTAAATTTACACTCCATGTACTCTGTCTTAGTTCTGCTTATCCGGAATCTTTTAGATTCAAGAGCTTTTCTCCAAATCTTTAACTTTGTATTAATTCCTTCTCTAGTCTCATCCATTATCACTATATCCTCTGCAAAAAGCATACACCATGGCACGTCATCCTGGACATTTCTCATCAACTCGTCTACAACTAAAGCAAAAAGATAAGGACTTAAGGTAAATCCTTGGTGTAACCCTACAGTGATAGAAAATTCATTTGTCTCTCCAGCAAGCGATCTAATAGTGGTCACCACCCCTTCACACATTTCCCTAATCACATCAATGTAATCTTTTGTCACTCTTTTCTTCGCTAACACCCACCATATTATATCCCGTGACACTCTATCATATGCTTTCTCAAAGTCTATAAACACCATATGAATGTCTCTCTTCTTTTCTTTATATTTTTCTATGACTCTTCTCGAAAGATAAATCGCTTCCATTGTTGACTTGCCAGGCATAAACTCAAATTGATTCTCTGACACCTCTGTTATATCTCGCAATCGGCGTTCTATCACTTTCTCCCACACTTTCATTATATGACACATTGGCTTGATTCCTCTATAGTTGTTACAATTCTGGACATCTCTTTTATTCTTATAGATTGGCACTAAAATATTCTTCCTCCACTCATCTGGCATATTCCTAGTCAACAAAATTTTGCTAAACAACCTAGTCAACCAAGCAGCCTCCTTTTTACCCAAACACTTCCAAGCTTTAATAGGGATATCATCTTGTCCTAAAGCCTTATTTGATTTCATCTTTTTAAGTGCAATCTCCACTTTAAAGTTCCTAATCCTGCGATAGAACCTATAGTCTTGGTTTATCGTATAACTGGCTATTTCTTCCCCTATTGCCGTACCTCTATGTTTCTCATTTAATAGTTTCTCAAAATAGTTCTTCCATCTTTCCTTAATCTCTTCATCTCTCACCAATTCCTTAGAATCCTCACTCTTGATGCACTTAACCTGATTAAAATTTCTTGTTTTCCTTTCCCGTATCTTAGCAAGTTTGTATACCCTCTTTTCTCCCTTCTTACTATCTAGTCTAGTGTATAGGTCATCATAAGCTTTCAACTTAGTATCTCTTACTACTTTCTTGACCTCCTTATTAACCAATCTATAGCTCTTAAGGTTTTCCTCAGTTCTATCATTTTACCACTTTTTAAAGCACTCTTTTTTTTGCCTTAACTATTGCTTAAACCTTTTCCCTCCACCACTAAGTTTCTCTAAAGCTGGGTCCAATTCCTTTCGACTCTCCAAGCACTTCCCTTGAGATTTTCCTCATACAATTGGCCATTGAGTTCCACATAGTGTTAGCATTATCTTCCAATTCCCAAGTACCTTCCTTATCCATTCTATTCTTAAATATTTCTAATTTATCCCCTTTTAGGTCCCACTATCTCATCCTACGACGCCCACTATCCTTCCTAGCTTGGTATTACCCTCTAAAACATAAATCTAGTACCAAAATCTTATGTTGAGAGGTTAGGCTCTCTCCAGGATTCACCTCACAATCATTGCATTTTAGGCAGTCTACTTTTCTCACTAAGAAGTAATCTATTTGGCTCTTAACTGACCCACTCTTAAAGGTTATCAAATGTTCCTCCCTCTTCTTATATATAGTATTGGTCACCACCAGGTCAGAAGCCAATGCAAAATCTAAGATACTCTCTCCAACCTCATTTCTGTCACCAAAATCGTATCCACCATGCACCCTTTCATAGCCTAGTTTATCTATGCCTACACTAGAACCAGGTTCTCTCCTATGGGTATCTCCTATAAGATCTCATCCATTTGCTTCCAAAAATCCCTCTTAGTTTGATCATCTAATCTTACTTGAGGGGCGTATGCACTAATAACGTTCACTATATTCCCTCAAATAACTAATTTAACTAACATAATCCTATCCCCTTTTCTAATGACCGCCACTACATTCTCTACAAGACCCTTGGCAATTAAGATTCTTACCACATTCCTGTGTCTATCCTTACCACTATAATACAGTTTAAAACCGGTATCCTCAATTTCCCTAGCTTTCTCACCCGTCCACTTAGTTTCTTGTACGCAAGCTGTACTAACTCTTCTCCTAATCATAACATCTACCAACTCCATCGTCTTACTAGTTAAGGTTCTTATATTCCAAGTGGCTACCCTAAACCTATAGTCTTGGACTAGTTTCTTTACTCGCGCTTGTCTAGAAAAACACGAGAACCTTTGCCCATTTTTCACCGCACCCAGGCGTCGATGTGGCGCCCCTTACTCACTTTTCGAAACACCCGGAGGCAAGTGCAATGCATTACTTTAGGGTAACAACCTAGCATTTAAACGATTCAAAGTAGGATTCATTGTCATAAGGGATCCGGCTTTTTACGTGTTGGTTGTCGGCTACCTAACACACAATCCTCCTCCTTAACCCGGGCTGTCGGCTACCTAACATACAACTCTCCTCTTGATTTTACTTTTGCTGCCCTGGCAAAATTGCAAAACTGACATTTGGCCAACTCAGTACAAAATAACAAAAGATTTGCACCTTTAGACTGCAATCTCAAGTGTTTGTTGAGTTTTTAAAACTTGTTTTCTGAAATTTATTTTTGAAAAATTAGAAATTAGTTTGACAAAAATAAACACCAAAAATTATATCTATCTATTCTATTATTAAAAGGGAACAGTGATTTTGGTGTCATGAAGCCGTCCTCAAAAACTTTTTCCAATTTCCCCTAAAATGACCGTAACTTCTTACACTTACATCAGTTTTAATTAGGGGTAAAAAGATAAATTAAAACAACCAATTCCACTTTCCCACTTCCTAATCTCCACATCTCTAGTCCTCAAGCAGTTACAACATCTTCATTGCATTTTGCATTTATTTTGATTTCACTGAAAAGTTCTTAACAACTTCACTGTATTTTGTATACAAAAATTCTGAAAGTTCTCTCCTGAAAGCATCTTGTGGATATGTGATTGGTTGTATGTTTCTATTTGGTAAGTTCTCTTTTGTATGAATGTGTATCTTCATTGTATTTTGTATCTTCCTTTGTGGTTCTCTTCGTTGTATGAAGGTTTAATCCATTTTTAAAGATTAAATGTTAGGTAATGTTGATAATGCCAATATTAGCATAGTGCAATACACTTCTAGCATTGTCATAATAATAGAACACTCATAACCAACATATCCAGAGCATCAACACCACCATTGGGCTATGCCCCTGTAATTCATTCAACTACCGAGTTACAAAGCAATAAAGCAATTCAGCAATAGAAGAACATTTGATATTAAAAGAAAAAAAAAATAGAACTCCATCTAAGAAAGCTAAAAGAATTATTTTCTTAAACTGAATTACCTCGTTGGACTTTGAATTCTCTCACACAAATCAGAGAGAAAGAAACTAATGGCGCTAAAATAGAGAACACCGGTATTTTCAATTTCCTGCATGCATTATGTTCGAAATCTATCTACTTGCCATTCCTATGGATATGTGATTGGTTGTATTTTCACTTTTGTGATCGGTGTGTGCTTTATATTTTTTGTAGTCAATTTCTTAGTCTCTACCATTTCTATATCCAAAAACTACTCTCTTTTTTTGTTTATAAAAAATGATTATGAGATTTTCGAACCCTTAAACCTAAGATTTTCGTCACAGGTCACCAATTGCTGGTTGTTCGCCATGTTCTAGGTTCATCTTTGCACCGGTCGTTTGCCGTGTTCTGGGTTCATCTTTTCATATTTACACCAGTTACACCAATTGCAATGGAGTTCCTGAGGAAGAAAATGAAAGAGATTTGATCTGGTGTGGTTCACTCTATGGTAGGATTGCAAATGGACGGTTATGTTAAATAGAATTTTGATATGATTTGGTCAAACTTAAAATTATAAATAATATTAATTTGAATCATCAACTAAGAAAACATCACGTATATTATATAAAAAGATTATGTATATACAACTGAGTTTGCTGTTAGTTCAGCAAATGGAGATAGACGGGGGCTTAGATTATGACTTGGAATGAATTGTAAGGTTTAAATTGATGTAATTGAAATCTTGAAATTTAATTTGAAAAACATGCGAAATCTTGGATTTTTTTTTTAATTTGTCATTTTTTAATTTCTCAGTGTTTGGTTAACACTAAAAAATATTTTAACTGACAAAAATCTTAATAAAGAACTAATTATGGAGTAAATTTTAAAAACAAAAAGAATAAAAAAAATAATATTAGTACATAATTTTGCTTCTGTATATTTATATATTCATTTTTTTTTTCAAAATTGCGAATCATAAAATGTGTGTAATTGTTTAGACTTAGACTTAAATAGTTTGAGATTTTTCTTGTTTGGTTCAATTTTTTTTCCCCAAAATTGCGAATCATAAAATGTGTGCAATTGTTTAGATTTAGACTTAAATAGTTTGGATTTTTTTTTTTCATTATTTCTGTCATAATTCAAGACAACCTCTTTGCTCATGTTTGGGAAAATTGTGATTTTTTGGTTTTTTATTCTTTTATTTTAGTAGCAAAAATTGTGATTGTTAATTGACAGATGGTGGGTAGGCTTAGCAAACCATAATTGTGATTTTTTTTTTGTTTGTTTTTTTTTTGTGTGTAATACTATTAATTTTTTTGCAGGTTCATTTATGACTTTGTGTTGTTCAGAATAAACAACTTCTCGGGTGATTCTTTATTGACACTTATCTACTTTGACGGTAAGTATTCTGTATGAGTGTTAGATTTATAATGAGTGTTAGAGTTATAATCACAACAATTATTTTGTGTTGTATTTTTTTCTTGTAATACTATTAATTATACTTTCTATAAAAAATTTATAAGAAATGAAATGTTTCACTGTGTTATCCGGTTAAAAAAATTATTATTATTATTTTTTTGTTTATATCAACATTTGTGTTCGTGTGTTTATAATTACTGTGATTTTTTTTTAATTGTTAGTTTTCTTTATGTACATTAAATCTATTTCAATGTTATTGTTTATTTTTTATTATGAGTGTTCTAAGTGTCTTGGGTTTGTACTTTTCTATTTTACGTGTCTCATATATAACAATTTTGGGTTTTTCATGTTTGGTATGTTTCTATTTGGTTTGTTTTTCACCCCCCCCCCTTTTTTGGCCAGTGTGAAGTTAATAATTATCTGTCATGATCTGAGATGATATGTTAATTAAGTAAACGAACCTACTTGCCCATGTTTGGAAAAATTGTGGTTTTTTTTTTAATAATAAATTTATGTATTGTTTGAGTAGGGAAAATTGTGATTGTTAATTGATAGATGGTGGGTAGGCTTAGCAACCATAAAACCCATAATTCAGTTTTTAAAATTTTTTGGGGCTTTGGGGGGTTTTTTCCCATAATTTAGTGTCTTGGATTTTAATTTTTGTATTTTTTTGTGTAATACTTTTAATTATACTTTCTATAATACTAAATATTCCAACTAAATCAAACATTATTTTGTGTTATATTTTTTGGTGTAATATTGTAAATGTTTTTGTAGGTTGCTTTGCGACTTTGTGTTCTTCAGAATAAACAACTTCCCGAGTGATTCTTTATCTACACTTATCTACTTTAACTGTAAGTATTCTATATGAATGTTGGATTTATGCTTGAAACTTAAGAAACCAAAATATGAACACCTAAATCATACATTATTTTGTGTTGTATTTTTTTTCCCCTTTAATATTGTTAATTATACTTTCTATAAAAAAAATTATAGAAAATTAAATGTTTCGTTGTATTATCAGTTTTTTTTTTTAAAAAAAAGTTCTTGGTTTTTTTTTTCCTGGAAGTTTTTAAAAGTTTTTCTTTATTTTCCTTTGTTTGTATCTAATCTTTTTTATTGTAACCATTCTTAAAAACCCTTTGTTTAATCATACGTTTATTTTCAAGTGTATATTTTTTTTTAAAGAAAGAATTGAGTAGTCCCAAAATTTCATATGCTTTTTTTAATTTTTTTAATTTTTATGTTTACGTAATGAGTTTGTGATAGTCAGAACAAATAACTTCTACAGTTATGTTTTATTAGTACTTATCTTCTACTTCTCTTTTGATTGTAAGTATTTTTAATTTTTTTTTTTATATATTTAACCAGATGTTTGAAAAATTTATATTCAGTTTGTTTTTAAGTTATATCTCAAGTTGCACACGTTGTGGCCCATCATTACCACTGCAATAACCCAACCCTCGTATATGTTTTCTGGTATGCTTTCAGTTCCCTATTCTGTACATTTGTATGCTTATTGTGAAATTTCATGTGAAATTAAGTTGAATCAAGCGAATCTTATGATTATGGATTCATATCTGTTGAATAAAAGAAAAATCTGTTGCAACTACAATGTTTAGATAAAAAATTGGAAGCCTTAGAAGCTTAATTATCTGAAATTGACCTTATATTTGAGATCATTATAATTTTTAAGTCATAATAAGCATTTTTGTGAAAATCTGATTTGGAATGACTAAACTGATTAAATTTTGTTTTATTCACCTTTATATATATATATATATATATATATCTATGTTCTTTATATATTTGACTTAGAAGTCATTATTCAAAATATCTTCTGAGAGAGAGTGGTGAGGTTGAGAGAAAGAACCATGGGAGAAGAGTTCTTCAAGGAAGAAGATTAGGAAATTGAGAAGGTTCATGGAGATTCCAACCCAAGGTGAGCTTAACCCACCTAGTTCAACATCTTTCTTGTATTTGAGTAAGAATTCCCTTTCATTTGTGAGATTTAGGGTTGTAATTGGAGTTGTGTGTGTGTTAATTGTTGAATTGGAAAGATGTTCTTATCACTTGGTTGTTTGGAAGTAATTGAGTTGTAATACAAATTCACATGGTTGTCCTTATATCTTATGTATATGTGTATCAAATATAAGGGAATTGAATTGTTACATGAAATTAAAGGGAGATTGCTCTTGTGGAACTTGTATTCATGGTTAGTGTGATGTTATACACTTGTGATCTATGCTCTTGTGATGTTGAGTCATAACATTGAATTAATTTCCCTTATTTTATACTTTGTATTGAATTTGGCAAGTTGAAATGTTGCTTGATTTCGGACTGCACAAATAGAGCAGAATCACCGCACGTGCGGGGCTCACAGCCGCACGTGCGGAAAACAGGGGATTCTGGGTTTTGGCTATTGGAAATAAGGCACGTGCGAGGCTTCACTGCCGCATGTGCGGGAACCACTACCGCACGTACGAGGCTCACAGCCACACGTGTGGCTCATGCTGGAAACTTCTGTCTGCTCTGTTTCACTTGTTTAACCCTCTGGTGTTATTAAAATTTGTATTTGGTGCCTCTCCAATGGTTGTAAATTCGTTTGAAGCGAAATGAATCAGATGTTGTTTAAATCGCAAAATGCACTAATTTCTGAATTGCGCATGTGTGTAGGTCGCCTTCCGGGGGAAACCATCGCGCCGCCATTGCACTGTGAGTAATAGTAGTGTAATGATATGCTATGCTTACTTCTTCTGCTTATGATTTACATATGGTTGTCGTGAATGACATATACTACGGATATTGCGCTTTGACTGACTTGACGAATACAATGAAATGGTGGCATTAAAATGAATCTATGGTCATTCTGTATAATAGTGGGCCCTAGAGTTGTTATGATGTGAATGGCTCTGCCCCTATTAGCGTAATGGTGCATTTGCCTTCTGTTCATCGTTAATACTATCGTTTTGTTATTCGTGAGACAACTATGTCGACTTATGATAAACCATGGGAAAATCTAAGAGCATTATTGGATAGTACGTTCTGTTTACTGTTGATAATTAATACTAACATTCTATTATCTACAAGTTAACTGTATTGATTCATGACGAACAAATGGGACGTATGTGTATTATGGAACTACGGTATCTACGTATCTCTGGAATCGTTCAATCTGTAAGATACGCTTTACTTACTGTTAATAATCATCATTAGCACTCTATTAAACGCAAATTAGCTATGTTAACTCATGTAAATGATTGAAATAATCTGTGTGCCTCTGTGTAACTCTGAGACTAATCTGTTCTGATGATATCTCGGCCCATGGCCGTTCTGTATAATCTGTTAGGCCTATGGCCAATCTATGAAATCTGTTAGGCCTAAGGCTGTTCTGTATATCTCTGGGCTTAAAGCTGCTCTGAATAAAATTCGGGCCAGAGGCCGTTCTGTATTATACGTGGGCCAGAGGCCATTCTGTTCTGTGTATTACTGGGCGTGAAGCCACTCTGTTTAAAGACTGGGCCCGAGGCCATTCTAAAAATAGTTACAGAATAAGACTAAACATATGTTCTCTGCATTTATATACATTATAGTTCAAGTTAATCATTACATTGTCTATATACTATTATTCACTGAGCTTGGCTCACCCCGTGTTTTGTCTGTTCTGTAGGTAACCAGCCTGGAGGTCAGTCTTAACCCATCATGCTGTTCCTCTTTGTCAACCTCAGTGCGTCCAAACACTTAAATGAAGCTCATTCATTTTATGGAACCCTTACAGAGCTTTTAGCTTGATGCACTAAATTGTTTGTCTGATGTTGTAAAACATGATTAACCTCCCTTAACCTAGTTTTATTACATCCTCAGGCTTGGGAATGGGTCTGCATATCTGTATATGTACATAATTACATGTGTGTGTTTATTATATATTAACTACCTAATATTAAGTGTATGATCCTGGCATGTTAGTACTAGCTCAATGGATGTTACTTTGCATTGTTAAATGCTTCCGTTCAGGCCCCATATGTTGTACATATCGAATTTGATGTCCGTTTCTGAATAGGTCATGCCCAAACTTTTAGGGGTGAGTTTGGGGCGTGACAAACACAATCTCTTTCACTTGCAATTTTATTTAATTCTCCACAAAATGAGATTAGTACTTACAATAATATGCATTACAAAAATATAAAACCAAACATATGAAAATACTTACATAAAAATATAAAGCTTATATTATATTGTGAGTATACGAGTGACGTTGTAGTTAATAATCTCATAATATATTATTACTGCCTTTTACATAATTACATATAAATAACTAGAAAATATGTAATTAGTATCGAATATATAATGTAGGCACATTTTAAAAATAGCCAGATTTCATCTACGTAACACATATTACTAAAAATAAACATATGAAAACACTTACCTAAAAATACAAAACTTATTATATTGTGAGTATACGAGTGACATTGTAGGTAACAATTCCATAATATATTATTACTGTCTTTTACATAATTTTATATATGTAGGCACTTTTTTAAAATAGCCAGATATCATCTACGTAAGTGTTAGTTTGCTAATAATCTCAGGAAAAATGAATCACGATTTCCCTAACACATCAAATTTGAGACATATACAACAACAAAATCATGAATGACGTCGTTTATACCTACAACAGAGGAGGCAATGCTCAACTTTGGAACCAAATGCTCAAACTGAACAACCACAAAGAGAATTCGAACAGTTACGCCTTCAAAACTTGAGCACTGAACAATGCTCAACAAGATTGGGGCAACGTCGTCTTGCTCAACATAGGCGGAGATTGTTTATTCGTGAACAAATCGCGAGTTCTAATGTGCAACAAAAAGAAATTCAAAGGGAAAGTGGGCGTAATTACCCCAGACAAAGGAGGGCAACTTTGACTACTAAACAGCGCGAACAACAACTACCAAAGCGACGAACAAATTATCGACAAAGAAGGCAAATATGTGAAAATCTCGAACAAACTTCTCGTGCAAATCAAGCACATAATATGACAAATGCACAACAAAGATTTGTACGTATTTTAATTTACATATATTTTAAAGATTTGTACATATTTTAATGTACATGTATTTTATTTATTAAATACGTTAATATCAAATGTTACATTGTACATAATTAATCATATGATTTATATATATATATATATATTATTAGAAAAAATAATATAAAATTCATATTATAATTCTAAAAGAAATTGCACACGCATCGCGTGTGCCTAGCCGCTAGTATATAGATATATGCGCAAATGTCTGTACAAGTATACATATACATATATACACAAACAAAGAGACGGAGGTGATGAAACGACTTGGCAGTACATGGGATGAATAAAAAAAACCCTAACTGTGTCCAACCTAAAAACCCTAATCATGCTAGAGAGATGACATTATTGTAGGCAAATAAACACAAACAAACCACATATAAAAATGGCTTGGCCTGACTCATCCGGGCTTGGGTTCGGTCTGGCCCAAGCAGGCCTTGCGGCTCTCATTTTTTAGCTGGCCGGGCTTGTCTATGGGCTAAAAAATGGGATCCAGACCCAAACTCACTCATAATAGGCCTAGGGCTTGGGCTCGGACAGCGGGTCAAACCTAGTCGAGCATTTTTTTTTAAAAAAAAATGAACGATAAAAATATTATCTATGTAGATTATTTATTAGGGATAAAAAATAAAAGAAAAATTATACTAGAATATTTTAGTTAAAATTAATCAGATGTTTTGTTTTGATGTTTCATGGTGGTATTTAAATTTAATTATGTATGACTTATATTTTTTTATTTATGAACTTATAACTAAAAAAGAATGCAATTATGTAATTTTTTTTCTTTCAAAATGAATGATTTTATATATATGAAAATAAAACTTTCAATATTACGATATTAAATTAATTATATAACATTTATCGAATGAATAATTTTTATTTCAAAATGAAATAAAATATTACTAAAATTTATATCATTAAATAAAATAAGTGTAGATTATTGATGATGGCGGAGCAATTGCATCACTATAGGTCAGGTACATCCCAACTAGGTTGGCACCTACTAGCCTATCAATCATTTGCATTATATTCCACCTCAATAATCTAATACTCAAAAAAAAAAAGAAAAAAAGAAATGAAATAGTAAAAAATGAATTGTTGATCATCATCGGAGAAGACAAACATTACAATCATGCTGCCTAAGGATATGTCATCCAAATCATTTTGAATTCGCTCATTTTCACTATAATTTTGTCTTCTCGTAAACTCATGCATATGATCTCTAGATATCATCAGTGCCTCAACTAGTTAGGGTGAAAGCCTACTGTGGTAATCGCTCAACACCAGTCTACTTGCACTAAAAGCTATTTCCGAAGCAACTGTAGAAATATGAACGGTTAGTACATCACGGGCCATCTGTGAAATCACAGGCTACATAGTTTCATTTTGTTTCCACCATTCCAAAATGTCAAAATCATCGGAATCATCCACTGACGGGCTTTCCAAATAACGTTGTAGTTCAGAACTATTTACCTATGTATGTTGAGATATTTTTCTATTTTTTATTGCTGAAAAAACACTTAATCTCCCACATTGAGATGAGACTGCTAGTGTAGTGTGTGTAGGTGTATTTATAGATGCAACTGCCCTGTATTCTTCAAATAATCTATTGCATGTTTACATAATAGGGGCAAACTGTGTTTGATCAACGAAAATACGTTCTAAAAATTCTTGTAAACTAATTTCTTTACACCCAGGATCAATTATTATGGCTAAACCTAAAAGATGAGGCAAATTATCAAAATATTTATCAAATTTTACTTTCGTTAAAGTAATAATGGTTACATAACATTTATTACCCATATATTTTACGAAAACTTTAATTATCTCTGCTAGCATATATAAAACAAATGGTGAAGTCGGAATATGTATAAAAATAATAATAATTTTGTTGAAGTATTAAAAACTTTTAAAAAATCTTTATACAAGACTACTTGATGCCAATTAAGTTCTGTGAGAGTTAGTACTCCTCCTATTGATATTGTTGCAAAAAATAAATCTATTGCTCTTCTTTATTTACAAGCGCTTTTTAACATATTATATGTTGAATTCCACCTACTATCTATATTTAAAATTAATTTTTTAAATGACATATTCTCTCGTTAACAAATTTTTCTATATTTCAAAATTCGATTAGCAGAAGCCATAATAGTAACAATTGTATTTTTTATTACAAGTATAGAAGTCTCGTATGCATGTGTAGCTTCTTTAACAATCAAGTTTAAAATATGGGCACAACAACAAACATAAAATAAATCATCATCAACAAGTAATTGTAAAGTTGATTTTAAATGGGTTACAGTTTAATTATAATATACTGCATTATCTGAACTATTCGTAAATATTTTATTTTGTAAAGCCCACTCATATAATATATTTTTTATTTTTACACCAAGCGAATGACCAATTTATGGAAGTTTAACTAATTTAAATGAAATAATTCTTTTATTTAATTTTCAATGATTATCAATAAACTGTGCAGTGATACATTGATATTTGAAACCATTATTTGACCACAGTCAGATGTTAAACAAACTCTCCCATTCAATTTTTTTAAAGATGTCAAATAATTCACTCTTAACATTCTCAAATTTTTTTAAAATCCTATTTCTAGTAGTATTTCTTGAAAAACTTTGATTTGTGGTGCAAAACTTTCGTGAATTATTTCGATAAAATCAGGACATTCACTAGTAGTAAAAAGTTGTTCTTTTTTTAATAATATAATCAACTATAGAATTTTGTGCAAGTATAGAATCATATGAAAATGTTTGTAATTACCAGTTGATGAAACCCCTAATTACATTTGACTTCTAATACCAGGTTGTGGACTTTGTAAATGTTTGTTAGGATGCCTTTTTAGATGACTAGTACTTCCTGCAGATGCGACACTAAGTAAATGTGTACAATATATACATTTTGCTTTAAATGTAATTGTACCATCAGGATTATTTATAAATATTTTGTCAAAATGTTTTCAAACAGTACTATCTTGTGCCCCTAAATGATGATCCAACTGTTGGAATATGGATATTAGAAGGAGAATCAACAGATTCATGTTGTGTAGTATATGCATTAACATCGACATAAACATTAGGAATATGAGAATTCATAATAATGTAAGTAAAACAATATATCAAAATTAACAATTAATTTAAATAATGTGTAAATACAATGAGTAAAAAATTATAATTAATATATGTTCACAAATAATTAATGAAAAAAATGAGTAGCTAATAAATTTAATTAAACTAATTAATATTACCGATTGGCGAATGTGATACATAAATTAGTTTTTTCTGATAAAAATTTATTGTTGCACAATTACAATTGCCACTTAAAACAACTCTAATGGGATAGGTAAAACAGATCTGTTAGGAATTTTAGCCAATTTAACTCTGATTTTGGGCCTCCAACGGACCAGCTATTGGGCTGGCTATTTTACCTTGAGGATTTTTTGCTGGCTACAATTGAAGAGCCCTGTGAGGCTCTCCAAACACATACGGTCTCTTTCCCACCAAATCCTTCAGCTTCAATTCTCTCTCCATCAACGCCTTCTCCATCAATGCCTTGTGAAGGTATGGTACTCTCTTTATTTCTCTTTTCTTCCCCTATGTTTACTAAATCTTTTTCTTTGAATCAGCCATTATTTCCCCCAAATCTATGAGAAACCCCAAATTGAATCCGCCTTTATTTCCCTCTCATAAACTCCTATTTTCTCCTCTATACAAGTCTCTCACTTTATACAAGTTGAACCCTCCATGTATACCTTCTGATTTGGTTTTATGATCATTATCTGATTTGAGTTTGTTTGTATGTGTATATATGTTGAATTTTTGTGTATGTCTAAATACTGATTTGGGTTGTGTATATGTGTGTGTATATATATATATTTGATTAGTAACGAAAATTTTTATTGATAGAGAAAAAAAAGGAAAAAAAGAACATGGTTATAGATGAGCATGGGTTTGAATTGGGTGGCTGCCTTGGTGATGCTCTGTTTACCTCTGTTTTTTTCTTTTGCTTTGAGTGATGGTTATAGATGAGCATGGGTTATAGTTTATTGGGTGGTTTATGGTTTATTGGATGGTTTGGTGTAATTGATATCTCATCAATTGTGGGTTTATGGGTTGTTTTCGAGAGGGTATGCTCTCCCTTTATCAGTGGTTTTGCTTGTATTTTCATATATTTAGTATCAATAAAATTCTTATTTTTAGCTGATCAAAAATTAAAAAAAAAAAACTATATAAATAGTAGCAGCAATGATCAACAACCCTGGTTTTTTTTATGGTTAACAATATATATATATATATATATATTGATTAGGGTTTGTGTATGTGCATGTAGTATTTGGTTTGGGCTTGTTTGATTTGGGTTTGTTTCTTACTCTGTTTATGTTATTACTTTGAGTGTCTGGGGTCTTTGTTTTATTGTTATTTATTTGTATCTTTGCATGCAAATTTATCATCAATGCTAGAAACAAAAAATGTATGTATTGGGTTTGTGTATGTGTATATATATTTACATTATTTTATTTGGGTTTCATATTTGCATTATCTTTGTAATCTTAAATTTATCAACTAATTACGTACGAAAAAAACAACCTCTAAGTTCTCATCTTTGTGAACTCCACTCAAAGAAGGCACATACTTGCCTCAATTTCATTTTTATCTCCTTTATTTGGCAGTTATACCTGGTTTTAAAATTTTATCTAGATGACATTTATATATTTTTTTATAAGCTGACCACAAAGAACACCATTATTGCCTTCAAAAAGCTATTGGCCAACTCATTTCAATAACCACCATTCTAGAGTGTTAATGGTAAAGTATCCAAATGCTTGTGGTGGTAGAAGCCTCAACCAGTAAGCAGTTTTACTTATAAAAAAAAGGACCTTTAAATAGACAGTAGAATATTGAAGCCCAAGGTATCTTAACAAATACAAACATGTGTAGAGTAGAAATAGTTTTCTTTGCTTTTTTATTTTGTTCATTACAAGCCATAATTTTCTTTATTTTTAGCTATACCACAAGGTGTTTTACAATGGAAATAGTAATGTTTCAGTTTTAGTTTTTAGTTTTAAGAATTAAAAAAGTGTTTACCTTATCTATAGATGGATTATCAATAAAATGGTGCATATTACACCAACTTAATGAATGATGGGACTGACTATAAATTTATGGATGAACCTCTTCACCAAGGGGATCAATCTTCCCCAATCTCTCCTCAAATAGAAACCACCAAGAAATCACAACAAGGTGGCAACTTCACTACAGAAGAAGACAGTATGCTCATATCAGCATGACTTAACATTAGCTTAGATCCAGTGCAAGAGAATGAACAAAAATCAAAGGCATATTGGCTAAGAGTGTGGGAGTATTTCCACCAGTTCAGAACGTTTTTATCTAATCGTAGTTAAACTTCTTTAATGAATCATTGGTCAGCGATTCAACTTGCTATGAATAAGTTTAGTGGGTGCTTCGCCCAAATTCAAAGGTTGAATCAAAGTGGAAAGACTTAAAAAGACAAAGTATTAATGCCATTGAGATTTTTATACTTATTATTGTTGGAATTGTCTGATCTCATGATAATTAGTGTTCTTTTATCTATTATTCAGATTCATGATGCGAAGAAATTATACAAAGAATTGTACAAATTGTCATTTCCATTTGAACATTGTTGGCATGAGTTAAGAGATTAACCAAAATGATGAGAGGAATATAGCATGAAGAAACAAATTACAAAAAAAGTGGCAACTCCCAGCGTTTGTTCTTCTTGTACACCAGATTCAATCAATTTAGAGGACAAGGATGCATCATATAATGATAATGTAGACTTGGAAAGACCACCAAGTAAAAAGACTGAAAATGAATGTTTGAATAAAAGAAAGAATAAAGATCGTGGAAATGAAGGAGGGTCACCTATTTTAATATTATTAGAGGAGTTAAAGGTAGATAGAAAGAAAATGACTGACAAGAAAATAGAAATGTATGAAAGGTCGTATCTTCAAGAGCAAGAAAAGATTGATCATGAGAAAGAGAGGACACGAATGGAACAAGAAAAGATTGATAATGAGAAAGAGAAGATGCGAATGGAACAATTGAAGGAGGAAGAGCGAATAATGTCAATACATACAAGTGCTCTGCCACCATTGCAAGCAGAATACATTCATCACCACCAAATGGAAATTCTCCAAAAAAGATTTAGTTGTTGGAACTACCCAAAAAAGTTTTAGCTGTTGGAACTATGCTTTTTACTTTATTTATCTTTGGATTTGATTCTTCATTGTAGGTAGAACTATGTTTTTTTATGTAGTTTATGTTGGCACTAGTTATTATCTATTTAAACTATTTTGGAACTACCTATTGTTGAATGTTTGAACTAGTAGTAATTTAATCACTGAGTGAAATTCTTGTTGAATGCTTGCTGAAGTACTCCAGGGCTAAATATAATTGCTTATTGTATGTTGGATTGATGTGCTACTTATTTACAAGACATTTCTATTAGTTGATGAATTAAATACAAATTATGTAAGTTGCTAGTGTTTTGATTTTGGAAGTAGTTTAATATGTTTTATAAATTTAACTTTACAGAAAATTGAAGTTGTTAGGCAAGAACTTGCAAAGCTTAAGAAGCAAAACACAACCTAATATTTATTTTCAGTAGTTTATCTCTCAGCTTCATTCTTCTTTTAATTTCCATGGCTCGCAATAGTGTAATGAAGATGATTATTGATGACTCCGATTCTGATAGTGAATTGGAGATATTTGCAATAGCTGCTTCAAAAGAAGAGCAACTACATAATGAGAGACAATTGGGATTATGTCGTGGTTCCATTTACGATCATGCAGTTATTTATTGTAATCAAATTCAAGGCCACAAGAGACTTTATCAAGATTACTTCTCTGAAATGCCTACATATCCTCCCAATTTATTCTGAAGGAGGTTTCGGATGAGACGATGTCTCTTTCTTCGTATTTTATCTATGGTGGAAGCATATGATCCTTATTTTTCCAGAAACAAGATGCTGTTAGAGTTCTTGGTCTGTCTCCCCTTTAAAAGATGACAACTGCTATGAGGATGCTCGCTTATGGAGTAGTGGCAAATTCTGTAGATGATTATGTGAGGATTGGAGAAAGCACTGCAATAGAAAGTCTACAAAGTTTTGTTGAGGCAATGGTTGCAATTTTTTTTAGATGTCTCTTTCTTCGTATTTTATCTATGGTGGAAGCATATGATCCTTATTTTTCCAGAAACAAGATGTTGTTGGAGTTATCGGTCTGTCTCCCCTTTAAAAGATGACAACTGCTATGAGGATGCTCGCTTATGGAGTAGTGGCAGATTCTGTAGATGATTATGTGAGGATTGGAGAAAGCACTGCAATAGAAAGTCTACAAAGGTTTGTTGAGACAGTGGTTGCAATTTTTTTCAGATGTGTACTTGAGGACGCCAAACAAAGATGACATTGCTAAGTTACTAGAGGTGGGAAAAAATTGTGGGTTTCTTGGAATGTTAGGGAACATTGACTGTATGCATTAGAAGTGGAAGAATTGTCCTACTGCATGGAAAGGTATGTATTGTGGTCACATCCATTAACCAACTATTATTTTAAAAGCGGTGGCTTCCTATGATCTATGGATATGGCATGCATTTTTTGGATTACCGGGATCTCATAACGACATCAATGTGCTAGAATGTTCTTTTGTATTTTCTCTCCTTGCTGAAGGGCGTGCTCCCCAAGTTAATTACTCAATCAATGGAAATGACTACACAATGGGATATTATCTTGTTGATGGTATATATCCTCAATGGTCAACATTCGTTAAAACAATCCCATCTCCATGAGGCAATAAGCAAATACATTTTGCTAAAGCTCAACAGTCAGTAAGGAAGGACGTCGAATGAGCATTTGGAGTGCTCCAAGCACGTTTTGCAATTGTGCGAGGACCTATACATTTTTGGAAAGTTAAAACCCTTAAAGTTATTATGAAGGCATGTATAATATTGCATAACATGATTGTCGAGAATGAGTGAAATGAACTAAATATAGACTATAATTATGATACAATCGATGAAAGTCTCCCTCCATTAGTGTCACACGAGCGTGCACCCGAACTTTTTGAATTCATTCAAAATCATCATCACATCAGAGATAGACAAACTCATTCTAAACTTCAAGCAGACCTAGTTGAGCATTTGTGGCATCTACATGGAGAATTGTAATAACTTGAATTAGAAATAATTTATTTATTTTGAAGTTTATTCTTAACTTTGCTATTTATGATTTTTTTCCCTTCTTATATTCATTGACCTTTGTAAGGTTTTTGATTAGTTAATTTGTGTTCTTTCGGTTCTTAATTTGATAAATTACAATTATTGAAGAACTTCCTTTGTATTGTTAATTTTTTTTAAAAAATTCTTTATTGTTTTCTTTTATTCTTCCCCTCTTCTCCCATTCAAGATGGTTCCACAAAATTCATATGTTGGTATATATTCACATGCTATAAATTGTATAAAAAAATATTGTTTTTTATAATATTTTTAAAACTAATATTAAAAAATATTATTTTTAAAAATATTATCGCAAATGTCACATTGGCAACCATATTAGCATTTGGTGCATATGTGGCATTCTATGAAAAAGACAGTAATATATATAGCATTTTTTGTTTTAAAAATTGGTTAAATTAGTTTAAATGACTAGCTAAAATAAAGAGTATGGTTGGAACACACAGTAGCTAAACTAATTAGATAAAATAAGGAGTATAGTTGGAGTTGCTCTTAGGGATGACACTTCAAAATTAATTGACAGTCGAGAGAGATTGAGAGAGTTTAAGAGAGATAATTATTTGTGAGATTTACTTTGAAAAAAGAGGGATATTTATAGTAGTTTGAAAGATTGAAGTAAATTTATAAAAAATAAAAATAAAAATATTGCCGTTGTATTAAATGGTAATATGACTATTTGAATATTATTTATTTATTATTTTTTTTAAGTCTGCAGAGGTGCTCAGGTGCAGAATATTATTTATTTATTTTCATTCAATGAATGTGAGTGAAGAGTGAGTTGAGTGATGCAAGCATAGCACATGAGTAGGATGTAGAGGGCGGCAGGGGCGGACAGCAATTGAGCTGCAGTATTTATTATTATTATTATTATTATTATTATTATTATTTTTTCACATTCATTGCAACTGTAACTTGAACTTGATTGTGAGTGAGAGTGATGTGATGCATGAAGGGTAGGGCAAGGCAGGGTAGGGGTAGGCTGGGCAAGAGCATGAGCATAGGTCTAGAATTATATATATATATATATATATTCTTTCTTTCTTTCTTTTTTTCTTTTTTTTTTTTCATTCATTGTAAGGAAATGACTGTTGTATTGTTTTGTTTTTTTTTTATATTTTGCAAGATCAATCTTTTATTTATTTATTTTATTTTTTTAATTATTTAACCGTTGCAAGTTATCTTTTATTTATTTTTTTGAAATTTGACCATTGGTAGAGAGAGGACCGGGCCGTCTCTAGGGCCCAAACTTTTTTTGGGCCTGGCTTCAAATGGAAGGCCTAGGACCAAGCCCAAGGTATTGAACTGGGCTTGGGCCCGGGCCTAACTGGGCAGAAGTAGGTCGGGCCCACCTTGGATCTCAGGAGGGTTTCAAGCCACCCACGAGCCTTGGACTATTTTTACACCCTTACACATATCTTTTGGGATTTTTTATTTATTAAAATTACAATAAAAACCCTTATTTCCATAAAGAAATGTAAGGATAAATTATGTGCTCGTTTGGCATAAATAGTTTGGGTTAAAATAGTTACAAAAAAATTAAAATAGATTAAAAAGTCAATAAAACAAAATATTATATCTAAACCATAATCATTTTATTTTTTCTCTCACAAAAGTCAAAAAAAACAAAAGCTCATCCCAAACGAGACTTTTTAGTCTCAGGCTAAAATAGTCAAAAATCAAAAAGTCAAAAAATCAACCTACATCCTAAACGAACTCTATAAATACACCTTAAGTTTGCATAAAATACAGATTATCTTTTATAATTTAAAAAATTATAAATACTTCTTATCAAATTTTTTATAGCAAAATTAATTAAAAAAATAAAATTACTAATTACTTACTTATATAATGATAAAATTATTTGAATTATTAATTGAAATAAATTTCTAAAAATTATTAATTGACTTGATAATTTATTAATAAAATGTGTTATTTGTTATAAAATTTAAAATTTCAAAGTGCAAGATGTAATTTTTAAAATTATAGAACAAAATGATATTTTAAAAAATTTTAAGGATGTATTTATAATTTTTCCTATTAAAAAAAAAAAAAAAGAGTATATAGAGGTTACAATTACCTCTCATTAAAGTTTTTTACAACCTCTCATTAAAGTTTTTTACAAATATATTTAATTTCTTCATATTTCGAGAATTACGAGTTCGTTTGGAATGTGGATTGATTTTTTGACTTTTTAACTATTTTAACATGGTGTTAAAAAGTCTTGTTTAGGATAGACCTTTTACTTTTTGACTTGGTAATGATGTGTTCATATCTCAAATTACGAAAATGCCCTTGAGCAGCCCTTTATTTCTTTTTGAATATTCTTTTTTTTATTCTCTGGTCGTGTGCGTAGCACCGTCCTAGGCTGTCACATCAACCTATTCTTTTCGTAATACTTCGGTTTGTTACTGTGTGTGACAGAAAAGAGAATCAAACTAGGGGTAGTTTAGTAGTTTCAACATTGCTTAAAAGGCTTCAGGCAGCATGTGATGGGTTTTGTCTCATACGGTTGAAATAGACTAATTTGTCCGGATATGACTAAAATAGCCCCAGCAAGAATCCCAAATGGGGGATAATGCTTCTAAGATTTTAAAATCACATTACAAAATCCACCTTCCGTTAGTCCACCAAGAGTCAACTAACAGAGTATGTTGGTATGGGACTCCACTTTCTTTTTGGAAAAATATGGTTTCAAAAAAGAAATACAAATTAATGATAAATTTTATAAATACTAATAATTAAAATTATAAAATTTCATAAATTTGTAATTATTTTTTAGAAAGTCTGCTGGACTGTAATTTCCTCTTTCTTTTTTAGTATACTATATTTTGTTTGTTTGCATATCAATTGTTGAACAAATATGTTCAAATATCAACTATGAAATGAATTTTCATTCCGCAATTGATATTTGAATCATGAATTTTTATTCAATAATTGATGTCTAAATGAAAATGTAGTATGAATTTAGAAATTTTCTTTTGTAATGCGCAATTAAAAGCTCCGTTTGATACAACATATTAAAAAATTTAAAATACCAAATTTAGTATGAATCTCTCTCTATCGTTTAACCTATCTATTATTTATTTATTTTTGTAAAACACACACAAAGCCCTACTATTCTCCTTCTTTGTTTATATTGAAATTTTCTAGTCGAAGTCTACCTTTGCATTATCCCCTCCTTAATGTGCCATGCCACAACCCAATCCAATGACTCAAATTCTCGCTCTAAAGCAATAATATTGCTACCCTTAATTCAAGAAAACTTATACATATACATATATGTATAATTATGTCTATATAAATCCATTATAAGAACCAAAATCGTGAAGATTGTTAAGAACCCTTGTACAATTATACACATGGATCATATTGTTTATGGAACAATTGGATCAGTGCGATTTAATAGAAAGACAAAAATTAAATGAAAAAAAATCGTTTTTCCCTTTCATGGATTTTGACTCAACGGGGTTACGTTCAATAGAGATACATTCAAAATGATCATTTTCGATAATTTTTTATTTTTCATATTTTTGAAGGTATGCTTTTTTTTTTCCTCTCAAAAGCAAACCTAAATGTTAATGTGTGTCTTATGTTTTTTAAAAACAGAATCATAGTGCTATATGTATTGTTTGTTTTGTTTGAAACCCTAAGATATAATAATATATCAATAATACTGCAAATCCAGACTTATGAACTTAGAATTTATTTAGAAAAATGAATCAATGATTTAAATTTATTTTAATCATGAACTCCACATTTCATTAATTTAATCTCTACCACAAAAATACATATGGAAAAATTATGGGTTGATAAGGTGGGTTCATAGCATTTTTGATAATATATGGGTGTGTGAGTGATTTTCTGACCACACTGCCCTTCTTAGTGATTCAACTGTAGAACACAGGCAGAATAGATGGCACCCTGCTGTCCTGCACAGAAAGAAAAGGCTCCGGCGGTGGTTCTTCCACCCGGGGGCACTCCGACGATCAAGTCAGTATATCTCTCAAAGATAAATCAATCAACTATTTAACTCACAAGCTTGAGTATCAAGAGGATACTTTAGACCCATGGGGGTGCCTCTCTTTTATAGCCAACACAATCCTAGTCCCAATAGGAGCCTGGCCCTAATGGATTTAGGATTACTGCTATTCTGGGACTCCCGGTGGGATTTAGGATAAACTCTCTAAGAGTTTCATCTTTACCTAAACCGAAGTCTTCTCTCAATCTAGGACTCTTGTCCCTATCCACTTATCCCGGATTCCGATACCTTCGGAGATAACCTCGGCAACTCCGAGATCACCTCGACGTAACTACCATGACACGTGGCACCTCGGCTGACACGTCGGCGTCACCATGCCACGTGTTGGTACTCAGAAATATATCCCCACAACTGCCCCCTAGGTTCTATTACCTCGGCATTCTGAGGTGATAGAACCTATATTGATCCTCTTTCCAGTACGTCGGCATAAGAACTTTTCAGCCGAGGTCATTCATTTGAGGTCGACATGTCTTCTTTCAAGAACAAGAATTCAAATGAACTCTTCCATACGCATGAGCTGTCATGCATCACTTCTTAACCGTTTCACTTGCGCGTTTTATCCTTATTGGCCCGTGCCTGTGACGCGCCTGTAAGCCGTCTTTCATCTGTTTGCACCGTCTGACGCATGCGTTGCTCTAAGCGCAATAAATGCCTTATTTTGCCGCCGTTTCACGTTTTTGACAAAATCTTTTGCCTCTCTCATTTGTCTCCTCACTTTTTCATTTCGCTTACTTGCTTTTTTTCTCTCTAAAGCTCTTTCTCTTTGAATCTGCCATTACCCAATCTCCAAGTTCTGCAACTGGCTTTATTCTTTCATTCTAGTAAAGCTTTCGCCACTCCGTTGTGTCTGTAACCGTCGTCTGACTCCGGTGATCCCACATCGGCTTCATTCTATCTGGTAAGCTTTTGTTCCTTTTGTCTTTAATTCTGTATTTCTTCATTACTTGCTGCCTTTACTGTTTTGTTTGAAATTTTCAACCTGTGAATCATACATTTAGATGTATTTTACTCATGATTTTGCTCTTGCCCATGTTTTGAATCATACGCACTGTTCACCACTTCTTGCACTTTTGCCCCTACTGTTGGCCCTTTACTTCTTGTATTCTTTATGCTCTTGATAGCCCACCTTCGTTCTCGATTCTGAAAATTTGCTCTTGTTTCTTGTTTTCTGTGTTTTTCCCAGATTCGAGCTTTAATCTTTACTTTCATAGATTTAGGTTTGGGATTTGCATATAGAACCTGCCAATTCTTTAGGAAAAACTGAAACAATTCTTACCAGTATTTACCTAGGTTTTTGCCGAGGTCCCAAAAAACCCTTTAAGTACATCCTTTTCTGTAACCAAATTTCTTTACGCCGAAATCATGGGTATGTGGAGACATAGGGTAAATACCCCAACCAAACTTCAATACTTTAGGGAAGAGTTCTCCATCCCTGCCGATGTCCATCTGAGACTGGCCGGGGATGATGACTCTATTATGCCTACAGATAATACGATGCCCTTTCCCATTATTGCTTTTGCTGAATGTGGACTTCGGCTTCCACTCAATCCCCTTTTCCGTGAAGTTCTCCACTATTACAAGTTGAACCCCATGCAACTCATCATTAACTCCTATTGAGTGATAAACGGTATCATAGCCTTAACTAGGCAGGAAAACGTTAGGATCACCCTTGCCGACGTTCAATATTGTTATACCATGTGTGCCCTGAATTTGAAGGAAAAAGGCTATGTCTATTACCTCAAGCCGAGGTCTACTGAATTCAAAATCGTAGCTGACCTCCCAAACTCCAACAAGGGAGCTGGAGATGACTATGTCATTGCTTCGGGAAATTGGGAGTTTGGCCCAGATGAAGATGTTCATCTTTACCCTTTTCCTCGAACAATTAAAGAGGGCAAGGGTAAGAGCCCAGTGTTTAATCACTTAGTTGTTTTTTTTCCCCAAGTCTTCAAAACTTTGTCTGTCTCTAATGTCTTGTTCTTCTTTGCAGATGTTCGCAAGCCACCAAAGGACTTTCGTCAGTCCTACTTTTTAGGCAAGGATCTGAAAAAGCTTTTGGACTTGCATGTCCACAAAAGGAAATCACCTCTGTTGTTAAATTTCATCCCAACATATAAGTCTATTTTGCCCGACGTTCCAAGGAAGAAGAAAAAGAGCCTCTCTTCACCTACTGTCACAACCCAAACTGCCTTTACATCTCGAACAGATCAGGAGTCAACATCTGACCCAGTTGACCTGCCATCAACTTCGGCCCCATACTTGATACCAATACCTGAACGAAAACGCTGGCGCAGACTTGTCAAAACTGCCGAAATGGTTCGCCCAAAGCTTGTCGTCCAAGATCTCCTAGCCGACCTCCCAACCGACGTCGATGCTATTCCGACCCAAATTATGCCCCTACCAAAGCCAAAGAGAGCCAAGAAGGCCCAACCAAAGGCCAAAGTCACTGTGGCTGAGGTTGAAGATACCCTGCTTATTGCATAATTGGCAGAGAGTAAGAAGTCTGCTTCTACTTCTGCCAAAAGGTCTGCTGAAGCCCAACCTCCTGAGTTCACAAAATCGAAGAAGCCGAGGTCGTCTTCAGCAACCACATCGGAATCAGAAAAACCAGATGTTCCTTGGGCCCCCCAAATTACTTTGGAAAACAGGCCAATAATGACCAGTGAGAGTGCCGACGACATAAATGTCGGCGTGGCCCTCAGCACTGCACTGCTTCTTCCACGTGATTTGGAGCGAAATGCTGGATACAGTGAATATGAGAACTACGCTCTAATGCTCCAACACTCAGTTCAAGTAAGTGTTCCTGTTTGGTACTTGTTCTTTCTTTCTGTTTCATACTTAGAATATTTTCTAATACTTATGTTTTCTTTCAGGCCATCCAGCATGCCCATTCCTTTTCAATGCAGTCATTCAAAAATCGAGAAAAGTTGGCCGAGATGAAGAGGGAGTTTACTTCCCTTCAGAAGGCCAACAAAAGCCTTCAACAAAAATGAAGATGCTAGAAGATCAAGCTGAGGCTGCTACTAAGGCCCAAACCTTGGCCGAAGAAACGTCAGCCGTTATAAAGAAGGTCAAGCTGTGAAGAAAAGAGGCCAAGAAAAACTACCAGTCGAGAAGGAGCTTCAGCAAGCCTTGGCAACTAAAGAAACTGAAATCAAAGAAACTGATGAAAAGGCTTATGCCCAGGGCGTGGCCGACGTTATTGAGGACTACAAGCTTCAAGTCAGGTAGGCATGCAACAGGGGATTCTCCTTTGGCTGGATGTCCCTGATAAAAAGACTTGATCTTCCTGCTGATTCTCCATTCCGCAATGCTGATGCTATTCCTCTGCCATTCCCTCCTCCTCCTTCTCCAAGTCAACCTGCAGATGAAGATGAATCTGAGTCTGAAGCCGAGGATGAGGATAAGGATGACGATAATGCTCTAGTAAGGAAGCCCAAGGGTGCCAATGAGACCAAATCTCCTCCTCAGGATGATCAAGTCCTAGACCTGACTCATGAGGAGGATGAGGAGGTTGTTAAGGACGCTATTCCTGAACAAGCATCATCCGACGTTCCTCTAGCCGAAAAAAGTCTTGATGAAACGCTTGCAGAGATTGACGCCGAGATTGAGGCAGAAAAGGTTGCTGAAAAGGTTCCACCAGAATCTTCTGAGGTCCCAGTCCTTCCAGCTGTTAATGCTGAAGAATCCTGATTTTTATTTCCTTGTCTTTTATACTTTGTTTTGTTTTTCTGAACAATCTAAGCTTCCTTTTATGGCCGACGTGCCTTTCTTTGTTTCTTCAAAACAATGTACTTCTGGTAGGCCATAGTGCCTTCTTTGTATACAACTGCAACTGTTTTCCTCTAAATGCTTTAATTTCCCTTGATTGCTTCTGCATGATTTTATACTTAGAATATTTTGCATGTCTTTCATTCTTTTCCTCCTTTGTGAAATCTTCTCGGGGTTACATACCTCGGGTATAATAACTACAAACTTTACTTCGGCAAGATACTGACCTGCAAACTTTTCATAAATTTCAACATGTGTAAAATGTATACTACTCAATGTTAACTCTGCAAACTTTTCTCAAGTTTCAACAAGTGTTTAGGCAGTGATCTCAGTCTAACCTACTTGTAAATTGCTACAAATTTCAACAAGGATCAACATATATAGTAAACTTTTCTCAAATTATAACAAGTGCTAAACAATGATCTACTTGTAAATTGCTATAAATTTCAACAAGTGTTTAAACAAAATACTTAGCTTTTACCTCAACCTGTAAATTGCTGCAAATTTCAACAGATGATCATATGTCGGCTTAACATCATCTTGTTAATTGCTACAAATTTTAACAAGTGTTTAAGCATCCTCTTTGGTTTAACCAACCTGTAGAGTGCTACAATTGTTTAAGCAATAACCTCGGCTTCACTTTGACTTGTAAATTGTTACAAATTTCAATAAGCGAAGGCTTAATTTCAACTTGTAAATTGCTACAAATTTCAACAAGTGAAGATAAGGAACCGTCTCAGCTTATCTTCAACTTGTAAATTGCTACAAATTTCAACACGTGAAGATGAAGAATCATCTCAGCTTAACTTCAACTTGTAAATTGCTACAAATTTCAACAAGTGAAGATAAGGAATCATCTCGGCTTAACTTCAACTTGTAAATTGCTACAAATTTCAACAAGTGAAGATAAGGAACCATCTCAGCTTAACTTCAACTTGTAAATTGCTACAAATTTCAACAAGTGAAGATAAGGAATCATCTCGGCTTAACTTTAACTTGTAAATTGCTACAAATTTCAATAAGTGAAGATAAGGAACCATCTCAGCTTAACTTCAACTTGTAAATTGCTACAAATTTCAACAAGTGAAGATAAGGAAGCATCTCAGCTTAACTTCAACTTGTAAATTGCTACAAATTTCAACAAGTGAAGATAAGGAAGCATCTCGGCTTAACTTCAACTTGTAAATTGCTACAAATTTCAACAAGTGAAGATAAGGAACCATCTCTGCTTAACTTCAACTTGTAAATTGCTACAAATTTCAACAAGTGAAGATAAGGAACCATCTCGGCTTAACTTCAACTTATAAATTGTTATAAATTTCAACAAGTGAAGATAAGGAATCATCTCGGTTTAACTTCAACTTGTAAATTGCTACAAATTTCAACAAGTGTTAAGCGTCATTGTCTCTTCTCTGCCCCCAATGTGAACCTGAGTTCCACTTGGGTTCTCATTATTCATGTCTCTCAGAAACAACATTATATGTCTTTAACAATCATATGTGTTTGAAGAATTCCAAAAAGATTTTATTGATGACAACGGCCAAAAATAATACACATCTAATGATAGAAAAATTTCAAATTACAAGTGTTCCAAGGTCTTGGCAATGCTTTGCCCTTATTATCTTCAAGCCGGTAAGCTCCATTGCCTAATACCGAAGTAATTCTGTAGGGTCCTTCCTAGTTTGGGCCAAGCTTGCCTTCTCTGGGATCCTTCTTGTTGCCGACGACTTTTCTCAAGACTAAGTCACCGACTTGAAACTCTCTTCGATTGACCTTCTTGTTATA
This sequence comes from Camellia lanceoleosa, assembly GCA_025200525.1. NCBI lineage: Eukaryota > Viridiplantae > Streptophyta > Magnoliopsida > Ericales > Theaceae > Camellia > Camellia lanceoleosa. Next base: position 70,584 of record JANUSC010000196.1, read on the forward strand.
AGCTCTGGCAAGCTATTGCTGGTATACTGCAAGCTGAATTGCAGCCTTCTCTCTTCGTTCTTCCAAAAGATCCAGATCTCGGGCTAGAAGTATATCGTTAGTCCCATTCTCAACTCCCTGGGTTCGGATCCCTGGGATGCCGACTTCCAGTGGAATTACTGCTTCTGTGCCATAAGCCATGGCAAAGGGGGATTCCCCTGTTGATCTTCTTGGCGTAGTCCGATATGCCCAAAGCACGTTGGGCAATTCATCCACATATTTTCCTTTTGCTGCCTGCAGCTTCTTCTTTATTCCATCCAAAATTACTTTGTTGGAGGCCTCTGCTTGTCCATTGCTTTGGGGAAAACTTGGTGTTGAAAAGTAATTCTTGATCTTGAATTTCACGCAAAAGTTATTGATGAGTTTGCTGTCAAACTGCGTTCCATTGTCGGCAATTATGGCCCTGGGAATGCCAAATCTGGTGATAATGTTTTTCCATATGAAATTCTTGACGTCCACATCTCGGATTTTGGCAAGAGGTTCTGCCTCTATCCACCTTGTGAAGTAATCTATCGCTACCAGCAAATATTTTCTCTGCCCAGTTGCTTGGGGAAGTTGTCCAACCAGATCCATGCCCCACTGGGCAAACGGCCAAGGGCTAGATACTGGATTCAGGTTAACAGCTGGCTGATGAATCAAAGGTGCAAACCTTTGACATTGTTCGCATTTCTTCACGTATGTTTCTGCATCCTTTTGTATGTAGGGCTACCAATACCCCTGGGTAATGGCCCTGTGAGCTAGTGATCTGCCCCCAGCGTAACTTCCACAGACTCCTTCATGAATTTCATATAAAAAATCTTTAACCTGCAAACGGTGTACGCACCTTAAAAGGGGGCCAGTGAAGAATCTTCTGTATAGATGTTCATCCGCAGTTAGGCTGAATCTCGCCGACTTCAATCTGACTTTGTGTGCCTCCTTGCGATCTTCTGGTAGCTTTCCTTCTTTCAGGAATGCAACAATTGCATCCATCCAGCTTGGTCCCATGTCCACACACATTGCTTCTTGCTCTGTGTTCTGTGGTTCTATGCTCGGGCCCGACATGCAATCAATCATAATTGTCCTTGTTTTTCCAGTCTGTATTGAACTTGCCAGGTTGGCCAACGCATCGGTGTGGTTGTTATCATCTCGGCTTACTTGGAGTAGTTGACAATTCTGAAATAAATTTGCCAATCTGATGACCTCTTTTGCATATGCCGACATCCTTTCGTCTCTGGCTGCAAATTCTCCTGTTGACTGGTTAACAATAAGATGTGAATCACAAAAAACTATTACCTCATCTACTTCTGCTGCTGCTGCCAGTTTTAGCCCTGCAATTAATGCCTCGTATTCTGCTTCATTGTTTGAGGCCTTGAACCCCAAACGGATGGACTGTTCTATTATTTCTCCATCTGGAGATATCAGTAGTGCTCCTGCCCCTGCTCCTTGTCGGTTTGAACTTCCATCGACAAACAGTCTGAAGGAGTCGCCGATGTAGATGCTGCAGGGTCTGAGTTTTTCCTTCCTTTGCTGTTTTGCTTTTGGCTGGAATTCTCCTTGCTTGTTGGGACCTCGTTCATCTTGGCTCAACGGAGCCTGATGTTCGATGGATTCAGGCGCAAATTCTGCCACGAAGTTGGCCAAAACTTGGCCTTTAATTATTGTTCTAGGCCTGAACTCGAGGTCATATTGGCCCAAGGCCACTGCCCACCTTGTAATTCTTCCTGTTAAGTCTCCTTGTTGTAACAAGGACTTTAGTGGGTGCTCTGTTAGCACCACAATTTTGTGCACCTAGAAGTAATGGTTCAATTTCTTTGAGGCCATTACCAAGGCCAGCATTAATTTCTCCAGTGGTAGATTCCTTGTTTCAGCGTTGGCCAAGGTTTTACTTACATAATAGACAGCCTTCTGTTCTCCTTGTTCTTCTCGGATTAGCACTGCACTTACTGCGTGTTCTGACACGGCTAAGTACAAAAACAACTCCTCCCCAGGTTTAGGTATTGAGAGGACTGGAGCCGTGGTCAGATATTTCTTTAGGTCGGCCAAAGCGGCCTCACATTCCTCAGTCCAAAGGAAGTCTGTGTTCTTTTTTACCAGGTTAAAGAAGGGTTTACATTTGTCTAAGCTTCGGCTTATGAACCTGTTTAGGGCTACGGCCCTTCCAGTAAGCATTTGTACCTGTTTTGCTGATGTTGGGCTCTGTAGGTCTAAAATGGCCTTGATCTGATTTGGGCTGGTCTCTATGCCCCTCCTTGTTACTAGGTACCCCAGAAATTTACCAGATCTAACTCCAAACGCGCACTTTGATGCGTTGAGTCGGAGCCGATATGTTTTGAGGATTTCAAATACCTTTTTTAAGTCGGCAAGGTGACTCTTAGGCTCCTTGGTCTTCACGACCATGTCATCGATGTAGACTTCTACTGTTTGGCCGATCAAGTGCTTGACCATTTTGGTTACCAGCCTTTGGTAGGTTGCTCCCGCGTTTTTCAACCCAAAAGGCATCACTCTGTAACAGTATAGGCCTTTTGGAGTGATGAACGCTGTCTTCTCTTCATCTGGGGGGTACATGGCTATCTAGTGGTACCCCCTATAAGCATCCAGGAAGTTCATCCTTCCATGTCCAGATGTGGCATCCACTAACTGGTCAATTTTGGGCAGAGGAAAGCTGTCTTTGGGACAGGCTTTGTTCAGGCTTGTAAAATCTACGCATACCCTCCATTTGTCGTTCTTCTTCTTTACCACCACAGTGTTTAATAGCCATGTCGAATAATTGACTTCTCTGATGGCCCTGGCTTCTAGAAGTCTATCTACTTCTTCCTCCACTGCTTCGACGTGCATCAACGTCGGTCTTCTGGCTCGTTGTATTACAAGTTTGGCCGACCTGTTAACGTTCAGTCTGTGACATGTGACCTCGGGGTCAATGCCAGGCATTTCATAAGGTGTCCAGGCGAACACCTCTATGTTTGTTCTAAAAAAGGCTTCCAGTTCCTTTTCTTTTTCTTCGGCTAAGCCTGAGCCGAGAAGAAAAAAGCACTCTTCATCGCCCTCCTGGACGAGGATTTTCTTTAGTGTTTCCTCACTCTTCTCGGTCGGCTCCTTGTCGACATCATCTAGGACCTCCATGTCCTCATCTTCAATCTCTGCCTTCCCTGGTTCTTGTATGCTGCAAGTTGTTTTCATTGCTGCCATGGAGCAATTTTTTGCCTACAGCTGGTCTCCTTTGACTTCTTCAATCCCATGTTCTGTTGGGAACCGTAATAGTTCAACGTTGAGGGAACTGCTTCCATCGCATTCAATCATGGCCTTCCCAAGATGATGTTGTATGGTGAAGGTGTGTCAATCACGATGAACTCTGTCCTGATCTTCTTAGTGCCAGCTTGTACTTCCAAATTTGTAGCGCCCAGTGGCCACGTCGGCGTTCCATTGAAGCCGACCATCGGGCCATTCGATTGTTCCATGTCATCTGGGTGAAGGCCCAGCTCCTTGTAACATCTAACATACATGATGTCATAAGAGCTGCCTTGATCTATCAGGATGCGTTTCACTTGGCACTCCCCAATGTGGAGGGATACTACCAATGCATCATTATGCGGGTGCTGGACCATCTCTAGGTCGACTTCGGTGAATGCTATCATCGGGCCTGGGTACTCTTCAGGCCGACCTGGTTCACGTGCTGCAGGTGTTTTACTCTTTGGGTTTCCCCCCGTATGTCGTTTTCGTTCACCTTGGAGTGAATTACATTAACCACCCTGGGTCCCCCTCCCGTGGTTGCTGTGCTGGGGGAGGCGGGGCTGCTGGTGCTTGAGGCAACCTTGCCTGCTCTTCTCTGGTCTTGGCTTCGTTGACAAGATCTCTCAGATGGCCTTGTTTTACTAAGTCCTCTAAGTATGCTTTTAGGGCTCTGCAGCCCTGAGTTGGGTGCCCTTCTTCATTGTGGTAAGCACATCGCCTACCAACATTTCTACCCATGTATTCCCTTGGAGCCTTTGCTGGTGCTTTGAAATACGGTTGATTTCGGATTTGATCCAAGACTTTGTGGATCGGGATTCGGAACACAGTCGTCACTGCCTGTTTGCCCCTTAGTTCTGTCTTCGATTTGCTGAATCCGTTGTTACCTCGGCCTCGCTTCGGCGAGCCGTTTCCTTTTTCCTATTTTACCTCCTTATTCCCCGATGTATCCTCCTCGGCTCTGGCATACTTCTCGATTCTTGCCATGAGCTCCTCTATGCTTTTTGGCAATGTCTTTGCCAAAGATTTCCGTAATGAACAATCCTCTTTCAGGCCGTTTTTAAAAGACACGACCGCCACTTCCTGGTTGCATTCTGGTATTCGATTGAACACCTCGTAATACCTCTTTGCATAGGCCCTAAGGCCTTCATCCTTACTGATCTTTAGAGCCATTAATGCGTCTACCCTCAATGGCTGCAGCTTGTTCGTTACGAACCTGGCTACAAACATCTCGGCCAGGCCTTCCCATGTCTTCACGCTTCCCTTCGGCAGTTTGTGGAACCAATCTGATGCAATGTCCCCAAAGGATGAGGGGAACACTTTGTAGAGCAATGACTCGTTTCCACTGTATAATGCCATTAAGTTAAAAAATAATCCGACGTGGAAGTTAGGGTCTGACTTACCATCATATAGTTGAAACCTCGGCATGCTGAATCTCTTCGGTGCCTTGAATTTGTCTAGTTCTACTGAGAACGGTGTCCTCGGCTTGACGGGTGAGGTAACCTCGGCTTTAGCATTGTGTTCCTTCCTCTTGAGGTAGTTTCTTAAGTCTTCTTTGCTCCTCCCTGGAGCTCGGCTATCTTTTGATTTCAATCTTTTCGGTACACTACTTTCGGCCTCGTGGTGGGCCCGTTTTGATCTTTCTCCATGGGTTGTGTCAAAGCAGAGCGCCTGCCCTTGGATATGCCGATGTTCTTTGGGCTCTGCGTCCTTCGTGTGATATGTCCTCTGGGATTTCTTTTTTCTCGGCTCTTGTCATCCGATTTCCCTGGAAGGCGGGTGGGAGTGCCTTGCGCTCCTGGTGTGCTGAGGTGCTTCGGGAATTATTTTCTTTCCTCCCTTCTGAGTATTAACTACTGGAATTGGCGTGTCCTGCAGCGGATATGGTGGCTGCATGATATTGTTTTGCATCATAAAGTTGACGACTGACTGCAGGTCTGCCAACTTGTCTACCAATTCTTTCACTTCCTCATCCCTCCGTAGGCACCTATCCCTCCATACCTGGAGGTTATCTTCGTTGTAGTATCTGTCCTGATCTGTCTTCTTTGAAGTGTCACCCTCCTGGCCAACGTTTTTTTCTCCGTGACCCTGGTCACGGGTTTCTTCGTTGTGGTTGTCTTCTTCAATGTCAAGGTCGATAGGCCTGCTACTCCCGACGGGAGCGTCGTCCCCAATCTTTTTTTTTTTTGTACGTTACTGGCCATCTATTCGTCTTTCTTTCCCACAGACGGCACCAAATTGTGTGAGTGATTTTCTGACCACACTGCCATCCTTAGTGATTCAACTGTAGAACACAGGCAGAATAGATGGCATTCTGCTGTCTTGCACAGAAAGAAAAGGCTCCGGCGGTGGTTTTTCCACCCGGGGGCACTCCGACGATCAAGTCAATATATCTCTCAAAGATAAATCAATCAACTATTCAACTCATAAGCTTGAGTATCAAAAGCATACCTTAGACCCATGGGGGTGCCTTTCTTTGATAGCCAACACAATCCTAGTCCCAATAGGAGCCTGGCCCTAATGGATTTAGGATTACTGCTATTCTCGGACTCCTGGTGGGATTTAAGATAAACTCTCTAAGAGTTTTATCTTTACCCAAACCGAAGTCTTCTCTCAATCTAGGACTCTTGTCCCTATCCACTTATCCCAGATTCCGATACCTTCGGAGATAACCTCGGCAACTCCGAGATCACCTCGGCGTAACTACCACGACACGTGGCACCTCGGCTGACATGTCGGTGTCACCATACCACGTGTTGGTACTTAGAAATATATCCCCACAATGGGTATTATGGTTAGAGCATGGAAATGGAGGGAGAAAAGATAAAAAAAAAAAAAAAGTGATTTATTAGAGACTGTGCAAGAGTTAAAAGGGAGATTTTAGCATTGGTAGTTTGATTTTCTAGAAAAACACGAACAACGATTGATAGAAAAACTTTGCGGAACATAAACTAAAAACCATTAAGGATTCAATTCCATACATGAAAACTATATGAATTTCTAATATACAAAATAAGTGAATACATACCTTGATCCATGATAGTATGAAATCCTCTTTTAAGAAAGAGAAACCTTGAATGGAAGATCTTGATCTTTAAGTTCTTGACTTGTCTAAGATCTTCAAACCACTTCTCTCTCTCTAGGCGATGGGAACCTTCTTGTGGTGACAACTTAAGTTTTTGATGGAGAGTATGGTTTGGGACCTTACACTATTTATACTAATATTCTTCCCATAAAAAAACCATTCATTCAATGAACTTCATTAAATAGATTAATGTATCTTATACATTCATGATACATAATGCATCTTTTATATTTAATGAATTCATTAGATAAGACTAATGTATCTTACATATTCATAATAGATACAATGTGCATCTCTAAGATTCATTCATAATGAATCCATCACATTCAATGTGCATCTCTAAGATTCATTCATAATGAATACATCACATTCAATGTGCATTAGCATTAGTCTTCTATACAGTGTATATATAGGTGCATTCATCAATAATTAGTCACCATCTAATTGATGTACATGTTTCTTACTTAATGAGATGAATCTAGTATAATTATGCATAAGCCACATTAAGGAAAAATTCTTACAATCTCCCACTTGGCTTGCATGATTATATTACGTCACTAGATTATCATAATATGGCCAACGTTCTCCCACTAGAAGATTGCACCATCACCATTAGATTCTGTTCAATGAAATTATTAGCACCAAATCATTGTAGTCAGTGATTTACACATTGATCAAGACTGTACAATGGTTATAGTGTTAATATTTTCCATCAACATGAATAAGTGAATCTTAAAACACAGAGATGACATTAGCAACATAATGGTGATTAATGCTAATTCATCTATAACGGTCCCGTTGTTTACATCTTCTTCTAAATTGTGCACAAGTATGAAGAATGAAAACAACAAACATAATCATTATTAACAGAAGATGATTATAACATAACATCTATCACGAACATAATACACTCATTTCAAATCTAAACATGATAAACTTTCTACTAAGCCCATGCGCGCAACATGTTCTTGAAAGAGCTTAGGTGTGAGACCTTTAGTTAAAGGATCTGCTAACATGAGTGTAGTACCAATATGAGAGATGGAAACAGTCTGATTCAGAACCCTTTCTTTAACAACTAGATACTTGATATCAATATGCTTTGATCCTCCTGAAGTTTTGTTATTATTGGAGAACCGCACAGCAGCATCATTATCACAGTAAATCTGTAAGGGCTTTGAAATTGAATCGACAAGTTGTGATCCAGATATGAAATTCTTTAGCCATACTGCATGACATGTGGCTTCATAACATGCTATAAACTCTGCCTCCATAGTGGAAGAAGCTGTCAGAGTTTGCTTATGACTCTTCCATGAAATGGGTCCATTCGCAAGCATAAAAATGTACCCCGAAGTGGACTTTCGAGTGTCTTTACATCCAAAGAAAATCGAGATCTGAATAACCAACCACTTCAAGGGTCTGGTTCTTTGATAAGTGAGCATGTAATCCTTAGTGCCTTGTAAATATCGCAACACTTTCTTAATCGCTTCCAATGATCAAGTCCGGGATTGCTTTGGTATCGACCCAGCATACCAACTACAAATGCTATGTCAGGACGTGTACAAACTTGAGCATACATAATGCTCCAAACTGCAGAGGCATAAGGAATTTCTTTCATTTGTTCCCTTTCTAAATTATTTTTGGGATACTGAAATTCACTAAATTTATCACCCTTAACTATAGGGGCAACACTACTTGAACAGTTCTGCATGTTGTACCTTTTAAGAACCTTTTCGATATAGGCTCTTTGGGACAATCCTAAAATACCACGAGACCTATCTCGGTGAATTTCTATCCCAATGACCAAAGAGGCTTCACCAAGATCTTTCATTTCAAAATTTCTCGTAAGGAATTTCTTTGTCTCATGTATCATTCCCAAATTATTGCTAGCAAGCAATATATCATCAACATACAAAACTATAATGCAGACATTGCTCCCACTGATTTTAAGGTAGACACATTGATCAACTACATTATCCTTAAAATCAAATTTGGTGAGAACTTTATGAAATTTAAGATACCATTGTCGAGATGCCTACTTTAGACCATCTATGGACTTCTTAAGCCTACAAACCATATTTTCCTTGCTTTCATCCTGAAAACCTTCAGGTTGGTCCATGTAGACCACTTCATGCAAGTCACCATTCAAAAAGGCTGTTTTAACGTCCATTTGATGTAACTCTAAATCATAATGAGCTACTAAGGCCATGACTATTCTCAAGGAATCTTTATTAGAAACAGGAGAATAAGTTTCCTTATAGTCTATCCCTTCTTTTTGAGTGTATCCTTTAGCAACTAATCTGGCCTTGTATCGTTCGACATTGCCTTTAGGATCACGCTTGGTTTTAAAAACCCATTTGCATCCAACAGTTTTGGCTCCCTTAGGCAATTCTACAAGATCCCAGACATTGTTGTCTTTCATGGATTTTAACTCATCTTTCATGGCATTTAACCATTGAGTTGCATTTCCATTTTTCATGGCTTGGGCATAAGAAACAGGATCGTTCTCTAAGCCAATATCACACTCATTTAGGTAAACCTCATAGTCATCTGATATGGCTGGTTTCTTTTCTCTTTGTGATCTGCGTGAAGGTTGTTTTACAACTGGGACAACTTCTTTTTCAATGTAAGAAATCTCTTGTGTACCAATAGGTTCAGGTACAACATTTTCTTGGATAATCGTGGAAGGCGTAAAATCATGATTTTCCTCCGAAGAAATATTTTTGAGATTCATACTCCCACTAATGTTTTCATCCTCTAAGAACACGGCATTTCTAGTTTCAACAATTCTAGTGCTATGAGTGGGACAATAGAATCTAAAACCCTTTGATCTCTCAGGATATCCAATGAAAAAACAACTTATAGTTCTAGGGTCTAATTTTTTTATTTGTGGGTTGAAAAATTTTGCTTCAGCAGGACAACCCCATACATGTAAATAATTCAAATTAGGTTTCCTACTAACCCACAACTCATAAGGAGTTACAGGCACAGCCTTACTAGGAACCCTATTAAGAACATGTACAGCAGTTTTTAAAGCTTCCCCCCACAAGTAATCTGGCAAAGAAGAGTTACTCATCATGCTTCTCATCATGTCCAAAAGAGTACGGTTTCGTCGCTCAGCTACACCATTTTGCTCAGGTGTACCAGGCATTGTGTAGTTAGCAACAATACCATTCTCAGCCAACAATAAAGCAAAAGCACTTGGATTTTGACCCGACTCAGTGAATCTACCATAATATTCACCACCTCTATCAGATCTTACACTTTTAATCCGTCTGTCAAGTTGATTTTCAACTTCAACTTTATAGAGTTTGAACTTATCCAGTGCTTCTGATTTTCACGAATAAGATACACATAAGTATACCTAGAAAAGTCATCAATAAAAGTAATAAAATATTTATGTCCAGAAATAGTTGGGACAGTAAAGGGACTACATATATCAGAATGAATTGTGTCTAATAATTCAGTAGTCCTAGTAGCACCATTTTTCTTTGTCTTTGTGTATTTTCCTTTAATGCAATTCACACAAGTGCTAAAATCAGAAAAATCAAGTGAACTTAAAATTCCATCTTTAATAAGACGTTCCATCATTTCTCTTGATATGTGGCCCAAGCGCTTATGCCACAACATGGATGAATTTTCATTCACTCACTTTCTCTTTTTATTTACCAAGTCGTTGACATTAAAGGATAAAAGAGATTGTGCATTAGTGGAATCTAAATTCAATGAATAAAGATTACCATCTAAAGTACCAGAACCAATCATATGAGAATTGTGAAATAAAGAGACTCTATTATTTCCAAACTTAAATTTATAACCACAGGAATCAAGTTGTGAAACAGAAATTAGGTTTCTAGTAAAAACAGGAACATAAACTGTGTTTACTAAATCTAAAATGAAACCAGAGTCTAAAATTAGACGGAGGGTGCCAATAGCCTCAGCGTCCATTTCTATTCCATTCCCAATCGTAATGGTTCGTTCTCCTTTATTTAGTTTCCGACTTGTAAGGTATCCCTGCATGGAATTTGTTATGTGAATACTTGCACCAGTGTCAATCCACCAAGAATTTGGTGGAACATCTACCAAAAAGGATTCATAAGACACAAAGCATTGAGTGTTACCTTTCTTGTCCAACCAACTTTTAAAACCTGGACAGTCCTTTCTTATGTGACTTTTCTTTCGACCGAAATGGCATCGAATCTTATTTTCTTCATTAGCCTTGTGAGTTTCATCATTTGCATTCTTCTTCTTCTTACTTTTTCCTTTCTTGAAAATCTTTTTGGTTGGACCCAAGGTGGTAAGGTGAGCCATATCAGGCTTTTCAACTTTAAGCCTCTTTTCTTCTTGAACACACATGGCAATTAACTCGCTCATCTTCCACTTAGCTTTCTGCGTATTATAATTGATCTTAAAAGGACCAAATTGCGCAGGAAGAGAAGTCATAATGAAATGAACAAGAAAACCTTTAGAAATTTCCATGTCCATTCCCTTTAATTGAGAGGCCATGTCATTCATCTTTAAGATATGTTCACGAACACTACTCAAACCATCATATTTCATTGTCATCATTTTAATCATGAGAGTACTAGCAAGGGATTTGAAAGTTCCAATGAATTGTTCTTCAATAGATTTCATATAGCTCACTGCATTTTCAGAAACAGGAATTGCTCCTTGAATTGCAGGCGTAATTGAGCCTTTCATAATCATTAGACTTAAGCGATTAGAGCGTTCCCATTTTTCATATAAAGCCATGTGTTCCTTAGAACTTGTATCATTAGGTTTTGTAGGAGCTGGCTCTCTTAATGCATAGTCTAAATCCATAATTCCCAAAACAATTCCAATTTGTTCCTTCCATTTCTTAAAATTAGTTCCACTCAAAGCTTCAATACCAGACAAGTAACTATTAATGGAAGTAGGATTCAATGCTGCAAACACATAATATCCATTACATAATATAATCAAGAAAACTACTTTTCACATCTCATAAAAATAACACCACAAGTTAAATATATCTAACTATAAAACATAATTAGTTAGATATTTAAATCAAGTTATCCTTCCGTTGGGCCGAATAACAATATATTTTAACAATTCATAAAAGTAAATGAGATGACTAATAAAAATAAACAACATAAAATAAAATAAAATAATAATTAAGACCGTAAGGAGTTTATCACCGTTGGGCAGAAAAACTCAAATGTCTCTTATTTTATTTTATTAACTAAAGCACGTGAGAAGTTTATCACCGTTGGGCAGAAAAACTTATTGCTATATTTATTATACTAATCATCTCAGTTGTTCAAACATACATAGTGTTGAACCTCCGTTGGGCTGATCAACAATGTTTCAACTCATAAGATGTATAACAAAACATTATAAGTGCATAAAACATTATCTTAATTACCATCTGTTCAATAATTTTCAATTTTTATTTTAATATCAATAGAATATAAGATTGGCCAAAAATAAAAATAAAATTGGACAAGTGTAAATCAAGGTTTTGCAGTTGTTACACCAAACATCATCATAAAATGAAATTTATACTTATACGTTTCATGCATCAGAATTGAGAACATTGGCTCTGATACCAATTGATAGAAAAACTTTGCGGAACATAAAATAAAAACCATTAAGGATTCAATTCCATACATAAAAACTATATGAATTTATAATATACAAAATAAGTGAATACATACCTTGATCCATGTTAGTATGGAATCCTCTTTTAAGAAAGAGAAACCTTGAATGGAAGATCTTGATCTTTAAGTTCTTGACTTGTCTAAGATCTTCAAACCACTTCTCTCTCTCTAGGCGATGGGAGCCTTCTTGTGGTGACAACTTAAGTTTTTGATGGAGAGTATGGTTTGGGACCTTACACTATTTATACTAATATTCTTCTCATCAAAGAACCATTCATTCAATGAACTTCATTAAATAGATTAATGTATCTTATATATTCATGATACATAATGCATCTTTTATATTTAATGAATTCATTAGATAAGACTAATGTATCTTACATATTCATAATAGATACAATGTGCATCTCTAAGATTCATTCATAATGAATCCATCACATTCAATGTGCATTAGCATTAGTCTTCTATACAGTGTATATATAGGTGCATTCATCAATAATTAGTCACCATCTAATTGATGTACATGTATCTTACTTAATGAGATGAATCTAGTATAATTATGCATAAGCCACATTAAGGAAAATTCTTACATGATAAACTCCAAATTCTAGGGTTGAACAAGATTAATTTGATATTTATAATTATATAGTAATTTAAATTTAAATTTTTTTATGAATAATCTATATATTAACCTACAATAAGAAAAGAGTCAAAATATCAAAATGCACGACGAAGTACAATTGAAGAAAACCAAATAATTTTCCAACTAGTGATATGAGCTTTATTGACAAATATGAGCTTTATTGACAAAACTAATGAATTGCAATCTATTTTTGTTTAATTTATTTTAACAATGGTTTACTAATAATGTCTCATCATCATTTATATTAATAAATTTGGCAAAATTACAAAGTACCAGTATTTCCAATGAACTTAAAATTTTAAAAAGTACAATATAAAATATTATAATGAAGTCCTAGTAATGAAGATGAAATGTAATAGGAAGAAACTTTCAAAGAAGAGAAAATGAATAAGATCCACAAGCTAGAGAGATTTATGTGATTTGAACTATTGATCTCTTAGTGAAGTGTATGAATTCTACCTAATTAGGCCTCTTGGTGAGGTGCAAAAATTCTAACCAATTGGACAAAAGTGGAGGGGTTGTGGCTAATTGAGCAAGCCCGTTGGTTGAAATTTATATTTAGTTGTTCAAATAAAAATATTTTAGTCTACGAATTCCTTTCACTGTTAATGCTAATTTTCCCAAACAAAATGGATTAAATTAGCATAAAATGCCTTTAAAAAAAATAAAAATAAAAATAAACATAAATATAAAGGGTAAATTGCAAATAAATTCTTAAAATTTGCTTAAAATACGGATTGCTCCTTATGGTTCTGAAAATTATAAATATTCCATTGTCAAATTTTTTTTATTTAACAGAATTAATATAAAAAATAAAATTATAAATTATTGTTCTATTTAATAATAAAATTATTTGAATTGTTAATTAAATATATTTATAATATCATTAAAAATTATTAATTGATTTAATAATTTTTTTAATAAAAAAATAATTTATTATGCCATTAAAAATTTAAAAGAGCATGATATAATTTTAAAAACTATAAAACCAATTCATATTTTAATCAAACTTAATGAGTGTTTTGTATTTTACACTAAAATGAAAAGCAAAAAAAAAAAAAGAGTGATTCTACTTACACAGAATAAACTCCTTACACCCTTCAATTTAAATTTTTTTATTATTATTACATTACAATCATTGTATAAAATTACTAAAATATCCTTCCACCTTAAACTTTGAAAATCCTAATTTTTCATTACACCCTATCACCACCACCTCTATCAATCTTTCACTTCCGGCCAGCTCTTCATCACCACTCAGTCCTTTACTATCTCACCCCGCCACCCCCATTATCCTTCTCCTTCTTCTTCTTATTTTTCTTCTTCTTCCAGATCTGAAAACCTACGCTTAGGTTTTCTTCTCTCTCTCTCTCTCTCTCTCTCTCTCTCTCTCGCATTCTCGCAGAAATGGGGCAGACGCAATGGTGGTGGATTGCAGTGGTGGGGACGCAAATGTTGGAAAATAATGATTTTCGACAACTTTAATTTGAAATTAAAGTAAGACCCAACTGCCGATTAAAGTGAGTCTGAGTGGTATTGTATTCTTTGAAGTGAGAAGATTACAATATAAAAATGATGGAACAAAGCCATTCAGTTGTGAATATCAATAAAGTTGGTATCAATAAAGTTGGGTTTAGATTTGGACTTAGTTTTGATTTGAACTGGGCTTAGACTTGTATTTGTGTATGTGCTAGGTTTGGTTTTAGACTTGGACTTAGACATAATCTTAAGTTTTAAGCTGAATTGTGTTGGGCTTAGTGTAATAACCCCGATCCGCAATTAACTACTAACCTGTAATTAAGGATGTTAATTAAGTGGATAAAATAAATTATGTATTTTGCATGATTTTTGGCTTTCTATCTGTTACTTGTAGAAATATCTGTTTGGAATTCTGCTTTAATATGAAAATTGAAAGCTTTATCAGCATCCGAAATCGAAATTAGTTACATTAATATGTTGTTTGAAATTTTTAGAACACTATGGCAATTTTTATTAAAAATTGATTCAGTCTGATTCATTAAGTTGCGTTTGTCAAGCCTTATATTCTAATTATTGTATTATATTATCACAACTATATATATGAGCCCTTAAGCTCATTTGAGCTCATCTTTGCCCTTTATTGAGTGCAAAATTCTGAGATCACATTGTAGAGAGAGAGAGAGAGACTCCATTTTAGAGAGAGAAAGTGTAAAAATTGAAGAGAATTGAAGATCTTGGGTAGAATCCATTAAAATTAAGCTAGAACAAGAGTGATTCAAGACTCGAAGATTGATTGACCGTTTACGGGAACCACTGTGAGTAACGTTATTGTAAACATTTGTTCATATAAATTATGTTCCAAATGTGATTTGATAAGTTATGATTTTTAAAATGATATTTGTTTACGTGAATGAATGTCCTATGTTTGAAATCTATTATTGCATTCATAGATAGTCCTAAGTCATGGGGGACGGCATGTTAATATGGGTCCATGACATATATGTGATTACGAGATCTCGTTAGCCACTTTATTATGGTGATATGTGTTTAATCGGTATCCGGAACTGATTATTTTAGTTGGAAGACGATATGTGATGTGTTCTTGGGATGTACTATTATTATGTTCTGATATGAGGATGATTATGCTATGATCTGTTTTACGCTTATGACATGTTCGGATTTCGTTCACTAACCTCTTTCCCTTAATGTTATTTACTAGGCTTTAGCTCACTATGTGTATATATCTGTATAGGTGGGCATTCTGGAGATTCAGCCTGAAGGCTTTTGTCTGGATCTGTGTTCTGTTGTTAACCAACCATTGTGCCTCACATGGAGGTTCCTGAAGTGTCACGTGTTTTGAGCTCTGATTATTTATGTATATGAGACTTGTATGTTTTTGTTGGTTGTACTCAAGATGTTATAGCTAAGTGTGTGGGTATAATGTGAAAATGATTTTTGGTTATGAATATAAAGTTTAAATATTCTGCTTCATGTAAGTCTACACAGTTCATTGGACAACTTTATGTATGTATTTGCTTCCGCTAGCCTTTTAATTTTATTAATCAGTTCAGAGGCCTTCGGTAATCCAAGGATTATTGGCCGGTTACGATGTTAAACCTATAGGGGCGGGTTTGGGTCGTGACACTTAGTTTGTGCATGTGTTTGTGATTGGGCTTGGATTGGGTTGTGACCTAACAGCTGTATCCATTTTGCGACCCATCTAGTTTAATTCTCAAAACTTATGCATCATATATATATATATATATATTATGATTTATATAGTGGTTTTAGAGTTTTGAACCTTTGTAACTCTAGCCCTAATGGCTAGAGTTGATGACATTTGATGGCCCTATTAATGTATAGCCTTCATAGTTAGGGATTCCCCTACTTGTATAAATAGAGGCCTTTCCTCTCAAACTTGTAAGAAGAATTTTAAAGAGATTTTTGATAAAAAAATGGAGATGATGTTTTGAGATCAAAAGTTGGAGATGTTTATTTTATACCAAAGAAAATTTTTCCTATCTTTTTTTGTTAACCCCTTCTTTGGTTCTTGTTAGAGAGAATGCATCGATTGTCAAGTTCGCCAAAGCTATTCAGAAGGTGCTGCTGTGTTAGCTGGTTTTGACCATCGTATTTTAAGAGACAGACGCCGGCATATCTCTAGCATCCATCGGGAGGCGATGAATCTGTTTTTAGGAAACTATCTAGTGTAGGCTTTAGTTTGGTTCTTTTCTTATCATTTGTTCTTAAATTTGATGAGTTCTAATTTTTTAATAATTTGTTCTATTAGTAATGTAATCTAATTCATTTCGGTATTTTTAGTTATGTCGTTTATTCTGTATTTCATCCTTTTAATAAGAAATTATTTTATCATTTCTATTTAATTTATTTTTATATATTTTTCTTGTATTATTATAGAAAAAAAATACCAACAGCAAATATGAAAGTGTTGCAAAAAGGAGTGGTTGCAGCGGTTCTCCGTCACTCCCATCTTCTTCCGTCACTACCCTCTTTCTCTTTTTCCCTTTTCTTCTCTCATCCAAAAGCCTAATCTTAGGTTTTATCTCTCTCTGTCTCTCTCGGCCTCTTGCTTTAGCAATGTATCGCGGTAGTGGAGAAGCAGATCTAAAAGTGTTGCAGAATGGGGTGGTCGAGGCAGTGGTAATGGTCACGGCAGTGGAGCGACGGAGGAATTGGTGACTGTAGTGGTGAGGGTTGCAAAGGTGGTGGTTGAGATAGTGGTGATTACGGTGTTTGAAGGGCTGTGAAGGTAGTGATAGTGATTGCCTGAAATGGAGTAACTGTTGAACGTGGTGGTTGGAAGACTTAGGATTTGGAATGTTGGGATGAAAGAGATGAGGGTAAGTTTAACATTACGAGAAGCATAAAGAGAGAGGAATTTTTGGGTGTGGTATAAAAAGAAAATAGGTGTAAGAAGTTTATTTAGTGGTGTAAGGCCATCTTTAATCGTGTATCAAACTTATCATTAAATTTGAATTTGATGAACAATGGTTCTTTTTTCAGCTCCAATGGTTTCATTAAATCAATATCAAATCTATGATTTTACTTTTCTTTCATCAAACTGAGGACTAATGTATCTTTTATCAAATCACTGTTTATTGTCGTTAGATTTTCACCACCGGATATCCTTCTGAATGACTACTCCAAAACAAAAATTTATAAAAAAATTACACTAGCCGATCAACTTCCAAATGGCCACCAAAAATAAAAAAAATCGTAAAAAATTTACACTAACCGAACTTCCGTCCGATCGTCTACCCAAGCGACTATTGATTTGACGAAACAGTAAAACCGTCTGTTGAAACAATTGATATAAAAGAGAATTTTTTCTCAAATTTTTAATCAAAAAATTGATACATGCCTTGAGTAGAATCAAAGAATGTAATATCAGAGTAGAAGCAGATGCTCAAGTGCTGCTTCACCAATCACAACCCCCATAAAAAACTAGTCACCGCCGCCGCGGTCGCCACCGCCACCGCCACCTCCACCTCGTGACAAAATATAAAAAAAGTTGAGAAAGCAAATCAAAGGGCAGAGAGAGAGAGAGAGAGAGGGAGAGAAGAAGCAAAAAAATGTGGAGGCAAGCGTTGGGCGGCGCTCTGCAACCGTGGCGCATGATAGGATCGCGGCGGTCGTCGAGCGTATCCTCCGCCGTCAACTCCATGTTGATTCGCTCCCTCAAAGAACACTACTTCGAAGTCTCCAAAATGACCCCTCCCCCTGTAATACACTCTCTCTCTCTCAATACATATATATGTGTATATATATACATATTTGTATATTTACGTGCATATACACTCATGCTGCTTGTTTTATTTAGGGTTTAGCATTTTTGTTTGTATTTATTTGTATGGATGTCTCATTTGTATGAATTTATGCAGGATTTAGTCTCTAAAATTATAAATTTTGAATTCTTTTGGCTTGTGGCAATGCTGATAGAGTGTCTAGGGTTTTATTTGTTTGGGGAAATGGCAAAGGAAAATGATTGGTGGCCTGAATTTTTGTGGCTCGAATGGCTCGAATGTGTCAAAATGACGTCGTTTTGGGTGTTTCGAGCCATTCGAGTAATGCTTTTTCGGGCCACCTATCATTGTTGAATTGCAAATCAGTGGTGTCTTCTCAAAATATTTGCAAATTTATGGAAAAGTTGACTTTAATTATTGAAGTTGATAAAGTATACCACTAATTTGAATTTTTTTTTGCAAACTTCCACTAAATTGCAATTTCCCAATTTGTTTTTTCATCTACATGTAGATATATTTCGTGTTTAGGGATTTAGTGGCTGTGTCTAAATTTGGATGCATTGTATGTTTAGGGTTTTAGTGGGTTTTAATGGCTTCATCTAGATTTGTTACATTTTTTTCTATAGGATTGTAGTGGATATGTCCGAATGCATTTCATGTTTAGGGTTTTAGTGGGTTTTAATTGCTTGGATACATTTTGTGTTTGGGATACTTTAAAAAAAATAAAATTAAAAAAATCTAAATTCAGGTACATTTTTTGGTTTGCAGAAGGTGAACCCTCCTTCGCCATTCATGATTGGAAAAGGGGCACTTGACAACAATTTGCCTGTTCTAAAACGGGCTTATGGTGACGAGGAGATCAATCTCTATGTAATGCGGTTGGCTAACATTATTCCTGGGGGTGGAGATGATGATGGTGATGATGGTATTAACCAGTTGTTCCTTCATGTCGATATCTCGAAGCCTGGACAAAAGGATTCGTTACATTTTCTTTGTGGGTTGTACCCGGATGCATTGGGGATTCACTCTGTTTCAATGAGGCCAAAGCTTGAAACTTCTGGTTTTTTCGTAGTTCCAACCAAATATAATGGTCCTGTTTTCCAGTAAGTTCTGTACTGCATTTTATGAGGGTTTTACTTTTCTTTACTATTTGATTAACTTTCAGCTAATAATCATCTTTTATTTTCTAATTATCTTGCATGGAAGGAGTTGTAGTTATTTGATGTTCACATCTAGCATAATCTGAAGATTTCATGGTATAGCACATTAGCATAACATGTTAATTCTTTTGGTGCAACACTACTGTAGACATCATTCATGGAAGAACCCTAGGATCTCCATTCAGGAAAGAAGATCATTACTTAAATATAGAGCACATTCATTTGAAACCAAAGTAGCAGGCTAGCAGGATTGTGGTATGATGACATTAATATGTGGATTTTTGGCCATATTGGTGAAATTGATATTTTTTTTAAGGGAAATTTAAGGGCTAATGGATTTGGTAGAATGAAACTGATCTAGTTGTGGATTGACATGAAAGGTGGAACTAGTTGATAGTTCAGGATGCAAGTGGGATCCATGGCTTTTACGCACTTAGGTTTTCCTTTGGGGTCTTTGTTCAAGGCATAATATGTTTGGTATATAGTTATTGGTGATTTCAAAGGCGGTTGGTGGAATGGAAGAGGTACTACATGTTCGAAGACAGTAGGTTGACTTTAATTAAAAGTACCTTGTTTAGTAGGTTTTGCCATTCTAGAGCCATCTTTGGTCTGGGGAGGATAAGTTGGTAGTGGTGCAATTGCTAACATTGTGTCCAATAAAGAGGTAGCTTGCTATTAAGAGATCATTTTTTTGGGATATTGATCTTCTTAGAGAGCTAAATACTTGGGAGGTTGGGGAGTTGATGGAGCTTCGCAAGTGTCTTTATGCTCTATCCCACATTGATGACAAAGGTGATGATGTGAGGTGGACAATATCAAAATGTAGACAATTGGAGGAAAAATCCATTTATGAAACATTGGTGGGTCAAAGAAGTCAATTTTTTATTGGAAAGGATTGTGGTGGACTAGGGTTTCCTCTAAGGTTGCCCTTTTTGTGTAGACAATAGTGCATAGCAAAATTATCACTATTGATAATTTGATTAGCAGGAAGCAAGTCCATGTTAACTGGTGTTGCATGTGTAAGTATGATAGGGAATCTACAAGCCATTTGTTTTTGGGGTGAAAAATTATGAAAAATTCAAAGACACTCATCATTTTCATATTATTATATTTTTTTTGGGTGCAAAATTAGTGTTTGAAAATTCAAAAACATCTTTTTTTGTGTTTATTTTACCAACGAAGTTTTAGTATTTTCAGAAAATAGATTTTGAAAATGAAAAAAAAATAGGCTCTTCGGCTCTTTGTCTACATTTTGTATACGGGTTTCACACTACCATTGCTTCTTTTATAAAAAATTTTCTTTTTGAAAAATGATATAATATAGTCAACAAATTGGAGAAGAAAACATCGCAAACTCAATATACAATGAATGCTGCTATTAGCACTCTACTTGTTAGTTTGGATGCTCTATTTCTTTGGACCCTCACTTATAAATTTCAAAACTCTTAAAATTTCGTAAATAATGCCAAAATTATCTTTCTAATTTTTTTTTTGGGAACAAGATCCTTCTAAAAATTTCACTCATTAAAATGCACACTCCTAAAAATATTCATTTTCCAAAAACCTAAAAGTTCAAATTTGAACTTAACTGTAGAGATTTCCCTGTCGATCATGTTTCTCATTGGCGGTATCTCTGTTGCTCTCTCTCACAATGAATCTCATAAGAAGAAAGACAAGTTTCACAAATGAAGAGGAGCTTCTCTGTTGATCTGAAACCGATCTTCACAAGTTTCACGTTGGTATCTCTCTCTCTTGATCCATCAAATTTTAATAAATTCCCTTGTTCAGATCTGTGTTCTTGAACAAATAACCTATGTTCGGACATGTGTTGCTGAACAAATGACTGATGTTCGGCCTTTGTTCTTGAACCTTAGAAAATGTGAACTCCTGCGTATGTGTACAAGTTTGACCCATCAAACTTTAAGAAATTCCATTGTTCAGACCTGTGTTCTCAAACAAATAACCTATGTTCGAGCCTGTGTTGCTGAACAAATGACTGCTTTTCGGGCCCATGTTCTTGAACCTTAGAAAATGTAAACTCCTGCTTGTTTTTGAAGTTGAATTGTTTTTTCCATTTTTGTCCATGTTTTTGAAGAAACTTACTATTACAAAGCCAACCTCCTCCGATCTTCAAACACTATCCAAGTTATAAACCTCCTTTGAGCTTACATTATTGTACTCTATTAGTCTCATGGAATTGTGTTGCCGGAAAAACTTTTACTCATTGCAATTGCCGGAGAAGTGTGTATAATCAAATAGTTGCCACCGTTGCCGCCAGAGGGTTCTCAAGGTTTGAGGGTGGGTAAGTTTTGAAGTTTTTGAAGTGTGTGGGTGGTGATGGAGGTGGGTGCTCTCAGAAACTCTATTTTATGATTGAGTGGGTGTGTAAACTTAATTGTGAGATGGAGTGTCCTAAAATAATTGATGTCCTCTTTAGTAATTTCATTTGAGGTTATTATTGTAATAAAAAAATAAAAAATTGGGGAGTCCAAAGAAATAAATGGAGTGCTAATAGCAGCACTCATATACAATAGAGAGAATTGATGAGGAACTTTCTTTGGAGAGGGCTTGGAGACAAGTTTAAGTACCATATTTAGGGGTGTTCACGGGTTGAGTTGGTTCGAGTTTACCCTTGAACCGTCAACCAATTGACCATCATTGGTTTGCCTATCTGCTCAACCAATGCCGACCAAATATTCTATTCGAAACCATCCGCTCAAGTCCTTCGGTTGGCAATCGGACACGGTCGGTTTCACAACTAGCATTCATTTACCAATCTCTCAATCTTTGTATTCAAAAACAAAAGCAATAGTTGATCTTAAAATTCTAAAATTCAATTTTAATAAAAGGGGATTGAAATTAAAATATATAAAAAAAACCTGGGGAACATTTAAAAAAAAGAAGCAAGAATTTGATAACATGAGTGAGTTTGTGAAGGCAGACATCATCTCATCCACTGTCCAAAAAATTCTTTGGTACCACCGCTTGTCTTCCTAATCTTCCACACCATTGACATCATCAATCCTTCACGATTTGCTTTCAATACGGAGTTTAATGTTGATAGTTGGAGATTCATGAAGAAGGGTTTAAAGAAGATTAGAAAATAAAGGTGTGAGGGAGGGCGATCGGTGAGGGGATTTAGGAGGGGAGATGGAGAAAATAGATTGTTTGTAGAGGAGGAGAGGAGACTTGCAGATTTGTCTGTAGAGAGAGAGAGAGAGTTTGGAAAAATATAAATTTGGGAAGTTGAGAGATATGTGGAAGAGAAAAATATGGAACTAAATAGATATTTTGAAAATAGAAATCTGGGGAAGAGGAGAGAGACGAAAGTCTCTGAAAGAGAGAGATAAGGACTGTGAAAGCTGGAGGGTCCTATGACTCTTAGGCTCCTGTTGCCTTTGTTCTTGAAAATTGAAATGTCATGATTAATTTTTTTTGTTAGACACAAAGGATTAAGAAGCTTAGTAAGCTTTGCACAACCACCAAAGCATAATGAAAGATGGTCAATAGGTCATTGATTGATGCATTGTCTTATATATATATAAAATTCGGTCGGGCGGTTTTGACGGATCTAATGCATACCAAACTGTTACCGACCACGAAACTGCAAAATCCATCCAAGAAAAACTGCTGCCAACAGTCTGTGTGATTGAAACCACCCCGTGGCTTACCGGTTCAGGTTGGTCCGGTCAATTTTCTTGGGTTGGCGGATTCCATGAACAGCCCTAACTATATTATTGATTGTTAGGAAGTTTGCTTACCATTAAAAAGGGAAAGGGAGATTTGGCTGAGGAGGGTGATAGATGGTAAGTAAGAGCATGATTGGGAGGATTTGTACAGTAATGGCATAAGTGGGACATATGGTGTTTGAGGAGCCATGGCCACCCCAGGCCAAGCTATGGCTCCGTTCCTGATAAAGGCTGTGTTTTGCATTAGGAAGATGAGATGCTTCTATGAATTAAAACTTCTAAAAACTACAATGTTTCCAGTTCTCCTTTTTTTATTTTTAATAAAATATATTTTGAGGTAGTGACCTGCGCATAATGGCAAGTGCTATCTGCTCGCAACCTTGTGGTGTGGTTTTGGAGTCATGAGAATTAGACTTCCCACAAGAAGTGGGGTAAGGCTCCTACCTACTACTATCTCTCCCATACCCTGCTGTAGGCGAGAGCCTTGTGCACTGGGTAAGGCCTTTGGAATATGCATTACACTGTGAAATCAATTAACAAATGTGTTTATTCACTCACAGAGATCTTGATGAAAGGATGAGAGACGCACTGCATGGTTACATTGAGGAGCGAGGAATAAATGAGAGCCTCTTTCCATTTCTTCAAGCTTGGCTTTATGTGAAGGATCATCGGAATCTTATGCGTTGGTTCAAATCTGTAGGCACCCTCGTTGATGAGCCCACACAAGCTTCAGGTGCTTAAATTTTTTTTTTTTCTTTCTATGAAATGATTTAATTGGTAAGCCAGAAGGACTCGGGAGATTGTTGTTTCCAATGGGGGATTGTTGTTTCCAATGAAGTCCTGTATCTGTTATATTGTTAGTGTAATAGGTTTTTGTCATGATTCTTATTTTGCAACACTGCTATTTTCCTTGCTTTATAGGAAGCTTAATTTTACACATCTTTAATCTTTCTTTGTGTTTCAATCTTTAAAAAATATTTCTTGTGTTTTTATGTTCTCTGTAGTCTTGGATTCTTTTATCTACTCAGGCATCATAAAAACTGGATCATTGCACCGTCAATGATTGGCCTGACTTCTGTCCTACTTGTTAATTGGCGTACTTGTTTTCCCTTTCCCAGTTTTTTCGGTCTTCTTGGATACATACTTGTGTAGTCACTTAATGCCTTCTATCTACTTAAGCAGAGCATCACATTGACAGGATCATTGCCATGCCCCAAGTATTGTTCTACTTTTTTTGGGGTAAGTGAGATAGTATTACCGAAAAAAGAAAATATATGCAACAAAGCTCAGTAAACAGACCTATAGGGCAAGACAGGAAAAGAAAAACCTAGCCTAACAACAAGTCTTTTACATCCCGAGAGAAATCAAGAAAACAATCTCACAATCCGAAAGGATTGGTAAAGCAAGCAACTAAGGGGTTTGATGCACTAGTTGTTCATTCCCCTGGTTTTTCTTTGGTGCTTCCTAACCCCCAACTCAGGAGATTCTCCGAGCTTTTCTTTGGTGTTTTTTGGCCATAATTCTTGAAGAAGTTCACTGAGCTTCTCTCTTTAGGGAGCTTGAGATTTTTTAAAATCTTTTCGTCATGCTTCTTGTTTTCCTCCATAGAGACATGAAGGAGGATGTGCTATTTTCTACATAAGAAATTGTTAGATGCTTCTTGGCACGATACATGACCATACTCTTCACTGTCATTATCCTAATCCTATTCAGTAAGGTGGGTGTTTTGCACACCCTTTGTTCTGCTTAGGTAATTGGTGTAGCCTCTTTTCCTTCTTGTCATGCACTTGTCTAGTGGTTGTTTTAGAAGGCCGAGGCCTTGTCGGCCTTTGTAGTGAGTGTCTCAGCCAGAGTTTCCTTGTTATCTTGTTTAACCTTAAATTGGAAAAAAAATTTGTCTTATGAAAAGAAAGCTTGCTGTTTAATTTCAGGAGGGACTTGGATATTCAGTTCGACGTCAAATAAAGTTTGAGACCAATCATTCAAGAAACACTGATTAAAAAATAAATAAATGAAAAATCATTCAAGCAACATGAAAATAAATTAGATAGATCATTCGATATTGAAATAATTGAAAATTTTCTTGTTTGGTTAAATAGGGAAAAATTGTTCGATTCGAACTGTCTCAATGGTATATTTTCCTCTTATTTTTTCTTTGAAGTTATGATCAAAATATTCATGTTACTATTTTATGGCCTTTGTTCTCATGGGCTTCTTTGATTATCTGTAACCTTTTATACTTTTTTAGTTAGACCATCTTCAACGGTAAACTAAATTTTTCATCAAATTTGAGTAAAAAAAAACAAAATTTCTCAATCTGATATTTCTTCCTCCAACCGTGCATCCAAAGGGGAGGGTCGACTGGTAAGGCAAATTTTTTTTTTTTTTTTTTAAACCTGTTTGAACCTTTTTGACCGGTTTGAACCTACCTATTTGAAAAGGAACCAGTCGACCTGTTGGTCAACCGACCGGTCAACCGGCGGGTTGACCAGTTGGTCTCCTCCAACGGTCCCGCACAGTAAAGTAGTGAAATTTGTACCTTGTTCTCACTTTGATGAATTTTTTGGTGAATTCTCATTTTGATACCAATTTGTTGAAACCATTGAAACTCCAAAAAGTGACTTTTTCACCAAAATTTAAATCTGATGCCAGGTTTGATTCACCGTTAGAGATGCTCTTAGGTAAATTTTATGATATTTGTACATTATCTTTTACTGATTGATCAGAAAAAAGTTAGTGTTTATAATCCTAAAATAATGTTACATTTATAGACCCATTGTTTCATCTTATCAAAGTCCACTATGATTAATTTTTTTTAAAAAAAAAAAAAAAATTAGTTTGAAGTCAACCAATTTATGTGCTGTATGTGCACTCTCTTTCTCTCTCTCTCTCTCTCTCTCTCTCTCTCTCACACACACACACACACAAACACACACACACACACACACATATGAAAAATCAGTGCAATAATGGGAAGCAATGGGCCACGAATTGTCCATGGTTGTGCATCTAGAAAATGATTATTTCCTTCAAAGTCTTTGCAGGATGTCAACTCTTCACCCTGGCTTTTCCTGTTAGTAAATGATAATGTTTTGCATATCTTCATGGCCGTGGACTAGTCAATTTTATGAATGGTCATGCTATTTTATAATAAAAAAAAAAATATTTTTTTTAAAAAAAATGACCATCTTTAGTGGGTATTGAATTAAAAAAAAAAAAAATGTGAAATTGATTGAATTGTCAAAGGTGTCATGCTTTGGCATCATTGAAACCGTTGACCCATCCAATTGTGTGTGTGAGTGACTTGAAATCGTTGACCCGTCCAATTGTGTGTGTGAGTGACCACATGGGTTTACTTTTAGTGTACGCCTGAAGCACACCTGGTGCACCACTTCTATACATATACAAGTTTATTATTGTTAATAAATTAATTTTGTGGGAGACAAATTGGTCCAACAGGTATAAATTTGTGAATCCACTTTATTTACGCGTTTATGGCCGTTTGAGATTTCGACAATAATTGTCTTGGAAGTAGCATTTAGGCTTTGTTTGGAATAATATTTTTGAATTAAAATAGTTATATAAGATAAAATAGATTATTTTCATCAAATAAGATAAAATGTCATATTCAATTCATAATTATTTTACTTTTTTCTCTTACAAAAGTTAAAAAAATTATTTCAAACAAGGCTTTTTAGCCAAAGACAAAATAGCTAAAAAGTTAAAAAGTCAATTGACATCCCAAATGAGCTCTTAGGTGTTAAGACGAGTGAGGTTTTAGGTTTGAGTTTATGAAGAAATGTTGATCTGTATTATAATTTAACTATTAACTTATCATCATATTATATATATATATATTATTAAAAGTAATTTTTGCTTCTTTTTTTCTCCTTATGTGGCATATCTCATTTTTTAAAATTTTTTTAAGCTATTTATTGCACCTCAATATATAATCGATTAGATAATTATTTAAGCTATTCTATTGGCTAATATAAATAAAAAGTAATTTTTTTTTAAAGATTTTTCAAATGTAACCCTTAAATTTACTCTCAAATACGTAAACTATTGTATGTCAATTATTGATTTGTTTAAGGATCAATTCTAACATGTCTTTGTGGATAAATTTAGGAGTGATGTTTTAAAAATTTTTACCTTACTCATAATATATATATATACGTGGGGATATGATTTGAAAATACTCTTCTGATCCTAGGGGACGCTCATAATCCACAGCTAGTCACTTGAAAAAGAACGAACACTCCGGTCGGGGGTGCCGGAATTAGCACTTCGACAGACAAGTCAGTATATACTCTCTTGATTGCTTGTATCTTAAGTTAAACATACTAATTTTCACGTACCTCTTTCTAACTATGTTCTTCTATTTATATCTTTTCTTTCTTGGGTCTCGGGACTGGGCCTACTTTCAATTTGCCATATAACTATTTACTAAATTTGAAATTGACCCCCCCTTTGTTGACCTCAAAGGAGGTGTGATTGGGCCAAAAAAAATTGTTTTTTTTTTTTTTTTTTTTTGAAGTTTCAGCCAGTGGGGGCGCGACCCCCACTGGGGGTCTACAGCGGAGTTGTTACTCGGCTTCTTCTGTTGCAAACCGCTTTTCACTCGGCCCTTAACTCAACCGGCTATTTGGCTGAATAGGGTAGGATTTGTGCAAGACGAGGCCGAATGTGATGTATATATTTCGACTCTAGGTCCAATAATATTCGGCCTTTTTACGACTCCCAGTATTTGGCCTCCACAATTGCCTTCCAAGTACTCCACTAACGACAGTTAGCCGGAGTGTTTGGTTTCGAACTCGAAAAGTCAGAGCCGAAATTCGGCGGCTAACCTCATTCCAATGCGGATGTTAGAGCACACACCTCTCGGTTATCATTTCAACTTCCCGTCCCTTCGTACGCTTCCATTTATTGTGATTTAAAATCTTGTCGTATTTTCAAACACACATTTTTGGATGTTTAAGAGTTTTTGGACTGCCTTCCGACTCACCTCTGCAACTTCCATTCATCCTTCATTGTCCTCTCCGTCTCTTGTAAGTTTTCTTCCTTTTTGCTTCCTCTTTGCGTTGAATCCCTTTTCCTGGTTTGCCTTTAGTTTAGTACGCTCCTATAGGCTGACTGAAAATGGCAAAACATCTGAAAGACCTTCTCTCCACGGATCGAATCTCTAGCTTTCGACGCCATTTTTCTATCCCTGATGATGTTCGTCTGTCGCTTGTGACAGACAGCACTTTCGATATGGAGAGGGATGATGAAAGTACAATCGTCTTCTCTCTCTTATCAATTGCAGAGGGCGGAATCCGTTTCCCACTTCATCCATTCCTTAGGGCTGTTCTTTGCCATTGGGGTCTAATCCCCTCCCAACCTAATGTCAACTTTTTTAGAATCGTAATGGGGATAATAGAGCTAAACCGTTGCCTTAGGATTAACCTCAGCATACCTGCTATTCGGTATTGTTACGCCTTGGCCAAGTCTTCTGGTCAGCATAGACGCTATTTCCTTAGGGCTAAGGACACCGACCATCAACTAGTGACTATGCTTTCCAGCTCTGGCAAGCGAGTCGATGATGTTATGGTCGTTGTCCAAGGTAACTGGGAATTCGGCGAAGGCGAGGATTGCCTTGATTTTATTCCTAGACGGAGGGGCGAACCAGGTGGCCGTATAGTTTTTTGCGTTTATTTTTCTTATATTTATAAAGCTTCATTTTTGAGATCTCATGGTTCGGTTTGTGCAGGAAACGATTTGAAGAAAGTCCTGACCTCGAGCGACGATGCCGTTCTTTCAGAGATCAAAGTCGCGCTGAAATACTTCGGCTGTCCAAGCCTTCAGAAACAAGGGAGAGCGGCCTACATTCTTCTTCGATACGAGCCGACGTACACGACTTTCTCGGCAGCAGAAAACATCCCGATTTCGAGTGGTAAAGAGTTTCTTACGGCTCTTATTTTAACCAACTTCAGAAACTTGCGCCAAATCAGTTTCAAAGGATCCGACTTGGAGTGTGCGGAAGTCGCTGAGGTTGCTGAAGAATTAGGCCAGTCCGAGGCTGAAGTAGGCGAGGCTTTAAGGGTAGCCTTTGAGGAAGCCGGCCTCAGTTCAGCCAACCCTTTGTCCACCTTGGGTCGAGGGGAAATTTACGACGACGTCTTTATTGGATTAGAAGACCTTCCCGACGCGTACCCTGAAGATATGGCCGGTTTGTCACTCACACAACTCGCCAAAAAGAAAAACGCTGAACGAATGGCCGCGCGGCGGAGAGCAGAGGCCATTCAATCCGAGGTGCCACCAGTCGCCGATGTTGAGCCCCCCTGCCTGTTATTGAGGAGGAGACGGCTCAAACCTGAGATGCCGAGTCGGAGCAAATTGTGTTGGCAAATCAGGAGGCTGAACGAAGGGTGGAGAAACGTCTTGCCGAGGTTGAGGCCGGCTTTGCTGACAAACGGCTACGTTTAGAGGAGTCGGATATGGTTATGCCTTTTGTGGTTCAACCAAAGATAAAAAATATGCCGATCTCCTCTGACGCGTAGGCTATTAAAGATCCAGCCATGGCGCTGAGCATGGCTTCATCGGTTTCATTGCCGTCTGACAAGGCGACTTTTCGCTCGGAGCTAGACCTTTTGGTAATAGCATTAGTCGCTCAATCGGCTCTTCTGGTAAATATCTTGATCTGGCCTTTCCCTTTTATGCATATATTTTGGTTTTAATCTCCTGTTTTGTAGACGGTCGGAAAGATAGCCGAGATAGGCTGTTGCCAGCACAACGCCATCGAATGAATTGGCCGTTTACAATCCAAAGTTAAGGGCTAAAGGAGCCGGCCCGAGTTCGAAGTGGCGAGAGCAAAAATGGAAGCTGCAAGGGCCGAGGCTGAGATAGAGAGGGTCATAAATGCAGACCAGCTTAGATTGGCTGCCGAGCAGAGGGCGAATGCGAGCGAAGCTGTGCTCAAGTTAGCCCAAGAGGCGATTGCCAAACTTAAGGCGGACTTGGCAGAATCGAAGGCGGCGAAGGAAGTAACCGATTCTGAGGCTTTGAAGGCGTATGAGGCTGGGCAAAGCGCTGCCCTCGTCAATTATGTGGAAGAAGTCCCCAAATTCGAGAATCGGGGATTCAAACACGGCTGGCTCAAAGCCCTTGCTGCTACTAATGTGACATTGGCTATGTCGATTCCATATGAGCAAGCGGATGTTGAGCCGCTGGAGTTTGACTTCGAGGATTGATTAGGGCAACAGTAGTTATTTTTGTTTAAAGATTTTGAATGTAATGTTACAGCTTTTTGTTTAGTAGTTTTTATGTATGGCTACAGTTTTTAAGTTTTTGCTAGGCATTTCCCTGCAAACTTGTAGCTTTTTATCTAGTGGTTTTCACATGTAAAATGGCTGCAGTCTGTGCCCAATTTACTAATGAAAATTTTCTTTGTACTTTGCTATTATTTGTGCTTAATTTTTCTATTGATGCATAGTATTGATTTTTGCTTCTTTGTATAAAACATTTGTGTACACCTAACGATTAGATAATTAGGCAATTCAGTAATTTACCATCATAGAATAGCCGATCAAATTAATAAATTTGCCTTTGCCCCAGCCAATTTATGAACTCCAAAGGCCGAATACCATGAGTTCATGGAGTGGCTGCGGCATAGATCGATCAGCACTATGCCCAGGCGACTAATTTACCATCGTAGAATAGCTGATCAGATTAATAAATTTGCTCTTGCCCCAGCCAATTTATGAACTCCAAAGGCCGAATACCATGAGTTCATGGAGTGGCTATGACATAGATCGATCAGCACTACGCCCAGGCGACTAATTTACCATCGTCGAATAGCCGTTCAGATTAATAAATCTATCCTTGCCCCAGCTAATTTATGAACTCCAAAGGCCGAATACCATAAGTTCATAGAGTGGCTGCGGCACAGATCGATCGACACTACGCCTAGGCGACTAATTTACCATCGTCGAATAGCCGATCTGATTAATAAATCTGTCCTTACCCTAGCTAATTTATGAACTCCAAAGACCGAATACCATGAGTTCATGGAGTGACTGCGGCATAAATCGATCGGCACTACGCCCAGGTGACTAATTTACCATCATAGAATAGCCGATCAGATTAATAAATCTGCCCTTGCCCCAGCCAATTTATAAACTCCAAAGGCCGAATACCATGAGTTCATGGAGTGGCTGCGGCATAGATCGATTGGCACTACGCCCAGGCGACTAATTTACCATCGTTGAATAGTTGATCTGATTAATAAATCTGCCCTTGCCCCAGCCACTTTATGAACTCCAAAGGCTGAATACCATGAGTTCATGGAGTGGTTGCGGCCAGATCGATTGGCTCTATGTCCAGCCATCAGTAATTAATGAAACCGCCTCGGGGGTGCTGCATGTGTTAAGGATAAATGGGGTGGGTTCTTCGCCCCTATAATTTCACTGATTGTGTTTTTAACCAGTTTGTTGCGAGAGGTCAGATTAACGCGGATGTCAAGTAGACTATTCTTCAACAGCAGAAGAGAAGGGCGAACATTGGCTGAGCTAGACATTGGAATGAATCGCAGCAGCGAGCCCACACGCACGGGAGGTAGGACGTCCAAGGAACGGGAAAAACGTCAGCCCCCAAGTCGTCGAAGCAGATCACCCCGAAAAGAAAAATAGCAACGGGGAAGCTCCCCGCGACTGCGACTGTGAAATGAGCCTGACGCGACGCCGCGACTGTTGAGTTTTGCGGTTTTTGTAGGGAATAAACCAATGACGGAGGTGGACTCCATTGTTAACGACCCAGGTGTAGCAGTCGAGTTCGCTTGACAGATTTTTCCACCGAAAGTCCAGCAGTCGATGGTTGGTCGACAGGATTTCGAAGTATTTCGAGAGGGCATCCATGGAGCGGTGAAAAGGCTGTATACCGCTTATGAAGTCGGCATGCACTTGCGCGCCGCCCGACGAGAAATAGAGGAGAAAGACGAACTAATTCGAAGTTTGGAGGCTCGCGCGGAGAAGACCGAGCGTGAGCTCAGGGAGCTCAAGAAGGCTCAGACCACCGAGCCACGTACGGTAGGTCAATTTAACCCGGTCGTGGAGGAGAGAGTAACCCAACAACTGTTAAGTCACATGATTGCCGATCGAGATACGACAAGCATGTTTGCCGTAGAAAATGTAAGGACCATGGGTTATGAAAAAGGCTTCCATGACTGCCGAAAAAGTTGGGATAGACAAGACCAAAGAGAAACTCGCGGAGGAGGTCTGCCGATGCGAGAACCGGGGCTTCAGGCACGGGTGGATTAAGGCTCTCCAAGCCTTAGAGGCACTCCGAGGAGCAGGAGTTGAGTCGGTGTCGCCGTTATATCAGCATCATCACTTTCCTTTCGACGCCTTCGAAATTGAGAAGAGCGATGACGAGGGCGATGCCGAATAGAATTGAATATATATTGTAAACGCTCCAACATAGATTGAGCGTCAGCTGTGTACCTATTGGCTAATTTAATAAAATATTTTATTTTAAATGTTTGTGTTTCATTTTGAGTGTTTATATGCCTAATTAGGCATCTCGTTTCGAATTTTTACGTATTTTAATGTCTATGCGGTTGCGCTGGCACAACTTAATTAAGCATTTCACTTTCAATGTTTGCATGCTTTAGTGTAAACGGCTTTTGCTGGCTCAACTTAACGAAGCATTCCACTTTGAATATTTGTATGCTTTAACCCTCGTCGTGAAGGGTGCTCCGAATCCGGAGTCTTATTCGGCCCAAACGTGTTATGCACGGCTCTAGCTCCGAATTCAGAGACTTAAATATTGGCCAATCGTGATATCCACGAAGGACACTCCGAATTCGGAGGATTAATCGGCCCAAAAATGTCTTACACCGATGGGGCTCCAAATCCGGAGACTTAATTTGGCCAATGGTGATATGCACAAAGGGCGCTCCGAATCCGAAGTCTTATTCGGCCCAGAGGTGTCATGCACCAATGGGGCTCCAAATCCGGAGACTTAATTTGGCCAATCGTGATATCCACGAAGGGCGCTCCGAATCCGGAGGCTTAATTGGCCCAGAGGTGTCATGCACCAATGGGGCTCCGAATCTGGAGGCTTAATCGGCCCAAATGTGTCATGCACTGATGGGGCTCCGAATCCGGAGACTTAATTTGGCCAATCGTGATATCCACGAAGGGCGCTCTGAATCTGGAGGCTTTTATCAGCCCAAAAGTGTCATGCACAGATGGGGCTCTGAATCCGGAAACTTAATTTGGCCAATCGTGATATCCACGAAGGGCGCTCCGAATCCGGAGGCTTAATCGGCCCAAAGGTGTCATGCACCGATGGGGCTCCAAATCTGGAGACTTAATTTGGCCAATCATGATATCTACGAAGGGCGCTCTGAATTTGGAGGCTTAATCGGCCCAAAGGTGTCATGCATCAATGGGGCTTCGAATCCGAAGACTAGGCCAATCGTGATATCCACGAAGGGCGCTCTGAATTCGGAGGCTTAATCGGCCCAAGGTGTCATGCACCGATGGGGCTCCGAATTTGGAGACTTAATTTGGTCGATCGTGATATCCACGAAGGGCGCTCCGAATCCGGAGGCTTAATTGTCCCAAATGTGTCATGCACCGATGGAGCTCCGAATCCGGAGACTTAATTTGGCCAATTATGATATTCATGAAGGGCACTCTGAATCCGGAGGTTTTTATCGGGACACTTTTGAACTGGATTTCGCAGTGAGTAAACATGAATCTTTGCATTACAAAAGTGGAATATGTGCATGGTGAACCATTCAAAACTAGTATCATTCCCCACAGGTCAGGTTTAATGATAGAATTTACGCAAGTGCGTTGAATTCCAATGCCGTGGCAGACTCCTTCCAGACATGTCTTTGAGCCGATATGCCTTTACTCCTGCGATCGAATCGACCTGATAGGGGCCGTCACAGTTAGGACCCAATTTTCCATCAACCGGTTTCCTGGAAGCTGGAAGTACTTTATTCAGGACCAACTCTTCTTGTGTGTAGCGGTGCAGCTGAACATGTTGATTATACGACTTAGCAAGTTGCTGCTGATACCGTGCCATGGATGCAAGGGCACGGTCTCTTCGTTCTTCAATCAGAACCAAATCTAAGGCCAGCATCATGTCGTTTTGGCCCATATAAAAAACTTTCGATTTCATGGTTGGGAGGCCGATCCCCAGGGGTATGATTGCCTAGGTTCCAAAGCATAAAGCAAATGGCGTTTCCCCAGTGGATCACCTCGGCGTAGTTCGATGAGCCCACAACACACTCGGCAATTCTTCGACCCATTTGCCTTTAGCTTTCTCCAATCTCTTCTTGATGCCGTCCAAGACGGATTTGTTAGAGGCTTCAGCTTGACCATTGCTTTGTGGGTAAGCCGGCGTGGAAAAGTAAGGCCGGATACCATACTTGCTGCACAACTCTTAGTAGACGCCACAATCAAACTGGGTGCCGTTATTTGAGATAAGTGCTCTTGGGATGCCGAATCGTGTTATGATATTTCTCCAGACAAAGTGCTTAACATCAGCATCTCGAATGTGCATTAATGCCTCCGTTTCGACCCATTTTGTGAAATAATCTATCGCGACAATCAAGAATCGTTTGTTCCCCGGGGCTCTCGGCAATGGTCCGACGATATCAAGTCCTTACTGGGCGAACGGCCAGGGACTGGTGATAGAGCTTAACTCTTCAGCAGGCAAATGGGTTAAGGGGTAGAACTTCTGGCATTATTCACATTTCTTCACATAACATTCGGCATCTGCTCTCATTGTTGACCAATAATACCCCTGTGTTACAGCTCGATGAGCCAAAGAGCGCTCGCCAGAATGTACACCACAACTGCCTTCATGTATTTTAATCAGAAGCTCTTCGACTTTGTCCGGATGCACGCATTCCAGATATGGACCAGAAAGGGATTTTTTTATAAAGTTTTCCTTGCGGATCCAAGTAGTACCGCAAGGCTTTGTTTCGCAGCTTGTGCACTTCTTTCTTGTCCACTGGGAGCTGTTCGGAAGACAGGAATGCAGTAATGGGGTCCATCCAACTCGCTCCTAACTCTATGACATTGACCTGGACTTCCTCCGAAGGGCCAATGCTTGGCTTCGGGATGAAACCTACTTCGATGGTCCGTTTAATCTCTAAGTTAATGGCGGAGGCTAGGCAAGCCAGGGCATCTGCATGTGTGTTCTGATCTCGTGTTATTTGATTCAATTTATGATGGTCAAATTTTGCGAGTAAGAAGTTAGCTGTTTTCATGTAGGCCACCATACGGTCATTTTTGGCCGCATACTCCCCCTTTAACTGATTGATCACCAGTTTTGAATCGCAAAATACAAGCAAACGCCGAGCACCCAGAAGATGTGCATTCCGCAAACCGGCTGGAAGGGCTTCGTATTTGGCCTCGTTATTTGATGCTTCAAAGCTGAGTTTGACGGCCTCCTCAATTATTACGCCGTCGGGGACCATGATTACTACTCCGGCTCCACTTTCCCGTTGATTGGATGATCCATCACAGTACAACTGCTAAATGTCCCCAACATAAATTCACCAGTTCGGCTTAGGTTGAATTTCATCAGACTTGAAGTCGGCAAGACCCTTAGTGAATTCGGCCACAAAATCGACAAGCACCTGTCCCTTGATTGAGGTTCTAGGCAGAAACTGAATATCGTACTGGCCGAGTTCAAGTGCCCACTTTGAAATGCACCCTGATGCTTCTGTACTACGAAGTACCGATCGAAGGGGGTGGTCCGTTAGTACCCCGATGGTATGCCCCTGAAAGTAATGCATCAGCTTTCTCGCTGCCATGACAAGGGCCAGAATGAGTTTTTCCAACGGAAGGTAGCGTGTTTCGGCGTCAACCATTGCTTTGTTCACATAATACACTGGCCGCTGCTCCCCCAGCTCTTCCTTTATCAGTACGGCGCTGATGGCCCGGTCGAAAACTCCCAAGTGTGTTTGATTTGACCCTTGGCATATTTTTACCATTGACCTGCATTCCCCTTCAATTGATAAATGACAAACGCTACCCAAAGTTCGCTCTCACGAATGTCCAAAATCTCAAAAGATTTGGTGATTTGCTTAAGCCATTCATCCGAATTTAATGGTTTGGTGCCACCAAGAAATTTGGCAGGATTAGAGTGGAAGAATTTCTTCTTTAGAAATGAAGCCCTAGTCTTTCTTTCGATAGTCCTAGCCGCTTGCTCGGCTCTAAAAATATCCATTGACTCCCTAAGAGCCTCGACCATCTCTCGAGCCAACGCTTCTATAGCATCTTGGGCCGGGGGAACGGCCACGTTATTTTGACCCATTCATTCTTCTTGAGGAGAGATCTCTGGTTGAGTCGGAATATCCCGACCACCTCAACGAGGTTTGCCATGACCCCTACCACGTCCAGACATCCTATATAAGAGTAGATTTGGAACAAGATTAACTCAAAATTCACATATTAGTCCATCACTTCTCACATCATTTCCCTCTTAAATCTTAATCTCATTCTAAACACATATGGACTTAAACAAATAAAACACATACGGATCCCTCTCCCAAGATATCAACTCATCCCACAACACTCAAAGATTTCCCAGTGGAAAAAAGCATTGATTAGATGCCTTTCCAAAGGGACTTCGATGAATGTAATGGACACAAGTCATATCTTAGAGGATTGACCCCATACCCACCTAATCACATAAATACATAGTCAAGTAAGATAACCAACCCCTCATCCTGGCATGACAACCCAATGTGACAAAAGCCACTTCTCACGAGCTCCAAGTATTCAACCTCGCGTTGCTACCAATTTTGTAACATCCTAGAAACAATTCCCATTTAACACCCATTAAGAACACGCTCCATAAATCCAAACAACACAACTTAATTCCAATATTTCTCTTTTTCATTGAACTATAGATTTCAACTTACAAAATTACATATTATAGCTCACAGTTCAATAAGTTAGAGAAAACAACAAAAACACATTGTCCACTGGGTTTACTAAATATATTGTGCAGCTTAATACAAAAGGAATTTCAAAATAATAATATTACAACTTCGAAGTTCAACAGTTATATTACAACTTCGAAGTTCACAAAAAAAAATAAAAAAAAAAAATTAAAAAGATGGTTATCTTCTTCTCCATTGGCGAGGTGGTGGCTTATCATGTCCTGAAATGTTATTAGATAGGAATGAGCAATTGTCCAGTAGAGAATATATTTAACCAAGTATATAGACATTTGATTTAAACCTGCATGATCTCTACCAATACCCATGAATTCAATGTTCCAAATTTTATAACATAACACACAACTCTACATTCAATTCCATATTGTTTCCGTCCTCACACGGATGGCCAGTGGACACCTCAATCCTTCCATATTTGTCATCCTCTCACAACCGGGCAAGTGGACATCTAAATACATTCCCACATTTGTCGTCCTCACATGATCGGACAAGTGGGCACCTCAATACCACATGGTTAGGCCATAAAGCACAACAATACCACATTCCAACAAAATAACACCTTAAATATATCATAAGGAATCACAAGGACCCTCAAATTCTACTCATCAATTTTCCTTTTCCCCTTTTAAGTCAAATCCATGAATAATCTCTAGGGTTACATAATAAGTTTGAGGGTTTTTCCTTGCATGTATTGATTTTCCCTAATTCAAGTCTCTTTACACAATCTTCCATATTAGGTTACCCAACCCTTCATCAATTTCAAACAAAACCCATCATTATCACAAAATCCATATGTACGTATATATATATATATCACCTATTTCAACAATCACGTCACACCTTAAGATTCACACACACTAAAACCAAACTATAAATATACAAGGGTAAAGATATTTCTACCTCAAGAGTTGTAAGTGAAAGATGAAGATCCGCGCAATGAACTTCCGAAACAACACGATCTAATAGGTTCAAAGCGTAACTTTTGGCGAGAGTAACAACTTTCTTGAAGGCACAAAGATATATTCTTGTTATTGTTAGACGAAATCCAGAGTTTTAAAGCAAGGGTTTTTGAGAAAAGGCTGTTAGAGAGAGAAAGGTATGAAAAAGTGAGCTAAAAATGTGTTTAGATCGCATTTTAACTCTACTGCCCCAAACAGACCGCTGAGTGAACTTTTCATTGCTCGAGCGAAGTGTAAAATACAAAGAGACTGCTCGAGCAAACTTTTCATTACTTGAGTGGTAAATGCATGGTCTCAAAAGTTTTGCAAAGCTACAGTAAAAATACTGGGAGTTTGAATCCTGCACTTGAGTGACCTCTCCATCACTCGAGCGGTCTCACCTGTAAACATGCAAGATACTGGAAGTTGCGCATCTACACTTGAGCGACCAAATGATCGATTGAACGGTCACCCAAAATCAACTGTTACAAGATTGCTCCTATTTTGATTTGAGCACGAGTTAGCCTCATTTTTTTTCTATCACTTCAAATCATAACAAACCTTATTTCGACTGTTATATTACACACTTTTAAAAAGTTATGAATCTATTACCCAATATGTGTGTCATTTTGAAGAAGCTATAGATTAGTAGCAAAGCACACATAAAAAGCATGGCCTTATTTTCGGGACATGTATCATGAATATGTGGGCTTTAATATCACAAGAACCTAACAAAATTAGAAAACTTTACTCTAGACACTTCTTTTTGGGGTGTATACTATACTTATGACATTTGTAGTATTTAGTTATGTTCTATTGTTGTGTTAGTTATGACTCATTATATTAGTTATGACATTGTTTAGGTTATGATTCAATTTTTTTATTTATTTATAATTATATCTTATATGGCATTTGGTTATGACTCGATTGTTTTTAATAATAATTATGACCCTAATTTTAATTTGCAAATGGTACACGCCTCTTAACATAAAAATTATGGTCCATGTTTATAGCATTATCCTTGGACATGGATATTTTTGCACTTTGACTACTATGAATAATGTGGCACTAGCAGATATTTCTTCCATATCTTCTATGGCTTTGATGAGGGGTGAGCATGGTTCAGATTAGTTTGATTTGGGATAAAATTAGGATCAAATCGTTGTTTAGGATTTCATAAAAATTATAATCAAATCAATCTATTTAAATCATGGAACTAATTCGAACTAAACTATTTAAACACAGTTCAGTTCAGTTTAGAACCACGATTTCACATAATATGTTCACAATACAAATCATATAACATTCACCAAACAAACTAGTATTAAACAAATATTGTTCAATATTAATGTACTCATGATTTTTCGAAATATAAATATATTGTTCTACCATCAACTTAAACAAATATAATATCTAAGTAAATAAACATATTGTTCAACATGTAATAAACATAAAACTCTAATAAAATAAATATTATCGTAGCAACAACAATTACAAAACTAAAATTATGCTAAATAATTAAAAAATCAATTCTAGTGGCATAGAAAAGAGAAGAAAAAACTGAAACAATATGAATTTCGGTTTGATTTTATATATAAAAGGGTAGGATTGTATGCATCAAGATGTATGGTAGGTGTATGACTTAAGTTATATACAGTTCAATTCGGTTCCAATTCGAAGCCGTTAACTTAAATCCGGAACCGATCCACGGAGAATGGTTCCCTAATTTTCCAAACATGAACCAAATTACAGATTAGAAAAACCAAATCAAACCTATCGGATTGGACTGGACCTGTTCAGTTTGTAAATTTTTTGGATTCCTTGCTCAACCCTAGGAATGGAAAGATTATTGGATGCTCTTGGAGCATTAGGCGTTCATACTCTCACTAATCATCATACACTATGTCTCATCATATTTTTCAATCACCTAATAAAAAATCATATATTTTATTTTTTCTACCAATCACAACACTCTTAAAGTACCATGTGATCGTACTGCAAGTGCACCCAATAATTACTCCTAGGAATGACTCCGGAAGTTTTGTTTGAATAAATGGATAACAAAAGAAGAAATTTGAGGTTAAACTTTTTTAAAAACAAAAGAAAATTTGCTGCTATAAATAGATTAAGAAATTAAAGAAAATTGCATGGTATAGTAAAAAAAATTATTTTGTTATTATATCTATACCGTAGCCTTTCCCTTTGATTTATCAATGGACATAATTTCATTTCAAGATTTTAAACGGCATAAAATTTTTTCTATTTTCGTGAAGGATGCGCTTTTTTCTAGTTCATAATTTAAAGTGAAAGGCAGTGTCTAGATCTACCACGAGTCTTATTTTAATGATTTAAATTATTTTTTTAGGATTTTTTATATATATCATCTACACAAAAAATTAAGTTAATTTGATAATTATAACTTATTAATTTTTATTGTGTTTGTCTTTGAAAAAATGAATGACAAGTGTACATTTGAAAATACACCATTCATGTTTTTAATGACGAATGCGATGAAATGAAGAGATTACAATTATCAAATCATTCTAGTTTTTAAAAAAAATGATATACACGAAAAGTTCTATAAGATGAACAGTTCGAATTATTAAAACGAGATCTATGGTGAGCTCCAACAGCACTCTCCAGTTTAGATCTAGATTGGGGGAAGTCTTTGCCTCTCATCAATTATTTGTTAGTAATATTGATGAAAAAATGATGCTACCATGATTTTTGCTAAATTACCATCAATAATGCTATAAACACTGACAAATATATCAATTAACATGTAAATGATGAGAGAAAATTTGTACATGGATCCTACCATTGTTGTTAGTGTGTTTGGGGTTATTTGGGATGATTTAAACAAGTGTTTTTTTTTTATTTTTTTTAAAAAAGATATAAGAAAAATAAAGAGGTGATATGACTTAAATAAATACACTTATTTAGAAGATGCCAAATAAAGCATATCAATAAACATGTTTGATTAATATGTTTATTAATGTTTTTAACATTGTTAAATTACAAATCATGAAACAATGGCCATAATTATTTTTCTGGTTCTTATTTAATGGGTCCCTTAATTTTTTTTAATTATTAAAGTATGTAAAATAAAATATAATAATAAAATATTTTTGTTTGCTTGATGGGGGATGGGACCCATCAGCATGTGTAGGTGTCGCCCCCCCTTGTTGATATGTTTTAAGAGTTCTTTTGTAAAATGACCCAGCTGAACGTGCAGGAGCCTTATAACTTTGTACAGAAATTTGAAAAAAAAAAAAAAAAATCTAGGTTGCGTTTGGTTCTTTTGAAATTATGATTTCAATAAATTTTTTTAAAAACTTTTAACTAAATACATAATTCAAAACTCAATTTAAAAATTATTTTCAAAATTTATAACCAAACACAAAACTCAAAACTCTTTTCAAAATTCAAAATCAAACTTTTTTCAAAACTCTATTTTAAGAAAAAAATTCATATTTTTTTATTTATTTTTTAAAATTATTTTTAGAATAATGATTTGAGTATAGAGTCGTATTTTGAATTTTGAGTTGAGCTTTGAAAAAAAAAAAAATTTACTTGGTTATGAGTTTTGAAAAAAGTTTTGAGTTATATTTTAAGTTTTGAGTTTTATTTTGAAATTTTTTGGATTTATTTTTTAAAAATATTTAACAAATTTCTAAATTTTATTTTTTTAGGGTAAATATATTATATTTAAAATATTTATTTATTTGTTTTAATGTTTGCTATATTTCATATATTTGTATGCTGCATTTTTTTAAAATATTTTAAATATTAAAGAATTTAAAAAAGTTTATTTTTTATTTAAAATTTTTATTTTATTTTATAAATATGCTTTTAAATATTTTAATTTTTTTTTTTGCAATGTGTTTAGTTACAATTTGAGTGTAAAGTTTTGAAAGTAGTGTGAAATTTCGAGTTACGTATTTTGAGTTTTGAAAATAATTTTTGAATTGAGTTTTGAGTTATGTGTTTGGTTAAGATTTGAATGTGAAATTGTGTTTTGAGTTTAAAATATTGAAATTACAAAAATTAAAATATTTACAAAATAAAATAAAATATTTAAATAAACATTATATGTTTAAAATAAAAAATAATTTTTTAAAACATTTTTTAATATTTAAAAAAAATAAATCCAAAAAATTTCAAAATACAAATCACAACTCTTTTCAAAACTCAAAATTCTTCTCAAAATTCAAAAATTCTTTTTAAAACTAATAACCAAACAAATCTTCTCTTTTCAAAACTTAACTCACAATTCCACATTTAAATCACAATTTCACATTCAAATCATAATTCCAAAACTAAATCAAACGGAGCCTTATATTTTATTTATAATTTTTTGACACTCAGCTCAAAAGTCTATTTTATAAAATTGTACGGTCATAGATTTGGTGTTAAAATACTTTGTCTGCGAAGACATGTGGAGGTGAAAGAGACCAAAATACCCATGTATATATGCAGGGTATACACGAACATGTTTTCCTCAAACAAGTCATCGATCTCTCTCTCTCTCGTCGATCTCTCCTCTTTCGTTGCCACCGTCCGTTTTTCTCTTCCCTTTCGTCGCCATCGCTCGTCGGTCTTTCTCCTTCCATCACCACACCATCGCGCTTTTAAGCTCCTTTACCAGATCGGGATGATGATGGTGGGGCTGCGT
Organism: Camellia lanceoleosa; assembly: GCA_025200525.1. Taxonomy (NCBI): domain Eukaryota; kingdom Viridiplantae; phylum Streptophyta; class Magnoliopsida; order Ericales; family Theaceae; genus Camellia; species Camellia lanceoleosa. The sequence continues at coordinate 112,862 of JANUSC010000196.1, forward strand.
GTCAAAGTTACTACTTTATGTAGATTCATCTGTATATGTATATATATTAGTAGGTGGCACACACAATGTGTGTGCAATTCAGATAAGTAAGTATCAAAACAAATAATAAAAAAAATTAATATCGTAATATGTATATTGTCTAAATGATAAAAGTGTTCTTAATAAAATCTAAAGTCTTGGTTTAAATCTTGTTCATGCCTTTCAATAATATTTTTTTATTTTATACGTGGCGGAAAAAGAAACTACCACACTATTAAACACTAAAACATGTATAGATATGTAATCTACAAATACATAGAGATTTTTTATTCTCTCTCTGAGTGTTTGGGCAATTCTTTGTCCACTACAAGAAAAAGCAGAATTGGTGACTAAAAATAGAATTTTCGTCGCTGAAAGTAGCAGAATTGGCGACTAAAATGGAATTAGTATGGCGACTAAAACAGTTTAGTAGCCAAATGTATAGTTATTGGCGACTAAAAATCAGTTTAGTCGCTGATTATATGAGTTTTAGCGACTAAAAAAATTTTAGTAGCCAAAAGTGAAGGTTTTTGGAGACTAAAAAAATTTAGTAGCCAAAAATATAGGTTTTGGCGACTAAAAAATAGTTTGGTTGCCGATTATACGTGTTTTACCGACAAAATTAAATTTTGTAGCCAAAAGTGAAGCTTTTTGGCTACTAAAAAAAATTTAGTAACTAAAAGTTTACAATTAGCGACTAAAATTCAGTTTGGTCGCCAAAAGTGGAGGTTTTTGGCGACTAAAATTCAATTTAGTTGCCAAAAGTGGAGGTTTTAGGCAAGAATTAATTCTTTTAGCGACCAAAAAAATAATTGTAGCCAAAAGTATAGAATTGGCGATTAAAAAACAGATTTAGTCGTCAAAAGTGGTCTCCTATTTTTTTTAGTAAATAATTTATTTTTTACATAAATTATATTGAATAAAAATAATTATGTTTATATATATAGTTTTATATTAAAATGGGTCAATATACTATATAAATAATATATGTTGCATATATAATCATGTGGTGCTATAGAGACATAGTAGAGAGAGTCTGTTGCTTAAGGTTTAAATTGTGGGAGGTTGGTGGTTCGATTCTCAGCGGAAGAAAAGTTTTTTTTTTTTTTTTTCATGGAATGAGCTTTGGCGACTAAAATTATTGGTTGCTAAAAGTGTTTCTTTTGGCGACTAAAAGGTTTGGTCGGCGATTCATTGACTATTGGCGACTAAAAGATTAATTGGTAAATGTATAATTTTAAAAAGTGTAATTGACTATTGACGACCAAAACGTTGGTCGCTAAAGACCTATTTTTTGCCGACTAAAACTTTTTTAGTCGCCAATACCTCCGGCAACCGTGTGTTCGCGACAAAACCGGTGACTAAAAAATTTAGTCGGGAAAACTAAAAAGTCGACTTTTGGTGACCAAAAATGGACTTTTGGCGACTAAAAATTTAGTCGTCAAAGGTGCTTTTTTCTTGTAGTGGTCAGTCATGGAGCTCCGGATCTCGCGGACCAAATCTAGCAAGAAACAGAGTTCGATCTCTAGATCACGAATTGGAGTTAAATCTCCAGATCTCGTCAATGCGATGTCGTTTCTCGCGAACCAAATTTTCCATGATTGGGCGTATTTTCGGCCGATCGTGATTCTCGATCTTGATTCTGGATTTTAAAGTTCTCATTTCAAATAGGTTTTTAGTTGTTGGAGATAACACGAGTTCGAGCGATGGTGGTGCCGCCGAGGCAGATGACCCCTTTATAAGATCTCTCACATTCTCATTTCAGTATGTAAAACCCTAGAGAGCAAGAACCGTCGGGCAAGACCTTGAAGCAGGGATTTCACGAGATTGATCAAGATGGTGCATCTCTTGAATTTGATTCTTATTTATCATCGATTGATCAAATCACTGAATCTGTGTGTGTATGTATTTTTGTATATTCTATGCAGACTTTCAAGCGAAGGAATGGTGGTTGAAACAAGCATGGCCGTGGCCATGTCAAATTCATTCGCTGCTCATTTGCACACACAAATATGAGAATAAGAGAGATGTTTAGGAGATTTGATTACATCTTGTTAAGGTTTCTTGACATTGTTCATGGTGAACTTGTTGATTTTGTTTTTTTGTTGTTGTTGTTGATGATAATGATCTATATGTGGTTTTTTCATTTTTATTTTTAGAGGAAGATATATGTTGTTGAACAGACAGATCTGTTTGTCTCCATATTTGTTCAAAAAATTCAATAGAAAGGTTGAAGATAGATTCAAAAGAAATTTGAACAAATAAAAAAATTAGGACAAAAATTTTAACATATAGCATTTCTACAGATATATTTTGAACAGATAGAATCAAATTTTCAACAAATAGATCTATTCAAAATTTGAACAAACAAGAAAATATGTTTAAAATTTAAACAGGTAAAAAAAATTAAACAGATAATAAAATTGGAATAGATATATTTAAATAGATAAATGAAAAAATTGAAGACACAATAAAATTTAGATAAATATTTAAACAGATAAGGCAAAAAAAATCAAATAGATAGTCAAAAAATTTGACCAAATAAATAAAAATTTAAACAGATGGTTAACGAAAAGTCAATAGATAAAAAAAAGTCAACTGATAAATTAACGAGTAAAATTAGAAACAAAATATCATCTAAACAAACAAAAAAACTTCTCACTAAACTTTTTTTTACAAAAGGTGGGTTTCTCACTAACAAAAAATATTCATTAGATCTAAGGTCTTAGACAATTACAAGAGTGAATTTATCAGCAATTTTTTTTTATTTAAATTCGTGATTTAAACATAGTTTGAATTTGAAAAGAAATAATTGTGAGATTTCAATAAAAATCTAAATTCCAAAATTGCGTACTAGACAACATTGATGAAAGTAATCCATGCGATATACTTCTTGGTGGTTATTGTCTTCCACTTAAGAACTCTGCTCTTGTTTCTCCGACGCACCAATTGAAAAATATGAGATGGAGGTTTGTGTTAGAGTGAGGACCTCAACTACATATTTATAAAGCATTAATTTCATATTAACCCATCACAAATATTGGAATTACAAGTGGGCCTAAACTAATCTTTACATGTATAGTTTAGCACATACTCCTTTAGTATACACAACATGAAAAAAATATGTGTTATTAGAAATGTGTCAATGACTTGATCATGTTTCTGTGTGGATCATAATTTAGTGGGTTTAATCGACACCACTCATACTTTATCTAACAATATACAATATAAAATTATTTGATCTATGTAAATCCACTTAAAAATAAAAATAAAAATCCTTACAATAATAATAAGTATTATAAACGTCATTTTGGAGGAGTGAACAAAGTAGGAGTCAATTTTCTTAGAACTTACCTTTGTCAAAGATTTAATATATAAGCACAAAGCAAAAAATTTGGAGCATTTTTTTGAAAAGGACAAGTTTGTTCTTTGCCTATCAAACAACAGCTTTGATGGGTTTTACTAGGAAAATAAATTTATGTCACTGTCATTTGTTTGAATGCCTCAACTTTGTACTACATGAGTTCACACACGTTGAGTCTCTCTTATTTTGATTGTTTGATAAAAAATAATTTGAAATCCGTTTGATGGATGAAGTGGAGATGAGATTTCTATTTCATGATTATTGGTTGAAAAAAAAATTGACCTTAATATATTTTTATTTTAAATTATACTAAATTTTCTTGAAATTTTAAGGAAATATATTAAGTCACACAATTTTGAAAAAATTATATTGGGCACTTTTAAGGTTTTAATTTGCATAACACTTGGTCTATTTTCTATCAATAATTCATTAATTGTATGAATGAAAAAAAAAATGATATATTTTGTTATACTAAAAGAAATATGTTACTTTATTTATTTTTGAACCTACACACCAACCATATTAATTTCAATTACTTTAACATTATTAAAATTGAAATTGATGTAATTATACAAAACTTATTGTCATTTTAAACCTCAATAATAGTCAGTGTAATTTATTCATTAAAAAATTATTAAGAGAAGTTATGTAATTTATAATTAGGTGATGATTGATATTAAATTTTGATGATATATTACAAAGGGAAGGCTTGCTTTCAATTCACAAAGTGGATTGTATAGTACTATTGGGTTCGTGAGGCTTACCATGGATTTTTTTTCCGATAATCAAAACCGTTAAATGTGTAAAGTTCGTCGAGTACTTTATTCCTGTGAAAAATCACATTAATTGGATATCGATAGCTATTTGGTCGGATTAGATTTTTGTTAACAATTTATTTTGAAAATTATATTTACCGCTGACAAAAATATGATCTGATCAAGTAGCTATCGATATCCGATCAACATGATTGTTAGTGAGATAAAGTATTCGATAAGGTCTGCACATTGAATAGTTCGATTTATCGAAACATGATTAATGGTGAACTTCCACATACTCACTAACACACTCTAATTCAATATTGAATTAAAGAGAAACTTGACTCTATCTATACTATATATTAAGTAAAAGGAAGTTTTTAATCTCAAGTTTTGTGGGAGCTCCAATCTCCTAATCTAAATTTCCTGATTTTTTTATTTAAAAAAAAAAAAAACCTTAGCATTTATTAACTTCTCTTAACTCCCAAGTCTTACCCTCATAATAACACTTTAATGCATTAAGAACAAGTATAAAAAAAATTCTTTGAAATCCAACACATATGAATTCTTTGAAAAGTCCCAACTCATATGATTATTATCTCTCATAATAACACTTTAATGCATTAAGAACATGCATAAAAAAAAATTTCTTGAAAAGTCCAATACATATGATTATTATCAAAATATTAAACTTTAATATAATAAAAAAAAAAGACATTTAATTCCTTAAAAAATCTAACACACATGATTATTATCAAAATATTAACTTTAATATAATATAAAAAAGAAAAAAAAAGAAGACATTTAAAAAAAGAAAAAAAAAAAGACATTTAAAAATTACAATTTACATATATAAATAATTGTAAAAATAATTCGCGCATAGCACGGGTGATATGCTAACAACAAATGAAATGAAAGGAGATAACAAAAACTTCCCAGGTCATTTTCTCAAGATGGGTCCACAGTCTCTACATCATTTTCTGAAGATGATGCCACAATTTTCATCAAGTTCATTCATTATTTTTTTCAACTAGCCTCGTGAGCCTTGGTCATATGCTTGCTTGACCATTCACACACAGATTGTCACAACCTTTTGGAACCCTCTATTTAATAATAGAAGGGTTGTGGTAGAATTTGACAAAACTGGAGAAAATTTTAAAATTGACAGGAATTTCTGAAAATGATTCTTTATTTTAAAAGTTGTTATAAATTCATGTGTGGTTCGAAGAGAATCCCAAAAAGGGATGGGAAAGAAAAATATTATGCTTAGCTAACATTTTAGGTTATCTTGTTGAAAAAATGGTTTGGAAACTATTAATAGGTGAATGAGAAATTGACTCCAAAGTGCACCATTTGATAATATTTTTAATACAAAATTTATTTAATTTAAAATTTGATTTTATTTAGATAAATTTGTTAATTTTTTGAGTCAAAATTGAACAGGATTCAATTCAGAATTTGAATTCTTTTGAAAAAACAATTATGTTTTTTAGTTGCATATTTTCATGAAAAATGGGTGACTCTTTTGAAAAGTCACCATGACTATTCAAAGAGCCACCAATTCATCTATATAAACAGGCCCCCATTCCATTTATTTTGCATGGAATTCATCTCGTGTTTCTTTTCTTCTGCACTCTGTCTTTTCTATAAGAGAATTCTGCATAATAAGGTTCGCTAGACTTGCCGTGGTAGTGCTGCTCCTGCAAGGTTTGATCGTTGTATCCTGAGTGACGAATGTCCAACAAAAACTCGTGAGCATCGTAGCAAGGGATGAATTTATCTTAAGAAAATTGTGTCTAACACAAGCCTTAATCAAATTATTTTTCGTTTCCAGATTTTTATAATTTGTTGGTAAGGTTTCTACTTCTCTGTAAGTAGTTTTGGTTCTTGATATATAATTTGGTTTGGTTTAACCCAAACAATTCACGTTATATTCAACTTAAATATATATTTTTATATATAATTTGGTAAATATTTATTGCAATGATTATGTAATGGTTATTCCAACATATCTTTGGGTCTTACATTTATCAAGAAAAAGGAAAATTGAAAGAAAAAGAAAACAATGGAAAAATAGAATTATTTAGACATCCTCATTTTTTATTTTTTATAACTAACTAAACAAACTTTGGATTTTTTCTCACACACACACAAATATATATATATATATTCATTTTCTTTTTTTTTTCCTAAGCCAACTAAAAAAAAAACTTATATTTTATTTCTTTTCTTATCCCTTGTAACGTCCCGAAAATAATTCAACAAGAACTCCCTAAATTAAACAACATTCACTAAACAATAACAATATCTCTTTCATCTTGCCATACTTGATAAATGAGTTTAATACAAAAGTCCCACATGCAATAAACATTCAACGTAACAAAAGAACACATAAATCTATAGCATGTGCAATATCTAGTCTCAAACAATAGAATGTCCTTAAGGGCTTACATCTTCCAAGGCATAAACCTGGTTACACAAAAATGGTTTCTACAACCCATACACATTAGCCCTTGGCTCAAAAGAATTACACAAAATAAAAGAGTTATGTACTCTTCTAAAAAATATCCACGCCTTCAATTTGGCGGGATCACCACATCTTTACCTGCACCAAATCCCATAGGGGTGAGCACAAAGCCCAATAAATAATTCTCACAAAGTATATACAGTTATGCATACTCTTTAAAACAATGCAAATGTTAATGCCATGCCATGCAACCTTTTAAGAAAATCCATTTCATGCACATTATAAAGATTTCTGTCTTTCCAATAATCATTTGCAATCTCAACGTTTTTCCCAAAATTTCCAATCATTAATCAACAGAGGCGGTAAATACGACACTGGTAATCCCTAGGCTGGTGTCTGCAAGTAGAGTCTACGAGTACTATCAAACTGTCATTTTTGTCGGTATTAACCGGAAGGCTCGACACCTATCTGTGCGGTTTTCTAGTCTTTCACCAAGGACACTTAGGTCAACTTATCCAATTCAACTACACCCCTTATCCGGACTTACCACGTATTTACCCCTCTCACATTACCATAGTTCTCATTACAAAAACATGTTTCTTCTCGAAACAATTATCTTCAATAGAAATTTTACAATGCAAAAATAATACTAACAAAAGTGAGTGTGCCATGCAATGAATTCTCATTTCTCAAAACATTTCTCAAATTTCAAGGCCTCTACAATAATGTCAACAATCATTTGGTCCATTACCTCTTTTCGATACTCCTCCCAAGATAACAATATGTTATCTACACTTAGCGACAATTACACTTTCCACAATTCTTAGCAATATAGTCTCATCAAGACTTCATATAATGCCTTTCAAACATAATTTCTCAATGTTTATAATTCTCCTAATTTCATAATGCACAATAATTATCAACTTACACATAAGTATTTCCATGCATTCAACAATAGTTTCAAAGTGAGGTCCTCAACTCTCTGATTAAAACAAAAAAAAAAAAATTATCATTTCTTCATATCACATTTGTAAATCCACACTTATTGACTCATATAAACACAAGAGAAGAAGAATTTCGTTGTTGTTCCCATATTTTCTAAAAACCCTCAATTTCTAGGGTTCTTTCTCAAGAAGTCAAAATACCTTCCATTACACGTAAGAGTTCACCAAAATCATCTTTCTTATGTCATAGGAAAACGATTTCAAGAGTTAACTTAAAACATTTAAAGTTTAAACCCTCATTTGAGAAATTTCATCATCTTTGAGTTAAGAAACAAATTCTCAAAATAATTTCAAGAAGAGTATCAAAATCAACATATATCTTGCAAAACATGTATATATGACTCAAGAATGTCCCTACCTCAAGCTTGATGAAGAAGGAAGAGTGAAACCCTAACTTTGAAGGTGAGAGGGAGTTTGATTTCCACTACCCAAATGAAGCTCTTGCCCTAGATCTCTAAGACTATGAGAGTTGATAATGATCTAAACTCAAGGATGCCAAGAATCAAGGAGTTTTTGATGTTTGAGGAGGTTTTGTGGAGAGAAGGGGGAGCAAAAATGCTTCTTTTAGAGAGAAAGAAATGCCCTAAAAATGATAGAAAAACTCGGCCCTAGAGATACAAAAAGTGCAAAATTTCAGCCCAGCCCGATCGCACGTGTGGCGCCCATCCCTGCACGTGTGGAGCGTGCTCTCCCGTACGTGCGGCTATCACTCTCGCACGTGCGGCACCTCCCACACTTCACCTCATGCACGTGCATATTAGACAGAATGCACTGCCCATCCTCCCTTGTCTCTCGTAGCGTCTGGCGGCCCTCACTGCGCGTCTTGACCTTCCTGACCTAGAAAATCTTCTTTGCCCGAGCACTCGGACTGACCCTGCACCTCCTGCGACAAGAAACTTCAACACCGAATAAAACAAGAATAAGGACTTAGTTCGGAAACAACCTCCGAATGTCTCGAACTCAGGGAGAGCGAGAAGGGAATGAAATGAAAAAGAAGATAAAAGAAAGGGAAACAAGACCTGGCCATCACATCTCCTCTTTCATTTATTTATTTTTTTGGATAATTACAAATACACTTCACAAAATTTATTTAAAACACGAATTGTCTTTGATAATTTTGAAAATTACAAATATTCATTTATCAAAATTTATTATTTAACAGAGTTAACAGGAAAAATGAAATTCCTAACTATATAACAATAAAGTTACCAAAACTATTAATTGAAATATATTTATGATATTATTAAAAATTATTAATTGACTTAGTGATTGATTAATTCAATAGTTCATTTGTTATGCGATTAGAATTTTTAGGAAGTGAGTTGTAATTTCTAGAAGTACAAAAGACAATTAGTATTGTAAGCAAATCTTAGCAGTGTAATTGTAATTTATCATTTTTTTTCTTCACAAATCCAGGATTTAAATACAATTTCAAAAGTTAAATAAAAATAAACAAAACAAACAAAATTCAAAAAATAGGATCCATGTAGCATCTTTTATTTTCTTAACTTTTTGATATTATCAAAATGTGGGTTATTTTCAATTACTTTTTAAAATTATTCCCTAAATAAGTTTTATTATGTGTTATCAAAAAACAAAAAACAGAAAAACAGAAAGTGATGCAGTGACTAAAGTAATGGGACCTTGGTATATCTTTGAAAGTTGATTTTGGAGCTGTAAATGGGGAGAGATTATTCATTACTTGGGATTGTTTCACACCATTTAAATTTGCACAATTGCTCAGTTGTCTTTCTAAATAAGGCAAATAAATAGTGAAATTTACTATTTTAACTAATAATATTAAAATTGAGACACCACCTAAATTTATTCATGGAACAATGAATAATTTCTCGTAAATGGGACCACATATATTCATATATGTGTGTAAATTGACAAAGACGACACACAACACTGCACTAACCGCTGTTCCTTTGTGGTCACCACTAGAGAGATATGATGAGATATACCTGAGGAGTTGGTGATAAATAGATATGGTTTGAGTTTATTCATCAGTTGACTCGTGTTGTTTGGAATGATCTAAATAAATATATTTTTTGATTTTTTTTATAAAATATGAGTTAAATTTGAGTTAGATTTAAAGTGATGTGTTAGAGAAGTAATGTAACTTAAATAAGATGATGTGATTTAAATAGAATAGTGACTTTTTTGACTTTTTTAAAACTGGTCAAACCAACCCTTAATAAAAACAATTGTGTTTCCCAAGATGATAAGTAATCATGTTTGTGTAAGAAAATTTATTGAAATTCCCCCGGCGCGAGCATATATATATATATATTTGGAGTTTATAAAAATTATTTTTGAATTTTTAATTCACATTTTAAAATATTTTTAGCAAATTATTTTAATATTTGAATTAAAATTTTTATTTTTTACATTCACTTAATCCAAATATATTTAAAAAAGTATAAAATTTGTGATTTTTTAAAAAAAATCATTAAATACTTAAAACTACACACAAAAAAAAAAGTTTTTTGTATTTATTTTTTTAACAATTGTTTTATAAATATTTTACTTTTTAAATACAGTTGAATTAGGTGCATCTAAAAAAAATTAACTAAAATATTAAAAATGTTCACTACAAACAAAAGAATACAATTTAAAAACTCATAACTAACAGATAATTTTTCTACTTGTACAAAAACTGATCATATAACTAGATAAGGCTTGAGAATTGAGGGTTAGCTCCCTCCAATATCTCATGATTCGACTCCTCTCGCCAGCAAAAATTCTTGGGGCCATAGACGGTAGGACTTAAACCTTCTTTCGAAAGGTTTGTTTGGGTTGTAATCACTAGCCTAGAATATCTTACATACCCCAAAAAAAAAAAAAAAAAAAAAAAAAAAAAAAAAAAAACTCTTATATAAGTGTGAGATTCACAAAAAGGTGAAACTCACCTCGTATGAGAGGGTTGGATTCAATTTTGTGATCGATTTCCTAAGTTTTTTTTTTTTAAAAAAAAAAAATTTGGTTGCAAGTTTCTTGGACGAGATTTATACTTTATAGTAAAAGTTTTGTATTTTTTATAAGAGAATTCATTAAAGACAAAAAAAATAAAAATAATCAATTTTTAAGTTTTTTTTGGGGGGGTCTTCAATGATTTTTTTTTTTAAAGATTATTAATTTTTTACTTTTGAGATTTATCTAATCTAGTAAATTTTAAATATGCAAATTTTCTATAATTTTATAAAAAAAATGTTCATTACAAATGAAAAAAAAAATGCTAAAAAAACAATTGCTAAATCCAACCTGTGAACAACAAAAGTGGTTATGAAGGCAAAATAGTCGGGGTATTACTTTGATCAACTCAAAGTTATTATTTAAATAAGTTATTTATACAAAAAAAGAAGAAATTATTTAAGTAAACTATGCATGTATTTTGGTGCATTAGAAAAAGGATCAACCAATAAATTGAGCTAATTCCGTTTGATCACAACATTTTCAGGCTTTGGTCTATTTTGTTAACTGGGTTAAAAGCCAAATTTTTTTTATTTTTTTAACTTTTTTGAATCACATCACCTTTTTTTTATATACTATTTTTTAAAAAAAGGTCAAAAAGTTAACTTTTAACCTACTTTTCAAAAATGTTATATGTTTTTTGATTTTATAATAATTTTTTTTAAAATTGTATAATTTATTTTTATTTTTTAATTTTAGGTCCATTTAATCCAAAAGGATCTCAAAAATTAAAAAGTCCAAAAAAAATCAAATTTTTTATTTTTTTATTTTATTTTATTTTATTTTATATCTTCAATGGCAGTTTTTATTTTTATTTTATTTTAGTTTAGTTTACTTTTGAAGTCCATCTAGTCTAGATGGATTTAAAAAGTAAAAAGTTCTAAGACAATTAAAAAAATCAACAAACAAATACACAAAAAAAATCAAAATTCTCTTTTTAGTATCTTTTTCTTTTTTATGGATTTAATTAATTAATTAATTTATTTATTTATTTTTAATTTTAATTTCTTCTAGTCGAAAATGAATTAAAAAAAAAAATAGAAAAAGGTTGACTAAAAAAGAAAAAAAATTCAAGAAAAATTGTTAAAACTATAGTTGTCATACCCAACCTCAACGGAGAGGTTGAATCAAACACAAAGATTGATTTTTTTTTTTTTATTAGGATTTTTTTTTAAAATTATTTATTTCTTCTCTAATTATGACCCTTTCTTATATTTATGTAGTTATTGAAATTGAGCTTACAGCTTTCAGATATGTCTTGTTGAACCTTTTTATTCATATATTTAATCATTTTGTTTGATATAATTATTTCAATATTTATAAATAACCTCCTACCATTAAAAAAGGACAAAGTAAAAAAAGAATGTGAGAATCAGTTTTTATAGGAAAATAAAAAATCTCCCTAAAAATACTCCCTCTAATCCCCATAATTTCCAATTTTGAAAACTATTTTCTTTTTTCTTTTTTTTGTTTTCTTTTTTTTTTTTTTTTTTTTTTACTTAATATGGAATTTCGGAGATTCGGGGCCCCCAATTCGAGGGATTCCTCCCGACCCGTTTTTACATCATTAATGATAGCACTAATTAATGCTCCCACTCATTTTCCATTTTATATATAAATTGAAACATCAATCGTTTTCATACACAATCTCTAACTTTTAATGCTGTTAAGATCCAAGTACCTGCGTAACCCACTAACAAGTTTTTGATTATTCAAACGTCCCCCCCCTTCTCTCTCTCTCTCTCTCTCATGCACCTACATCAAGCATGTTCTCTCTGTCTCTCTCACATACACAAATACACACGGCACAACATGTGCATAATTACAAATCTATACTATATATTAAATAAAAGAAGGTTTTTAACCCTCAAGTCTTATGAAAGTTTCAATATCTCAATTTAAATTTTTTAAATTTTTTATTTTAAAAAAAATCTCAGCATTTATTGATTTGGTGAAAATTTCCTGATCAACATTTATTAATTTTTTCAATCCACATCTTTACATTTATTGATTTGGTCAAAATCTCCTAATTAGCATTTAAAATCCTATCATACTAATAATTATAGATATAATCCATGTATAGTTACTGCAATACCCTTTTCAACTTCTCCCATACACTATGGTTAGTGATAAGATTGTTAAAGTATTTTTATAAAAAATCTTTAAAAACATAATTTATATATTAAAAAAAATTTAAAACAAATATAAATATTTATAATTATCCCGTGCATAGCACGAGTGATAGGCTAGTATAAATATATATATATATATATATATTGTGTTTAATTGTTTTTGTGTAATGATAATTAGCATATCACCCGTGCTATGCACGGATTGTATTTACAATTATCTATATATGTGAATTGTGATTTTTAAATATTTTTTTTAAATGTCTTTTTTTTTAATATTATATTATATTAAAGTTTAATATTTTGATAATAATCATATGTGTTGGACTTTTCAAGGAGTCAAATGTCTTTTTTTTTTTATATTATATTATATTATATTAAAGTTTAATATTTTGATAATAATCATATGTGTTGGACTTTTCAAGAAATTTTTTTTATGCTTATTCTTAATGTATTAAAGTGTTATTATAAGGGATAATAATCATATGTGTTGGGACTTTTCAAAGAATTCATATGTGTTGAATTTAAAAAAAAAAAAAATTTATGCTTGTTCTTAATGCCTTAAAGTGTTATTATGAGAGTAAAACTTGAGAGTTGGGAGAAGTTAATAAATGCTGAGATTATTTTTTTTTTAAATCAAAAAATTAAGAAATTTAGATTAAAATATTAAAACTCTCACAAAACTTGAGACTAAAAACCCTTCTTTTACTTAATATATAGTATAGATTTCCATCTCCATTTGATAGTGCTATTGTGGGTGCCTTCATGCTAGCACTGTTGGAGTTACAAATTAGGGGGCAAAAAATCACTTTCCTTACAAATTATTATATTATTAATGTCACTTTACTCATAATTATAAATTTAAATAATTATTTTTTAAATTATTGATATTAATTTATTTTATCTCAAATTTTCAATGGAGTTTATAATTTTGACAAAATATCACATCTATTGCCATATAAAAATATTTGTACACGTGATCTGTTTAATTTGGTTAGCGATCCCGGGTTTACCCCTTGTTGTACAGTGATCCGGGCATGCGTCCGTGGATGTTGGTAGTGGATTGTTGTCTTGTTTACGTCCTTTCATACATTGTATTTGAGTTATAGGATGTGTTGGGCAGGTTTGTTACAGGTTGGTTGGGTTTAGAAACCAAAACTAGTTGCCCAGATTTTGACCCTTCCGCTCGAGCGGGGAGTTTGCTTCGGCGGGGATCTGTTGTTGCTTATGCGCTCGAAAGGATTTTGGCGCCGGCGGGAATACACCCATCTAGTACTTTTCTCTGTGTTGTGTTGGGCGCCGGCGAGATTGGCGCCGGCGGGGTCTTGGTCTGTCGAGATGCTGAGAGTGTGCATTCGGCCTTTCGGCGGAGAGTTTGGCGCTCGGCGAAATCTGTGAGTGCCGGCGAGATTTGGGCGCTCGGCGATCGGGTTTAAAGATCCGAGTTTTGACTTTTCAAATCACTTTTTCTTGTTCTTTCTCTCTCTCACTTTCCCAAAACACAACTTTGAGAGCCTCTCTCTCTAAAACCGGCCCTTCTCTCTTCGATTTGATCTAGTAGGAGTGGTTTGCTCGTCTTGGGCCTTCACAAAAGTTGTGTTGATCGTCGAGGGGTTTGTTTTAATTTGAAAATTTCGGGATTTGGAGCACCTTGAGTTTTGTCACCTCATCCTTTGGAGCCCAAACTTTGAGGTAGGGATATCCTACTCCTCTTTATGGATTCTGTCTTTGAATTTTGACATTTTGATGTGTTGGGGATAGTTGTGAAATTTTGAGAAAGTTTGGGGCTTTTATGCAATTTTATAAGAGTCTGGGGTTTTGTTCTAAATAAACCAATATGTATGCTTAGTACATAGAAATGAGATTAATGTGAAATCATTGATGAGAATGGAACCTTTAGGGTTGAATGTTAATTATGGAAAATGCTATAATTATATTGTTTAATTAATTGGGATAATTAATTGTGGAATTGAGATGTTGATTATATATCCATTGTGCATTTATTTTCTGTATAGAAATAACTGCTTTGGGCTATCGGTGGAGGATAGTCGTATTTGTTGTAGACAATGTATGATGATTAGGTGAACTGAAACTAATCTGCGGAAAGTGTCATGGAACTTGACGATTTGTAGAATACATTAATTGTATTGATTAATTGTATATAGAACCAATGTGTTTATATGCATTATATGTAGAGGAGGAGATGGGGGATGTACTCCCACGGTTTAGGGGAAGATGGGGGATGTACCTCTAAACCGGATAGTGTTGGGAGAAGATAGGGGATGAACTCCGGAGGCACAGCTCATATGCTTGTCTTGAAAAATATAGATACAGCCCATGTGCTTGTCTTGGAAATGTGAAGTAGCTTATATGCTTATCAGTGGTTGTATAGATATAACTAATATGTTTATCTATGTTGAAATGGAAAGGAAGGAAATATAGACTTGAATGTCTTGGAATTGTAGTAAATTGTAAAAGAATGTGAAAGTGTTGACCAATGTATCAACTGTTAATCTTTTAGGCGTTATTCATAATTGGTTTAGTATATTTCTACTGGGCTGTGGCTCACCCTTTATGGGGATATCATTTTCAGGTACCGGCAGCCTGCCACCTCCAAGGACATAGCTTGGGAGGCTCGTGGCGGATGGACTTTTTTGACTTCTATTTACTTTTGATGTGTTACATGTAACTTCAAGCCAAGGGCTTTACGTGTATTGAGCTAGAGCTCTCTTGATTGTAACCAAGTGTTAACTTGGGAAGTTGTAAGCCTTTAAGGCACCCGCTTTTATTGTTTACATGTAATACTTTTGTACAGAACAGTTCAGTTAAATAGAAGAAGGTGGACGTTTATTATGTTGATGCATGTTTAATTGATGGGTTTATTGTCTTTTTTTTGAGGGCGTTACAATCCAAATGTAATGATTTCTACTTTTGTGTTTTATTAAATATTTTCAAAACAAGTAATTGTGTTTTGTTGCATGATATCTGAATATCTGTCTTATTATTTGTCACTTTAATATGAACAAAATTAATTAATACCATCATTAGTCACGCATGTGTCGAAAAATGGTGTTTGATGGAATAATTGTTCAAATTAATTATTGGAAAGAGTAAAATGATACGAGTGTAATAATTTGAGAAGGGTCAACTGTATTTATACATTGTCATTTTACTTAGTTTACACCTGTCTTTTTTTAATTACCATTATATATCTAAACTAAATTACCTTTTTGGACAATCCCTAAAATCAAATCTCCCAATATACACCATTACACATCACAAGCCACCGCCAGACCCTGCCATCAATGGCGAACCTCTACTAAGCCTCGCTGCCACCCTCTCACTAGATTCGTCGTCCCATCGACACTCATTTTCCAACCTCATTTCTTTCTCGCTAACCCTAGACCACCATCATTGCAAACTCCCACCCTAGGCAACCCACCAATCCGTGACCACCACCATCGCAATTCTTACATCCGGCGATCAAAACTCTAACAATGTTTAATCCCTTCAGCCTCCCCACCTTATGCGATGCACAACCTTTGTAGTGCACATATATACACATATCTGGTATGGAAAAAAGGATATCGACGGTAGCAAGAGGGGCAATGGGGTTGGGGAGGGGTTAGCAAAGGGGAATATGGTGGTGGCTAATATCAATGATAGCAGTAGTGAGTGGTGTCTAGGTTAGGGTTAGGGTTTAAGGTTGAAGAAGAATATGATATTTTGATATTATTTGAAGATAGATGGTGTGTATTGAGAAAAAACTAAATAAATTAAAGAGTCAAAATAAATAGCGTTGAGTGAATTACAAAAATAATTTCTGCTGATATAATGCTTAGTGTGTAAATAGAATTTTCCTTTCAAAAGATAAAGTAATTTTTTTTCACATAAATTAACATTTTTTTATGCATATGCAAAATTTTCAAATTGCTTCACTTTTAGACAACTACTAAATGAAAAGTAATTTGAGCGCATTCCTAGTGTATACCCTTCAGGCCTATAGCTTTTTCATTCATAATAATGTATCTTTGTCTTTCATTACTTGGTCAAGAAAATTTAAGAAGACATATAAATTTGACCTCACCTTATTTTAAAATTTTCTGTATCCATTATTTACAATTTTGACTAGCTATTTTTTATGGAATCAACTTTATTAATTGTGAATGATAGGTATTATTGATGAGATTTGTTGAAACTAAAAAAAGGGAAGTAGTATGATAATAGGGCCCATTTTGACATATTAATCAAGCAAAAACCAATTTGATTCCATTAAATTTCATATCTAATGGCAAGAATTGTATTTAATTTTGTAGACAATAATGCTACACTGATCATATTTGTCAACTGGGTTTCCCTCTAGTCATATGGAGGGCATTGTCCAGGTCTGTAGGGCCTACGTTGGATCCTATTTTAATAATTCGAACAATTTATTTTATAAGATCCCTCATGTATATTATCCATAAAAAAATTATCCGCTAATTGCAGTCTATTCAATTTATTGCATTTATCACAAAAAATTGGATGATCTATTTTTAAAAATATATTTGTCGTTCATTTTTTTGGGACATAAATATGATAAATTGAATATATTACGATTATCAAATTGACTTAATTTGTTTTTTGTTGTAGATAATAGACCTTATAAAATAAATAGTTCAAATCATCAAAATGAGACATATAATAACTTTCATGAACTCGAACAGTGTAGTGTCCCGGCTCTTAATCCTGACTTATTTATGTTAAGTGGTACCTGTTACTCTATACTTATATATATATATATATTTGGACTGTTGAAAAGTTATGGGTTGCATTTGACCTTTCAATTATTATAATTGGGACCACCTCCTCATTATTTGGAGCCTTAATTGATGAATTAATTTGTTGGCTGGGCAAGATTAGATTAAGAATGTCAGATTCGAATATTTATTTTGAGTAGTGTTTACCTTTTTACCTTTTTCTTTCTTTACATTTTGAATCTTGATATGAGACTAGAACCGTTGGAAAATTTATTTCCGAAACTTCAATTTAGACACAAATTTGACCATATTCCATTTCCGAACGAGGGAGATATGCTTATTTAAAGTCACCTAGTAAAAACTGTCTAGTTAAATTCACACGAATGGAAATTTGAATTCCGCACGAGTGGATTTCGTAAGAAAACCATTTTTCCTCGAGTTGATCCACCCGAGCGGGTTTTGCACATCCAAACATCAATTTATGTGCTCTTTTTACTCAAATCAAATCCCTCTCTCTTTTTGACCATTTCTCATCACTCTCTCTCTCTCTCTCTCTCTCTCTCTCTCTCTAACTTCTCTTTTCTCTCTAAACTCTCACCAAATTTCACATTTTCTTCGATCTTCAAAGATCAAGCGATATTTTGATACTAGTTTTTTATACAAAAATGATGAGTGTCTTGAGGGCTACATTTTGATTGGTAGAGATCAAATTCCAGCGAAGTTGATTTTTGGAGTTTTCTCCTCTTCTCTCTTTGAGGCAGGAATTTCTTTGCTCATTTTCAATACCTCATTATAAATAGACATGTGGTAATTTTTATTGTATTAAAACTTGATTTATTGGGTATTTTTGAAAAGTATGTGACGATGGTTAGGATTTTATAATCTAGAGTTAAATCTTGTATTTTGTTGTGAATATTTGAGATTGTAATGTTCGAGGAACATGTTTAAAAGGATTAGAGTAAAAACCCCTAAGTAATTGTTTATGAGTTATGAGAAAAATGGGGAAATTGGTGATTGGATTTTATTTGAACCATATCAGGTATTGTGTATTAAAAATGTGAAAATGGGTATGTAAAACAAAACGGAAAGTTATCATGAATTTAATTTGTGTTAATTGTTATTTGTGATATTATAACTGTTAAGTTGTAATAATTGTCAAAAAATAAAAATTTCGGAGAAATAAATAAATGTTATGTGTATTGAAAGATTTGTGGATTGGTTAATCTCGTTTTTTAGAGTTGTGATGAAAAGTCTCAAATCCTTTGGTTATTTATTTATTTATTTGAGAAATATGATTAATTTGTGTTACATATGTGTTGGATTATGAAAATAAATTACTAGTTGAGTTTTGATAATTAATGAGAAAAATGTGACGATTTATTGTGGGCAATGGGTGTTTGGAGAGAAGGAAAAATAAATTTTGAAAATTAATAAAACATTTATATACTTTTATGAAATGAGAAGTAAAAAGAGCTGGCGATTTTCTTTAAAACAAGTGAATAATTGTATTCGTGATGAAATATTATTTGTTGAATCAAATTTGAATATTTTGAATTGAATCATAAAGATGGAATGGTAGTGATGGAAGAGATTTCAATTATGAGTTTTGAAATCGGCGTGAATTGGAAGTTGAATTAATTAGAGTTGAAATATGAAAGTTATGTAACGTATAAATGTTGATAAAATCTAAATCAAGAGGATGAAATTGAATTTATGGACTTGGTACTTGTTGTTTATAAGGCTGTGTTATTGGGCATCGATAGAGGATGATATTGATGTTATTGAATAATTTGTGAAATTTGGAATAATGTGCCAATTGTTGAATTGAATGAAAGTACACATTGATATGGGTTCCTCTCCCATCCGGATTTGCGCCTGGTAAAGTTTGGCGCTTTGACATGGGTTCCTCTTTCTTCTGGTTCATGCCCGGTAAAGTGTGAATGGGTTCATCTCCCCCTCCGGCTCGAGGATTGGTAAAGTTTGGCGCTTTAAAATGGGTTCCTCTTCCCTCTGGCTCGCCTCCGGTTAAGTGGGCTGTGGTAGTTATGGCTTGATGAAGCCGAGGTCCATTATGTGTTAATTACGCATAATGCATCTTCATACTTGTGTTGTGATGAGAAGGGATGCATCATTGGCTTTCCGTGCTTGTGATTGGTAAAATATGGTAATACGCGTTGACCCGTCTATTGCTGTTTATATATACATGCATTTGTGAACGTTCATTTTACACTTGTGCTTAAGATCATAATATATAGTAATTGTTCTTGTAGCCGTAATCAGTTGGAATGTAGGACGAGTATATTATTTAGATCGATCTTAGGAGACCGTGGTAATGATATGAATGATTGAGATTTCTTTAAATGCAAATGAAAAGTCTTGAAAGGTAAGAACATGTCTTTGTTTCTTGTTATGTTAAAGAAAATCTTTTGAAAAATTGTATTTATGTAAGCATATTTTGAAGTATGAAATGTCACATTATATATATATATATATACGTGGAGTATTCATGATCATAGCTATCTATATGTTGCTATTGTTTAGGATTATTGGGATTTTTACTGGACTTTTGTATTCATCCTATGTTGCTAATCATTTTTCAAGTATGGAGTGAAGAGTTACTCGAGACTTAAAATCTGTTAATTGTTGGCCATGAGACCTTTTAAATGCAGGCAGAATGTCAATGTGTCGTAAAAAGTAGGGGTGAGCAACGGATATACCGATCTGCCAAAACTGACCGAACCGAACTGATCTGCTGCGACATTTTGGACCGATGCGTGATGGCAAGCGGATTGTTGTGGATTGATTTGCTCCAATTCGCTAATTTGGCGGACGGATGGCGGATTTGAGGTTCTTTTGGCCGCAACCGAACCGCTAAACCACGAGTACCCTTAGTAATTTGTAAGACTTTGTGTTTTCAATTTGTTTAAATATTTTGTTTGTATTTTCAATTGAAAAAGAGTTCAAATATTTTGTTGAAAAAAAGTTTTCAACTTAAATATATTTTTTGAATTGAAAAAAATAAACGTATTATTTATCTATATTTTTTGGTTTTTAAATCTAACTCTAAAAGTAATAAATAGAAAATATGATATATGCTGGTTGGTTTTTGTTTTCAAAAACATATATAAATGTAACAATACAGAAACATACCATCTTTACTATTGCTTTGTTCATGGTTTTAGTGGTTTGAATTATTTTTATATTTTAAGAACCACAGATTGTAATACTTTATGTGGATGAGGTATGCTGTGATTGTAATATGCAGATGAGGCATGCAGTGATTGTGATACTCTAAAGTTTCAAACTTTGTTTCTTTAGATGAGGCATGCAGTAATTGTACTTTTTTTAAATCATTGATTGTAATACTTTCCTTTTCTTTCTTTTTTTTTTTGAGGAAGTGTACAAGTTGAACTATATTGAAAATTTATAAAATTTCAAACCGCCAAACCGATTCGCATCCATCCGCCAAACCGATTCGCATCCATCCGCCAAACACTCAATCCGCTCAATCCACATTCGCTGAATTGACGGACGGATGCGAATTGATTTTCTCCAATCCGCCAATTTGGAGGACGGATGGCGGATTGGAGGTTCTGTGGCCGCAACCGACCCGCGCCCACCCCTAGTAAAAAGGGTTAATCCTTTTTATATATTTTGTTATTTTGTAAAATGACGTAACACCTATGAGCTTATATTGTATTTCATTACATGTATATGAGAGAGAACATTGTAATTTATTCATTTCTAAATACCTTTGATATTTATTATTATTGAAATGGATTGATCTAAAAGAAAAATGTAATATTATCTCAGTAATAAAAGTTGGGGTGTTATAGACAGTGTCCTCTAGTTTGGATCAGAGGGAATCCAACACATTTGTTAGGTGTTTAATATCTCATGTATAACATCTTATAGATTTTAATATCTCATATATAAAATCTTCCTGAATTTTGTTAAATTTGTATTTAGATAAATTACAGAAATCTTGTTTGAAATTTGATAAAAATATAATAATTTTATAATTTTAATATAATTAAACACATCCCTTCTTCCGTCATGGTAAATTAAACAAACCAAACAGATGATGTAAACTTGACGGAAATATGCACTTTATAATTAGGAAGGAAAATGACAAAATTTTATATATTTTAAGTCATAACTATAAGAGGAAAGGTTATAATCAAACAGTGTATAAGACATAATTAAAGATCTTATAAATTAAAAGTAAAACGAAAATTAATTGTAACTAAAAAAAAAAAATAATATAGATAAAAATGCGTATGGTAGGTATATGGTAAAGTCTCCAAAATTTTATCATTATTCACAATTTTGGATTGGTTTGAGAAGTGAGTTAGTTTTTTAATTTTTTGATTTTAAGTCTTGGCTAAAAAGCTTGGTTTGGAAATTTTTTTTTTAACTTTTTAACTTTTTTTTTTTTTTTTTTTTTTTTTTTATGGGCAAAGAATGTAATGATTATGAATTAGATGTGATATTTTATTTTTTGTGACTAAAATAACAAAAAAAAAAAAACCTACTTTAGCTCTTTCCAAACTGTGCCAACTGATTGTTTTCGTATAGTCAACTTTATCAAATGTAAATGATATCTAATTTTGATATTAGGGCCCATTTGATGCACTAATCAAGCAAAAACTAATTTGATTAGATAAAATTTCATATGTCAGACCAATACTCACATTCAATTTTGCAGATACAAATGATCTATAAAATCTTTACAGGTTTTTTTTTTTTTTTTTTTCAGTAGTGTTACATGTACTAATTAATATATTAATTAGTGTATTAACGTGTATTATGATATTATTATCGATCCTATTTATTATAAAATTACAAATATTCAAAATTTTTAAAATTATGCCACATTATCTATTAACACACTAATTAATATATCAATTATACATATAGCATTATTCTTTTTTTTCTTTTTCTTTTTTTTTCAGGAGCAGATTCATTTAGCTCAAATGTACCCTGATGAGAAGTGATAGAACATAAATTAGAAATTATAATCCACTCTTTAATCTTTTGAAAAATATTTGGTGGCCCGAAAATATGGGGTTTAAATAGTTCGAAACTGACAAAATAATATCATTTTACACTCAAAACGACGTCGTTTTGGGTGTTTCGAGCCATTCGAGCCACATATTTTCGGGCCACCAACCATTGCTGTAATCTTTTTATGTTTTTTGAATTTAAAATTAAATAAAGAATAAAATTATATACACCAATTGGTATATCAATTAATTTACTAATAGATAATGTAGCATGATCTTAGAGGTTTTATATCTTTGTAGTTTGTATAATGAGTGGGGTTCATAAATTTGAAATGATAATGTCTATTGATATACTAATTAGTATATCAATTGATGCGTGTAGTAGAACTATTAAATAAATCATGTACCAACAAATTTCGTTATCCAATTACGATAAAACTTGATTATCAATTCAATTTTTTTGGGCGAAAATTCTAACAATGTTATATATATATATACTAGCGGTAATTCGTGTGATGTACGGAAAAATAGACTATATATATTTTGTGTGATAAATAAATTATTTTAATCTTAAATTATATCTTAATAGCGACAAGACATAATATTAAGCCATCTAGGTAGATGTTAACAATAATTAACCCACAAAATTTTACAATAAAATTTGATATGCATAAGAAATTATTAATTATGAAAATTGTTGAGAATAATAATATCACAATCACTTGATAACATAAATAACTTGTATCAAACTAAACAAAACATTAAAAGAGAGAAATTCTATAAGCTCAGAAAAGTTATCATAAATTTAATTAGACTTTTAAATCAGTGGTGTATATTATTATTGTAAGATCAAATTATGAATAAATATCAACTTTTAATTATAATTTATAAGTAGTTTTTTAAAAAATTTAATCTAAGTTTGTTGCATTGCTTATAAAAAGAACTTCTCAAACAAATCATTAATTGATTATATTAGCATCCCTTTATATTTGATTTCCTCTATCAATGACACACTCATATCATATCAAAGTATAAATTATTCTCCATAGTTTGAATAATGCTTGCATAGTTCCTACGTCATTTTAAAAAAATTAATCAAGATAAGAATGTCATAGTATTATAAAAATTATATAAGAGAATAGTTTTAATCCATTTTATTTATAAAAGAATGATAAAAAATTATTTGAATTGTTCTTGAAAAAATATAACAAATGATAGCTTTAATCATTATATACCAAAAAAAAAAAAAATCATATCGGTTACTCAACGAAAAAATGGTCAAATACAAATAGAGTCATGAAAATTGAATTAAATCATATGGGCTCTAAATTGATAGTATAATCTAGCAAATCAACTAATAATAACATAGAGATATTGACAAATATGTAGTACTTCCCTATCATCTTTGTATTATATTCATTAATTTCATATATTATATAAAAAAGTTTTATTCATCTCGATCCTTCAATAAAATAAGGATTAAGAAAACAAATTTGATAAGAAATTGATTCTAAACTTAATTATTGAAAAAACAAAAATTTCAAATAGAGAATTTAGAGATGGGATTGAAGAAATACTATAACGAATGACAGCCTTATAAATTTTTTTTAAAAAAAAAAAACATAACAATGATTTAATACAAATTGTTTTTAATAACTAATAGAAAGAATCTCAAATTATTACCTTTTATAAATATAGTGAAAAAAATTAATTTTGTGAGATTTTTGTGCTACCTTCTCCCACGCAGCCTTTATTATTTCATTATTAATATTATTCTCATTCAAAGCGATAATTAATTATTTATTTTTTAATAATCTTTATTATTTGGTAGATAATAACGAATAATAAAAATTACCAAGAAAATGTTAAGAATTTAGTAGGAGATAAGAAGTTATAGGTAAGAGCATTTCATAAGATAAAAAATTAAAAAAAAAAAAGAAGATAATAAGTGATAGGAGAAAAAAAATGAGTAAATCAAAATAAAGATTTAGATATATATGCTTTTGATAGATATATAGATTAACAAATCATATCTTTATCTAAATTTTATTATTTTAATTTTTTGAAAATCAATTATTTAATCTTTATCTTTATCTGTAGGCCACGAAATTAATCTTTATAAATTATTTATCAATTTTTATATGTTTATTTATCTATAAGTCATGAAATTATTATTTTTAAATAATTTTTAAAATTTTTATCTTTATCTATAGGTCATGAAATAAATTTTCATAAATTATTTATGAATTTTTATATGTTTATCTATAATGAAATTAATTAAAGAACGAAATGAGGGGGGAAAAAAAGAGAGTAATTTTGTTTTTTTTTTTTTATAAAAAAAATCAATTATTTAATCTTTATCTTTATTTATAGGCCATGAAATTAATTTTTATAAGTTATTTATCAACTTTTATTTGTTTATTTACGGGAAGAAATTTTAAATTATCTATAAGTTATGAAATTAATTTTTTAAAATTAATTGTTCATTTTTTATCTTTATCTGTAGATTATAAAATTAATTTTCAGTTTTTATATGTTTATCTATATGGAGGAATTTTGAAATTCAAATCTTTATCCATAAGTAATGAAATTAATTTTAATTTTAATTAATCAAACAAATAAAAAATGAAGAAAAATAGAAAACATGAAAGACAATCAAAGAAGGTTGTTACGTAAGAAAGAGAGTGTTTTAAAATTATGAACAAATAAAAAATGAAGAAAAATAGAAAATATGAAAGGCAATCAAAGAAGGTTACCACGTAGGAAAGAGAGTGTTTTAAAATTATGAGAATTTAGGAATAAATATTTGGAGGTTTTTGACAAAACAACTACATTTTGTTATATATATAGTATAGATAGATAGATATATATATATATATATATAAACAGGATTTCTTAAATATATCTTTGTAAGTTATTATAAAAATGTTATATATATATATATAAACAGGATTTCTTAAACATATTTTTGTTTGTAAAGTGATTAAATTAATCAAAAAGTCAAAAAGTTATTATAAAAAGTCGACATATTCTGTCCGTTTTTTATAAATATTTTCTTAATAAATCAAAAAGTTATTAAAAAAAAGACAATTATTAGATAAATATTTTCCATTTTTGTATAAATATTTACATCAAGTAAAAAAATGTTATAAATATTTTTTCAAGAAAAGAATTGTGATTGCCAACCATATGTTTTACTGTAATTTAGGAATGAACTTTACTCGTAAATTATTATTTTAATTTTGAATTAAAATATATAAAAAAAGTCAAAGTCCAAATTATGATCCAACTGAAATATAGTTGGAAAACCAAACCGGATAATTAAAATAAATAATTAATAGTGCAGGGACTATTGTGCAAAATACACTCCCAATATGGACGTTGGTTCTTAGGTGGTGGTGGGGTGGATTTTTCTGCCGGCCTCTCTCTCTCCTCTCTCTCTCTCTCTCTCTCTCTCTCTACAGGGGTGCGGTTGTATAAATAAAGATTTCTCAAAGATTTGTATGGAGCATAAAACAACAGTATGATCAAGCTATATATGCTTATATACCTACAACCCATTTACCCTTCATTTTCTTTCTCCTTCAATATCTGAATTTCAAAGATCTTCACAACACCAATCCTCATCATTAGAATTTCAAAATTCGAAAACACACCCACTTTCACTCTTTTTAGTACTTGTTTGGAACCGAATTGAAACTCAATCAGTCAAGCAATGGCTGTGAAGATGATGAAGTGGCGACCATCGAAGAAATTTGAAGCCAAGATCATCGTTTGTCGGCTTGAAGGCCTGTGTAGATTGTCAGGAAAAGGGTCGGAAATCGAAGAATTTGGGCGATTGGCGGTTGAGATTAAGTGGAAGGGTTCGAAGAGTAACGGGCTGAGTTATCTGAGGCGAAGTGTGAGGAGGAATTATACGAAAGAGGAGAGTATGAGAGAGGATGGGGTTGTGGAATGGAACGAGGAGTTTCGGAGTGTTTGTAGCTTTTCGGCGTACAAGGAGGGCTCGTTTCATCCCTGGGAAGTCACATTCACGGTTTTCAACGTGAGTTCTGAATTGGGTTTTTCTTTTTCTTTTTTTTCTTGTTTTCTTTTCTTGATTTGTTGAGGTTTTGAATTGGGTTTTCTTTATTTTTCTTGATTTACTGAGCTTTTTCTGTGATTAGGTTTGGTAGATAATATTGGAAGTTGCTCTTGTTTATTTTCTCTTGGTTCTTTTGTTTGATTGGACTTGTTTGGTTGCTGAGAAACTGTAGGAATTAGGAGCCTAGAAATCTTTGGTTCAAGTGAAAGTATTATTTTAATAATTTTAGTCTGAAATTACATTTTAATTGTTTTGAAGTTTCCTCAGTTTTCTAAGCAACCAAACAGAGGCCCAAGGGTTTGACTTTTCCATCAAGAAATGGATAATGGGAATATTATTTATTTATTTATTTATTTTTTGTGGGGTGATAAATTGGTATTTTGTACTATGAATTTAGATTCTCATGATTATTTTACATGGAATTTCCAGTTCTTGGGTTGGTTTTGATTTGTTGATCTAAGCCTTTTGGGGTGCAAAATTCTCAGCAGTCAGAACTATGTAATTGGAAAATGTTCTTATATTTATGGAATTGTTTTTTCTTTTTTCGATGTGGAGGCTACAACATATGGAGATAAGTTTCTGTCTTCACTTTAAGAGATCTAGTCAAATTTTCAAACTTTCATAACAGGTTTGTTCGCCTGAGATATGTCAAACTTTCAACAATTCTAGATTTTTTAATTTAATTTTATTTTTTTGAATGTAATATTTTATTTAACCTTTCGAGTTTGAAGTTGTTAACCTGATTAGTAAATCATCTGATATGAATCTGACTCTTTTTTAAGGATTCAGGGCTTGAACAAAGGACCAATTAACAAGTTACCCGTTGTTGCAACTGCATCATTGAACCTCGCAGAATTCGCTTCGGTAAATGAAGAAAAAGAGCTCGAAATTAGCATTCCTCTCTCGGTCCCTGGTGGCAGCCAGTGCAGCCCCTCACTTCATGTAAGTGCCTTTTCAATTGGTTTCAATCAAGGTTTTGAAATTTGTACTGGCTAAAATACGTTTTGCTCATTAGTGTGGTACATACCACTATTGGTTAATTTTTAGATACTATTTGGGATTTATTGCACAATGTACAAGTATATATGCAAAAAGACGCCACAAAACAACCAATAATAAGTTCCAAATATCTCAAAAGGACTGAAACACATAACCATTGCTTGCGGAACCTGATGTAAAGTATAAGGTTATTACTAAACAACCTGATGTAATAGTGAAAAAACTCATATGAAGTACCAGACAAAACTCTGGATTTTACAAAAATCAGATGAAAAGTTGCAGTATGGCCAAAATTGATCGAAACTGTCCAATAAGTTAGGCAAAATGAAACGAAACTGTTTTTGTACCAGATTGTTTGTGGAACGGTACATACAGATACAGGCCAGTACGGAACAGTATTCAAAACCTTGGTTGCAAATGAAGAAAAAGAGGTCGAAATTAGCATTCCTCTGTCGGTCCCTGGTGGCAGCAGCCAGTGCAGCCCCTCACTTTGTGTAAGTGCCTTTTCAATTGGCTTCAATCAAGGTTTTGAAATTTGTACCGGCTAAAATACCTTTTTGTTCATTAGTGTGGTACATACCAGTATTGATTAATTTTTAGATACTGTTTTTTATTTATCGCACAAGTATATATCCAAAAATTTGCTACAAAACAACCAATAATAAGTTCCAAATATCTCAAAAGGACGGAAATACATACCATTGCTTGCGGAATCTGATGTAAAGTATAAGGTCATTACTAAACAACCTGATGTAATAGTGAAAAAACTCATATGAAGTGCCAGACTAAACTCTGGATTTTACAAAAATCAGATGAAAAGTTCCAGTATGGCCAAAATTGATCAAAACTATCCGATAAGTTAGGCGAAATGAAACGAAACTGGCGAAATGAAACGAAACTGTTTTTGTACCAGATTGTTTGTGGAACGGTACATACAGATACAGGCCGGTACGGAATGGTATTCAAAACCTTGGTTTCAATTAGGCTTTCTTGTTTGTTGTATATTTCATTATGTTCTTACTTCTTTAACATCACAAGTCTAGTCCCTCTTTTGTTATTTATGTTTCATTGATGCCAAGTT
This sequence comes from Camellia lanceoleosa, assembly GCA_025200525.1. Taxonomy (NCBI): domain Eukaryota; kingdom Viridiplantae; phylum Streptophyta; class Magnoliopsida; order Ericales; family Theaceae; genus Camellia; species Camellia lanceoleosa. Next base: position 141,484 of record JANUSC010000196.1, read on the forward strand.
CATCCATCATGCAGTTATCTCTCGGCTTTCTGGAATTGAGGACTTCCCAGGAACCCTTGGAGACAGTCCAGAGATCAGTAGCATCTTTTTCATCATCACCGCAATCTGCAGATGCTTTATCAACTGAGAAAGACGAGGTTTCTGCTCTTAAAGCAGGTTTGAGAAAAGTAAGAGTTTTCACAGAATACGTTTCAGCTCGAAGAGCGAAGAAGGCATGTCGTGAAGACGAGGGCAGTGACGGGAGGATTTCTGTCAGAAGTGAGGATGCTGAGTACAATTACCCGTTTGACACGGACTCGCTCGATGATCTTGATGCAGGGGAATCAGAGGAAGGAAAAGAGGATTCTAGTGTTCGGAAGTCTGTCAGTTATGGATCATTGACTTATGCAAATTTTGCTGGAGTGTCGAGTTACTCGAATGCAACCAATAGTGAAGACGAGGATTGGATCTACTATAGCAATCACAAATCAGGTGCAGGGAATTTGACTGCATCGGTCAATGATCAGTGGTTGCGACAGAGTTCAAAGCGCAGCATCCTCCCTTGGAAAAAGAGGAAGTTGAGCTTCAGATCGCCTAAAGCCAAGGGAGAGCCTCTGCTCAAAAAAGATTGTCGAGAAGAAGGTGGAGACGACATTGATTTTGATCGCCGACAACTTAGTTCCTCTGATGAATCCACTTTTGAGGTATTTATCTGTTCTTGATTTCTTTCTTGTTTTTCTATTAGTTGCTTATCATTTCCTGATTGAAACTATATTTCAAGATTAGCAAGCTTCTATATCCATGTTAGATGATACCTTTTTCTTTTTGGTGTAGAGGTCATTGCATTTACCTCACTTTTGCAAATTCACTTGGTTGACAATGCATGCGAATTCGAATGAATGATGATAGCCTTTATTAAATATGTAAATATCCATATTTGGCATTGCATCTCTTGTATTTAAGGTGGAAATATGATATGAGTTGGTTTCTAGTGACTTGTGTGAGAAGAAAGGTTGTCCATTCTATCGAATGCTTCGAGTTTGTTGCACTTGGGTCATTTTATAATTGTATTATTTTCTTCCCATGTCTTTGTTTCCCTATGATTGAACAGTATTGTTTCATATCCTGAAATTGCCTATCAATCTGGCAGCGAAATAAAGCAGAAGATTCAACTGCATATGGTGGATCATCAGCGGCCTCTGAATTTGGGGATGACAATTTCGCAGTAGGCAGCTGGGAGAAAAAGGAAGTAATAAGCCGTGATGGACAAATGAAGCTCGAAACCCAAGTTTTCTTTGCATCAATCGATCAAAGGAGTGAACGGGCTGCAGGTGAGAGTGCATGTACAGCCCTGGTTGCCGTCATTGCTGATTGGTTCCAGTCCAATCCCAAGCAAATGCCTATCAAGTCCCAACTAGACAGCCTGATCCGAGAAGGTTCCTTAGAATGGAGGAATCTCTGTGAAAATGCTACCTACATGGAGCGTTTTCCCGACAAACATTTTGATCTTGAGACAGTCCTTGAAGCCAAAATTCGATCTCTCTGCGTGGTTCCTGAGAAATCCTTCATTGGATTCTTCCACCCAGAAGGACTAGAAGAGGTGGAAGAAGGTTTTGACTTCCTCCATGGTGCTATGTCCTTTGACAGCATATGGGATGAGATCAGTCATTCTGGGTTGGACGATGCTAGCAATACTGACCCTCTGATCTACGTTGTAAGCTGGAATGATCATTTTTTCATCTTGAAGGTCGAACAGGATGCTTACTACATCATCGACACATTGGGTGAGAGGCTTTACGAGGGTTGCAACCAAGCCTATGTCCTCAAGTTTGATAAAGACACAACAATACAATGCCTTCCTAAAGAGACACAATCGTTGGATGACAAACCAACGAATGAAAACATGGCATCAAGGGAAGAAGGGACAGAGATTGTCATCACCAATAAGTCGGAGGAAGAAGAATTGGTTGTCTCGAGAGGGAAAGAGACTTGTAAGGAGTACATCAAGAGGTTTTTGGCTGCAATACCGATTAGGGAATTGCAGGTTGACTTGAAGAAGGGGCTGATGGCATCGACGCCTCTTCATCATCGGCTACAAATTGAATTTCACTACACGCAGTGCTGCTTGGAGGAGCCTGTGGATTGGTTTTCGTTGGTGCAAGCAACGGCTGATGATACATTGGCAATATCTTCCTTGGCTGTTGTTTAGGGGTTCAAATCCTATAGACTTTGTGTTAATTATCAAGTGTTAATAGTCTAACCCTTCTTCGCGTTTTTGCCGCATGTTTTTAGATGAAATTAAAAGCTCTATTTTCATCTTTTCTTTTTTTCTTTTCATAAATTTCTTTTTTAACACATGTGGACTTTATTTAATTCTCTTTTTTTCCCCATCTCTCTCTTAGGGATGATGATGATGATGCAACTGACTGTTCATACTGCTAATAGCTTTCTCTTATTTAGCTGTGACTTCTGATGTTGATTAAGCTGTTGTTTTGAATTTCATCTTTCAATCTATATTTTTTTTCTTCTCCCTTAAAAAGAAAAAAATTAATTGATAATTAATCTTCTAAATTTCAGTGTGAGGCAAGTTTCTACTTCCTCTAAAAACATTTTTGAGCCATTTGCAGATGTATGGATTAGGGGCAGGAACAACTTACATATCATGGGCCTTGCAGTCTCAGTGATATCCAGAAATTTGTCCTCTTAGTAGAGAAAATAGCCAATAAGCAACCTGTGCAGCTTTTGAGAAAAAATGGAGCCTTCAACAATAAGAAGTTTCAAAAAAAAAAAAAAAAGCTTTGGTGGATCTTAATTAACGGGCTGAAAGTAGTCTACTGATTGAGCTACGTCTGACCTTGTATAAAGCAAGACTTGACTAGTAAAACTTGTAATCATTTTCTATCATGTATAAAGCAAGACTTTGACTAGTAAAACTTGTAATCATTTTCTATCAAGATGAGCGTTTCATTGGATTGAGAGTCTAATACTGTATTTGGTTGAGGAATTTGAATGTGTTTGGTTGAGAAATTTGAAGAAGGATTTGAAAAGAGAAATGGAAAACGTCGGTGAAATGTGAAAAAAAATATACCTACATTTCACATAGTTTCACATACCTTTTTTCTTTCTCTTTCCAAATCCCTCTCTAAATCTCTCAACCAAACACAACGCAAGAGAGATAAATTGAGTACATTCTTTACTTTCGACATTATTTGCACAAAGTGACTATTTCCAGATTTGAATCCACTACGTCAAAGTTGAAGTACCAAGTTTTAATTGGTGAAAATAGAGCATGGCTTTATGGAGAGTGTCCTAAGTTTCCAAAGTTCTGTACCAATTTTGAGTTTTAATTGTGATGTTTCCTCAGACTTGTGTACTTCCAATCAGCCAGATATAGATCTCATTTTCTGGTCATGCTGTCCACACTAAACATTTAACCACCCAATGCATTGCTATGTATTTATAGTGGAGGGGAGAATTATCCCCATAACCACTTGTAACCTTTCTGATCATGGTAAAAACGGTAACAACCGTCAATGTAGCCCTAATTTTGGAGTGAATCACATAAACTTTGTATTTGTTGTTTGTGCATATTTGTCATTCATGTGTTGTTCTTCTTTGTGTTACGTATCTTACCAATATAGTTAGATGTTACATATTGCTAAAAAGATGGAGATCTTTGTACATGATCAGGGCCTCGTTAAGAAAAGAAAAGAAAAAGAAGATATCGATTCAGCCGCAACATTATAAACACTTTCAGTAGCAATGAACACATTCCACAAACCATTGGACAGTCATCTGGGCATGAAAACCCCAGCATTCAAAATTGTAGTGCATCGAGTGGAAGAAACTTTGGGCTCAAAATATGATTGAATCTTATTGTTAAACATCAAAAGAGAGAATACAGGATTCTATTGGTGTTGACTTTATAGAGCAACGGTACAGTAGTCCCACCGTTAGCTGGTAGCAGCAAAGCTCCAACCTAAATTGCTTTGCTAAGCAAAACAGAAGTTTATGCAGTGAATTTTCTCATAAGCTCCTTCAGGCATGAGAAAAATGAACGTGGTACAGTTGGTAGGTAGTTTTCATCACTTCCCCGTTGAACAGAGCTGAGAGCGAGCTTCAGAACTCCCACATGGGTGCATCATTCTGCAGGTAGGGTAAACAACAGAAAACAAATTGAAATGAAACAATAAATTGGTGATGAAGACACTGATTTCCCTTGAAACACTCCTCTCTCATGAATTAAGGTTACACGAGACACTGTAATTTCCAAGGAATAAGATCTCCCACTAAACAGAACAGCAATATTTTTAAACATTTGTAACTTGAATGTTCTATTTAACAAAAGAAAGAAAGGACCACATAAAAAAGCATATCAACCTACAAAAGAAAAAGAAAAAAAGAAGCATATCTGAAGGAATGCCCCAAATATAATGCTTGTGTAACATGCTTCTTACCATGAGGTGCCCTTTCATCACAAATTAAGAAAACAAAAACAAAAAAGTCACAATGTTCTTATGCAAATTTACTAAATTTCCAATGCAAAAACAGTTTAGTACTGAATTTTAGATTTGAAAACTTTCACACAAATATCTTGGCTAAGAACGAATATGAGAACTACTTTTCATTGAGTGCATTCAACATTCAATGATAAGTTTATTCGAGTAAAAATTAAAGTGGTAGGCTATCACGGGTAATCAAACACAACAAAACTACTGCATGTATTCAGTTTTAAGTACCTAATCACATTATCAAATAGGGGTATATGAACTCATACCATGTTTGCCATAAGACAAATTTTAAGGATTCATGATGCTCAATGATTGATAAAGTCACCGATAGATATATGCTGAGAACATGATAGCTTCTAATTACACTCATTCATCTATATATTTACAGTGCATCTGAGTGGTCAATTATGTCAAATAATATCATCTAGATAGGTTATTATGTTATACTGGTGCAGGTGGTGAAGACCTGTTTTTGTAAATGAATGTTCCCGAGGTCGCAGGAAATGGAGGAAAGAAAGGAAACCAAATGTGCAGTTCACTCACCAGATACAAAACATCAAATGCTTCACGGTAGCTATCAAGAGAATTCATGACATTGTCATTCCTGCAACAGTAGTTTATAATGTTAAGTGACTATATCTATTCACAAATCATCATCTTCCAACATTCAATCAAAGTCTGTGCCTATACACAAGCAAATCAAGAACAGTTACAATTTCTCATATGCGGCAGCTCACAGGATATTTTTCTTCCTATATGCTAATGAAAACAAAAAATAAATAAATGAAGACGCATCTTCAGTCTAGTGTCCATCAACTTCCAGAAACCACACAGCAAAAGGCTTTGGTGGGCAAGAAGACATGGGTTGAAGTCTCACCAGCGGACAAGGGCTACTATGGTCACACTCACTCAGGTAGGTAAGGTCATCACATGATGGTTGCCCCTACTTTTTCTCATGAAAAAAAATAAAAATAAACAAATAATTAAAAAATAAAAATATTACAGTAACATCATAACATGGAACAAGTGGTTGAATTGCTACGAGACGCTTGACTCAACTCAACAATGTTCTAATTATTTAAGGTCGGCTACCTGGATCCATTTCCACCTATTACTTCTATCCAAAATCATATCCTTAGTCAAGTTTAAGGTGATTGTGTCATTTCTAATTGCCTCAACCCATGTTCTCCTTGGTCTTTCTCTATTTCTTTTACCACCCTCCATGTGGTGCATATATTGGTCAACGATATACATGACAATTATACACACAGAACGGAAAGTAGAAGAAGAAGAATGAAAGAAGAAGCTGCAAGATAATATACAGCTATTGACCAAAATTAAGGTTCTCTCCCTTAGAAACTTGTATTTATATTAGAATGGTTCAAGGTACATAAATTCTCCTCAGATTACTAAAACATAAAAACATAACATAACAATGACCATACCATCTCAAATGATTTTCATTCATTTTATCTTTCAATTAGTGCCACTTATTTATGTAATACCTAGAAAAACCGTATTGAATTACTTAACAATAAATTTAAAAATCAAAGAATTTCCATGTGTTTATACTAAATATGGATCAAGTATGGAATTGACCTAGCGCAACAAAAAATTATTTGTTCATCCATCGTTGTATTCAATTTATTGTGACATCAGATCCATACATGATGGCCACTAATATTCTGGCCCCAGAGGATAGAGGCACTTAGAGGGTCCATTAATGGGTAGCCGGGAGATGGGTGGGTAGAGGCTATGGGTGGGCACTGTCCCCTGATGGCCCCCCAACCCAACCGAACCCAATATTTTTAGTGCTTCAGATAAGTATTTTTTCCCGTAAGGCCAGGCGGGGATAAGATTTTGAGCATGTTTATTTTCGAGCTAGGCTTAGAATGAGAAATTCTAGCCAGGCACAGCACAGCCAGCCTATTTATAAAATTTCATATTATGATGAAAATCAATCTTTAATGGTGTAGATCTGTGCAAGGAGGCGGCAAATTGAACCAAAATGCAAAGAGATTTGAACGAATCACACCAAAAATAGAAGGAATCGCAGCACAAATGGATTAGGTACGTCGTAGACCCAACCCAATGTGAACGAATTTACATAGCAGCGGAACCGGCCTTTATTTATCTAAATCAGACTGGTACAAAAGAAAACCAATAATTAATCCGGTTCAAACCAATACATACCACAAACCATCCGGTTCGAATACAGTTTTTTATCCCACAGGTAAACCGTGTGTATCCAAACTGAGTTGGCCAAAAACCGATATGAACCTGGTGGTTTGCTAAATTGCTATGTACCAGCTGGTTTTCAAAATCACAATATGGACACAAAATACTAGTTCATAGAAATTGAATGTCCTATGAGTTGTACAAGAAAAAATAAATACAGAGGAAAAACATTCATTTTCAAGCAAATGATTTTAGTGCCAGGATAGCAAAATTGGATACAGGTTATAGCTGATAGAAATTAAAAAAAAAAAAAAAAAGGGAATAAAAAAGCTGCACTAGACCTGTACAGACACCATGTGCACTATTACTTTTCCGACTAGAAGGGAGAATTTTAATTTTATGCCACAATCAAGTTCACTCCAACACCTATTAGAGTGCATCTTTAATAAAGTTTCCCTATTACTATCTATAAGCATGATATGATTTGAGTAATGCATTTTGCAGTATATTGCTTCAGAAAATGAACAAGAATGTGTAACCATAGAAGATAAGAAATTTGGATATTTAAGGTTCAAATTTACTTAACCAAAAAAAAATTAAAAAATTAAAGTGAAATGAAATCATCTTGAGGCTTGGATAGAGGGATCACATAATTTTATAAGAAGTACCTATATCCTAAAAAGCATGGACACATGACACGGACATGTCGACACATCAATTTTTAAAAAATACAAGACAAGACACGACACGTGGGGGACAAGCATGAAATATATATAATTTTATATATTTATTTTATGTTATATAATGAATATGTCACTCAAAGATAATAAAAAATGCAATATGACACTAATTCTTATAAATTTATATGATTTTTTTTTTTTTAAATTTATAATTAGTTTCACCCATGTCTAACGATATGCACGTGTGTTTAAGCAATAAATACGTATGTCCTCCAAGTGTCCAAAGAGTGTCCAGGTCTTTAAAAAAAATTAAAAAATAAGACACGTTTTCAAAAGTATTGGACACATGTCGGGAAGCGTCAAAAGAGTGTCGATGTCCGACATGACACAACATGGACACATCACCTTTTTAGAAGTGTCCTTGCTTTTTAGCCAATTTCAAATATAAATGTTTAAAATGAATCCAGGTAGATGTAATATAGATTGAGCAAATTTTAAGGACTTACAGAAATCCCACAGATATTCGTGTTTCATAGTTCAAACCATCGGACATTCCCAAGTCTCCAATGTGATCGCCGAGAAGCAGCACGTTAGTTCTCTTCTTTACAGAGGCAGTGTCATCAATTGGCTCATCAGGATCACCCAAATGATCATGAACCGGGGCAGCCATATCAAGAGCATGTTCATTCTTATTTAAAACATGAATCGTCTTCCCTGTAACAATAACAGGATTCTTGATGTTGCAGTGAATCATAGAGAATTTCAAAACCAGATGTTTCAACAATCAAAGAACAAATGGTTACTAGATAAACTCCTTTACACTGCCTAACAAAAAAAAAAAAAAAAGGTGTGTAATTTATATATATATATATAATAAAATAGGATGATTTTCAAAAATGTCTAAGAGATACAATTGGTTAGAACAGTGTGGATTGACCTATTGAACAATTGAGATTACTTGATTTGAACTAAACTTCTCGCTCAAACAATTATTAACTTTTATTTTACACAATCCCGCATCGGGAAAAGAAAAAAAAAAAGTGAAGTATTTCACTTATATAAAGTCAATCTTATGCTCCCGTTTAAAAATTTTTAAATAAAATTTAAAAATTTTAATTAATTAATTTTTGTGTAAATTTGTTGGTCTTTTGACCTAGTTGATTAGGCTGAACCATTTTTGGTTTGGTGATTAAATCGGTTTAAATCATGATTTTAGTGGTTTTATTAAAACATACTGGTTAGATTTATTTGATTCGAAATAAATTTCTCACCTAAACAATTATTACCTTTTAGTTTAAGCAACCCCACATCGGGAAAAAAATGATTGAGTGAGTTGTTTCATTTATATAAAATAAACTTTATACTCCCATTTAATACTGTAGTACTGTTCATATTTCAGTTCAATACAATTTAAATTTTAAAAATTTCAATGATGACAAAATTGGAACTTTCGACAAAATTCACAAGGAAAATTATGACAATTATGACAAAATTGCTCTGATGGAGGTGTCATGATGTGAGTTCATAGTCCTCACTGAGGATACATACAAATTGATATAACGACTTTTTCGAAAGTGAATTTTGGGGACGAACAAGTTTGAAGACATTAAGAAATTTTTATAAAGTGAATTTCAGGGAAACGCTCTTTGTAAAAATACATATTTTGACTCATTTATTATAAACATAGTTCGGAGAGTCTCTCTCTCTCTCTAAGGTTTGACTTTAATTTTTTATTTTTATTTTTATTTTTTTGAAATGGCAGAGCACTGGCTGGTGTGCATTATTTATTGTTTAATTTTTATTTTTTAGGATTGTCGAGTACTCGTTGGTATGCATTATTTGTTGTTTAATTTTTATTCTTATTTTTTGGGATTGTAGAGCACTGGCTGATGTGTATTATTTGTTGTTTAATTATTATTATTATTTTTTGAGGTTGCAGAGCATTGACTGGTGTGCATTGTTTGGTGTGTTGAGGTTACCGTAGTATTTTTTGGTAGCGAATGTATAATGGATACGAAATATTTATGATTGAGTTATACATAGAATGTTTTAAAAGCATTTTTTTAAGTAGTCATATAATAAAACTAAAATGTATGCTTAAGTTTTGTTGCGAGTGCTTTTAGGCATGGGTTATCCCTAATATATATATAAAAGGCAGGTTGACAATATCTATGCATTCCCAAAGTATGATTATATCCATTTGAGATAGCAAGCCGCCACTTATGAAAAGGTATAGCTGAAATTTTAGGAAGCCTTTTTTTAAAAATAAAAAATAAAATAAAAACAAAATAGGTACACAAGGTTACATAGCAAAATAATTCCATTATCAGGTGAAGGAGGTATGATACCTTTAAAAGATACTAGTTGACCACTCTGATCGAAAACCATGCGGTTTGAAACAACCTTAACATTTTTAAAAGATTTATGCAATTTCTGCCTGAGGACCTGGTAAAGTGAGAAAGGAGAGGCACTTATGAGTGCAAATTAGAGCTTAAAATAATAGATAGAGTCTAGTTCTTGCAGAGCATGGCAACGCAGAGATGGACATAAAACTAACCTCTTCTATGATATCTGCAAGCCCTGCAGAAAATATAAGTACAGGAACGTCATTCTCCTGCGGATTATATCAACAAAAAAGGAAACGTGAGTCAAAACTCCACCCACCAATTCTTTGGTTCAGTTACAGTTTTTCTTCTTAATGACCGTGGCTTTTACACACTAGCTAAAGAAGATTGCTTAGGGGATGTTTCAAAAAAATAATATTAGTAACACAGTACTGAAATTTTAAACGATCAATGCATGTATAGCATTTAGTGATAAACCATGCCTCTAGGACTCAAGAATGAGATCGTCTTTCATGCTCATTTTGTTACAAAAGGATAGAAAAGAGGAAGGGAAAGTGAAGGATGGAATGGGTATTAATAGGGAAAAGGAAGCTATCTCTCTCTCCTTTTGTTTTGTTTATTGGCAAGATTTGAGAAGTAATTTTTTGAAGGCCAAACTTGTCAAGAGAGAGAGAGCCCTTTCCTTCCTCCTTTCCTCCCATTTTTGGGAGGACTGACTTTCTTCTTCTTCTTCATTATTATTATTATTATTTTCACTCCTCCTTTATAACAAGCCAGAGAAAACATATCAATCCTCAACTAGACATAGTACATTTCAGTTTTAACTGGTAGTTGCTTGTGTATTTATCAGATGCATTATAGGATGATCTGCTGAAAGTTTTCAAACTTTAAGCATTTAGTGGGATTATCAAATAACCCTAACCCTTAAATACATCATCGCCTCAAGGTCACATCACTCAGCTAACTTAGAGGAAAGGCCGGAAAGGTAGCATTAACTAGGAGAGAGACATCTACATTCCTGCTCACGAGAGATGAGATCTTAACATGGATACCATATTGTACTTGTGAAATTACCACAACTTGTTCTAAAACGAAATTTAAACATTCACTTGGTAACAGCAACTTCCCCTGCATTGCCAATATTAGTTGTTCCTCGCACTAAAAACTCAAAAATTAAAAGAGTATACCCACACTATATACTTAATTAGCAGGATTATTACATCTTCCAAAGCAGTTCTTGAAAAAAGAAAATAAGAGAACAATTAAATTTAACTCCAAAACTCATAAAGTTCTTCCAAAGCAGTGACTTAACAAAAAAAAAAAAAAAAACAGAGAACAATGAAATTTACCTCCAAAAACTCAAAAAGTTCGACAACTCCCTCCCTAAATGCAATTGTGGCATTAGCCACAGAATTTTTTATTGCATCAAATGTAAGGCCTCCCTCAATAAGAAGAGCGTGAGTTTTTCCCCACCTACATGAACAAAATAAGAACCTTCAATTTCTTAGTACCAAATCAGAGAGACTATAAAAGAAAGCATTCATGAATTGCAAAGGCATTCGCCGCTGTCCACTGACGTAACAAAATCTAATTCTTAGAAACCTCTACATGAAAAGGCTTGTAAGCTTGTTTAGATGCTTAAAAGCTACCATATTGGCCAGCATAAAACATTCAAAGTCAGATGAAGGAGGTCCAGTTGGATATATTGTTGGTGGGGCAAATTATCATTTGTTGTGAATCATCAAGTCACATACCACTCTTCCATGAGCTTTGCTTTCTTGTCAAGTGGAATTGTTGGGTTGAATTCCAATGGATGATAATATTCATATAATTCTCGCCTCTTGACATCATACACGGGATTCCCCTGTTGCAGAAGGCCATGACTGCCTACAATTGTATGAGAGAGTAAAAATTAAATTATGTACAAATTAAAAGAAGAGACATTATAAAGAGTACAGAACCACTAATAACTTACTCTGCCCTCGACGGCCATCAATCCAGTACTTTGTTAGAGTTGCATCAAAATCTGCAATTACCTAATATTTAAAAGAAAAATGGCATGAATAACTATGGAGACGTAAAAACAAACATAACCATGGCATGTAGAAATGGAAATGGAACATAGATTCAACATAATTAGGATATTTAGAAATAATATGTATCTTAGCAAACATGATACAAGCATGGCAAGTAGATGAGGACACATTATAACAAAAAATCTCCCCTGCATCCTACCCTTACTCCTTGCCCTTCCCTTTCTCTTTTAATAAAGCCAAATGATATTACATTTACGTTTTTGAAGGAAAATAAAAAAAAGTTTTTAAAGTTTAAAAGTTAACCGTTACAATTGAAAGCTATGCTACATGGGCTTGGGTATGAGTGCGTGTCCAAGTGCCAAACCATCATAAACTTAAATCTTAGGATATTGCGATATGTACCCAAAATAGAATATGGGTAAGGGGACTCGTTATGGACGCACATATTACATATTATAGAATATTCTTAGATAAGATATTATTAATTATGTAAAATTATACTTGAAATTGAATAAGGTTATAGAAACCATGTTAGAATTTTTCTCTCTCATTTATATTAAAAGGTTATAAATGTTTCTATTCTAGAAAATGTGAGTTTTTTATTCTTCAGACATTGTAAAAAGTTAGAGGATTGAGGTGTCTAAATTGGATACGGGAGGACACATATTCCATACATTTATCCTGGTCATACCTGGTAGACACGGGTACTTTGAGAGAAATAAAAGAGTTCATCTAACATAGATTGAAAGTGCAAGGACCAAATTGAGATTTTAGTAAAAATGCCAGGTGCAAAGTGTAATTAACTTTATTTTTTGGGGGGCACTTATTAATTGTACAATGAGGAACATCACTAAGCATCCCTACCAGATTATTTATATTTTACCCTAAAATATTATTAAAAATTTCATTCCTTATTTTAAGAATCACTTTTTCATCTACTTCTCTCAACAAACTCCATATTCTTTCTCTATTCTATTAACAAACTCTATATTTTTTCTCTATTCTATTAAAATATAATTTTTTGTTATAAATTTAAAAAAAATAAAAATCACAAATGTGTACAACAATCCCTAAACAAAGCAAAACAAAAAAAAAAAAAAAAAAAAAATGAAGGTGCTACAGTGGCTCCCCACAAATAGGGAGGCACTGTAGCAATTCTTATTTTAGGGGAGTGTTTAAGGGAGTTACTGGAAGTGTACAGGGGCCATCATATAAGGGTTCTATTAGGATGCTCTAAAGCACACAAGTTTGGGAATTAGTTAAAATAGCAAAAAAGACGCTACCAAAAAATCAATTATTCTCTCTACTTATTTACTTATTTTCATAAAAATCCAAAACGCCAACTAAAATAGGTAGTACTCATAAAATTCTACATACAAATTTGTTCAAAATAAATTCTACATCCAAAGACCAAAAAATAAAAATAAAAATAAAAATACAAATAAAAATAAAAATAAAACAAATCAAATCTCATATATCCATCCAGGGGTGAAGGGTTTTAAGTGATAAATATGAATGAAATCAACAAGAAGAGAATAAAATAAACTAGGATCGATAAGAAACGAGAAAATGCAGCAGAAAACCTGGAGTTTGGCAGGACCAGCAAGCCGAATTGCGGACTTTTTCTTGTGAAGCAACTCTGGGTCGCCCACCACAGCAACTGCAACCTCTGGAGAACCATTTGAGGCAATACCAACACTAACTTGTTCCATCTCAGTTTGATTCCTATTACTACTATACCAAAGCCTACACACACACACACACACACACACATATATATAGAGATATGGAATGGAATGCAGAGATTGTATGTATGTAGTGAGAGATGTAGAACAAAGAGGATTGATCGAACCTGGAATTGATGTGAGTGCGAATACAGCGGTGCTCGCAGATACTAGTGCTCCAGCGAAAAGGAATGTTGTTGTGGAGACGATGACACATGAGAGAGAAAGAGAGAGAGATAGAGAGAGAGGAATAGTGTGTGAATCATATACAAGTCCCAAACCCAACTCCAATTCCATGGACAGCCCAAATACAGCCAATTTAAATAGTTGGAGAAATTCTATATCAGTGGGATTTTTATATTTTTCAGAAAAAAATATTATGATTTTATTTTTTTAATATTTATAAAATTTATTATTAATTTGAAAATTAATGAAATTATCCCATTGAAATATGCTTCAATTTGTCCGTATTTATAAGAGATGATTAGTGAAAAGTCTATGATCATAGGGTCTCATAGTATATGCTTCGTATTTAATTTAATTTAATTTAATTAATTAATTTATTTTTTAGTGATGACAATATGTTTAGTGAAATTGTTGGGTAAGAAATACATTTTTTTTTTCAATTGTACCGCATGATAAGGTTATGAGGAAAAATCATTCGCATCAAAAAGTTTATTGAAAAAGACATTGACAATGGTCGATGGCGGCAATGATGATAGTAATGGTGATATGAACAAATAAATAACATTAATTGTTGAATTGCAGTTGAGTTGTATTGAAATATGATATGAGAAATATTGTATTTTTTCAAAATTGTTTTTAGTTAGAATGCAACTTATTGATAAAGTCCAATCATTATGACTTGACATTTTGATTTAAAATAAGTTCAATCTACTTAGATGATACTGTAAATATTCTATAAATTTAAATGAGTTGAACATAAGTATTTATTTAAACCCATTTATACGAGTACAATCTCTTCCATCACAGCATCAGCTACCACCCTCACAATCCCCAACAATTAAAAAATATTTTGAAGTCTGAATTTAAGTCACGTTCAATAAAAATGCCAACTTTATTCATTCTCTAATTTGATAAAATTAGCGTTTAGCATGGTTGTATTTCATTTTGCATAGATGGAATTTACAGTAAAAATTGAAATATAATTTTTAGAGTGTTTTTTTTTTTTTTTTTTTTGGAAAGTGATCTTAGGATAATATATTTTATGATTGAAATTTAATGTTGAAGTATGCATCATTTAAAGAAAAAAAAAATCATTTCAAAAGATCATTCTCAAAACGTTGTGAATGAACAGGGAGGTCGTGATGGGCACATGACGCTCAAGGTGACGCGAGTTGGTTCACTAAGGCTATAAAATTAAAGATGTAAGAAAAAGTATTCTTATTTGTACATCAGTATGATGGTATTAATTAGTTATGATTAAATTTATAAATTACTTAACGCTGTGTTTAGTTGGGAGATTTGAGAAATGATTTGGAAAGGAAAAGGAAAAAGTTAGGTGAAATGTAAATATATTTACATTTCACCTAGTTTCACATATCTTTTTCCTTTTCTTTTTCAAATCCCTTAACCGAACACAATATAAAAGTTTTTATCACATAAAATATATTTTTTGTTAATTTTGTAGAATGAGAGGCAAAATGGCCTTTTTGCCCTTAATTCATGAGAGTGGAATGCTAATCCCCCCCCCCCCCCAATGGAAATGATAATCCCATAGTCCCATGAGATTAGCAATCTCGTGCCACTTTTCTATAAACAAATATGTTATACGTGGGCCCCATGGATCACAAATCCAATCTCTTCTCCCAACCCTCCAATCAAACATGACCTAATAATTGAAGCTTTGCTACCGTAAAATGAGAGCATTAAAAAATTCCGCCATTCCACCACCATAATTGCTAGTGCCGCCGATCCACCCCATCAACTCTACCACCATCACTACTGTTATCACCATTACATCCTATTAAGAAAATATTTAATAAAGTAAATGGATTAATTAAATTCATTTGTCCATTCAGTATTTAATTTAATCTAATCTGTTTAAATCCATTTATTAAATAGTTGGGTTTGGATTAAATTGTTTGAAATGTATATCCATTTTAACTCGCATGTGCTTGCCTGTTTTCCCTTCTAATTATATACTTAAAAAAGGGATTGGCTTCCCTCCAGTCCGTGATCAGACTGGAGGATACTGTTGGGCCTGTGAAGGCCCACCACGAGTTCTATTTCAATAATTTGAACTGTTCAATATGTAAAACTCGTCAAGTATCTATAAAAAATAACGTTGATCGGATATCGATAGCTATGTGATTAAATCAGTTTTGTATTAAAAAAAAAATGAACGGTGAAAAAATAAACGGTTGACAGAAATTTGATCCGATAAGATAGCTATCGATATCCAATCAACGTTATTTTTTACAAGCATATAGTACTTGACGAGTTTTACACATTGAACGGTTCGGATTATCGAAGTAGGACTTATAGTGGGCTCCCCACAAGCCCAATAGTATCTTCCAGTCTGATTACGGGTTAAAAGAAAGCCCAACCCCTTAAAAAAATACTAGAAAAAGTACATTTATGAACTACAATTATTCTAGGCATGACCCATATTTTGTTCACTTTAAATTTGCACTGTCTCACTTTTGAGATAGTTCTTCGAACAAAAATTCATGGGAAATAAATTTTCTTTTTTTAATTTGGATTTTGTTAGGTTGCGCCTTAAACCTTTTGTAAAAAAATTTAAAATGATAAAAAAATATATAATTATTTTAGTTTTTTTATTAATCAATGCTTTTCAAATACTTGTTATGAAAACTTCTACGTTAAACTTGTTAGAAAAAAAATAAAATAATAAATAATAATAATAATAATAATAATAATAATAATAATAATAATTAATTCCTTTTAGTTTATTGATTGTGGAAGGACCAATATTTGGGCCAAAATGTATTTGACTGTTTTTTCTGAATAAGGGAGTACTAAATATTTCATCTTCAGTTTCAATTTCAGTAGGGACACTAGATGTACTATGTCTAGAGGATTGACTACGATTGAATTTAATATGAACTGAAGCATCATTAAATTGTTGAATATCTTGGATATCAATTATAGATGATTGTTGTTGATTATGTTTGTAATGTTCATTAACAGTAATCCATTCATGAGGTAAATCGACATTTTTCCATTCAATCATTTGGGGAACATTAATATGTGAATCAGTACTACTACTTTGTATTAATAGAGTTTTATCTTTAGGTGATTTATGCAAAGCATGAACATTTAAATTAGTTTTCATACATTTATAGTGAATACGATAAATTAAAGCAATATTATGAGTTTTAGTCATCATGTTAGTAAATGAACCATGTAATTGAATATTTAATGTTAAAGCATGTAAAATATTTGGATCTTTTAAACTAAGTGTAAAATCAGGAAAACAATTGAAATGTACTGGACCTTTATGAAGACCAGTTTCCATCATACCCATTAAACTATCATTGTAGTTAAGGAATCGAGCATCTCGTAAACATAATAAAACAGAAGTATTTTTACCTTGTGGAGTTAATGGTTTAATGCCAACTTAAATTAATCCTATATGAATAAAATTGTAATCATTTTTTAAATATCTTTTAATAAGCTGAGCATCAAATAATTGACAGGTTTCCTTGAGTTTTTCCAAAGCATAAACTTGTTCCATAGTTTTAACATGCAAAGTGAATTTAAAAGTATTCTGTACAAAAGAAGTTTTATAAATTTCTTTGATTGGTAATTTTGGTATATTCCAGTCTACATTAATTGGATCATTTTGTATTTCAACATCTTCTTCATTAATTACTAAACCGTGATTAGGTATGGAAGGCAAAGTAGTTGACCTAGAACTGACTGATGAGTTACTTCTAAATAATCGACTCATTGTTCTGTTTAATTAATCAGTTTTACAATTATCTTAATACATACCCTATTCTTGTCAAGTTATCACAGACCAAATTGGTTTAATACAGACCCTATCCTAAATGTCCACACTGCCTAACTCTAAGGACTTACTCCGGACAGGAAATGGAAGTGGGTGATGTAAACCAGGTGGATAACAGACTGATCTCGTGGGTGATTAAGATGGAATTGAAAACTAGATTAAGCAAATAAACAATAGGAAACGATTAATCAGAAGAAACTAAACAGTTAGAAACATGATACAACATACAGATGGCTCTGATACCATGAACGCGGAAGCAGCAACAAAAATGAAGAAGATGGATTACGAAATCAAAGATGAACCAAATTAAACCAAGACAGCAATTGAAATGCACAAACCTTCAAAACATTTAATTAAACCTTCAAAACATTTAATTAAATACAAAAAATAACTTGCACTTACAAAATTGTTGTAATAATTGTTGTAATCTGCAAGGATCTTTTAATTAGGTTGAACAGAACGGGGAAATGTAAACCTCACTCAGAGCACTCTGGTTTCCTTACCACCTAAAGGGTTGAAGAAAATTGAAAGTTGAACTCCCTGAGTGATTACAATGAATTACAATATATAGAATAAAATTAACTATGCAAAGATGTGAATCGGCTCAAGGCAAAGATTGGGATCGGTGGCTTTCGTTGCTTCAAATGATTGATTGAACAGTTGAGCAGCTTTAACAAAAGTTGATTGACCAAATAGTGATGTGAACAGTAAAGGTGAGCGAGCTTTTACTATTCACCACTTTCGGTGGAGCATGTGAATAAAGGAATCAGAATAAATACAAATTGGCAGCTTTTCTCAAAAGAGTATTGATTGAAGCCATTTTTGTATTTATAAAGAATACTAAGTTGATTAGGCATATGGATCCTGAGCATCTTGAAACTCGGGTCGTCCATATGGAATGGATTGAGTAGTTGATCCTTCAGAAGATTGAGCCGACTATGCAGACCTTCTTCAATCATCTCGAATCGTTGATTGCGCCTGAGCTCGATCCACAAGTTGCCGAGCCATCTGGAACATTTCATCACGGGAGGGCTTGGACTTGACTTTGGATTTAACTTTGGGCTGAGCAGGAGGTGAAATGGGCTTAGCCTTTGATTTGGATTTTGACTTGGGCCTTGAATGATCCTTGGGCTGGTCCGGAATTGTAGGAACTTTGGACTTTCCCTTGGATTTGGATTTGGATGATCTGGGCTTGGAGCCACTAGAAGAGGGGTTTCCAAGATTGGTGAGGAAGATCGGGTGACTTCCTGGGTTTTAACTTTGGCAGGAGTTGGAGCACATTGATCTGGAGGAAATTCCTCATGAACAATTTCAATAATGCGGGGCACATTGAACTTAGCCCACCATTTGACTGAGTGTTGGCAGATAATTATGTTATCAACAATCCCATAATGCCATTTGATAATGCCATTTGAATATCCAAGGAATTTTGTATTTGGATATAAAATTGAGTAATATAGGAAATTGTTTTTGGTGAGCAGTAAATGGGTAAACAGTAGCAAAATAAGCAATTGTTTCATTGAGGGAACTGGGGAGAATGTCTGAAATGGCGCCATAATGTGTCCACCATCTCATAAACCAGGTTGGTAACTCGGATTTGAATTTTTGATCAAAGGAAATAAACCAGGAGTGACTGAAAGACTCATTTTGGTACAAGAACAATTTGAACCAAGCATCAACATAATCATGATAATTATATTGAATAGAGTGACCAGGTAAATCTCGAAGCAGATTAGGATTTCCCCATTCTGCAAGAGAGACAATATTATGAATGTAGAGTGAATGGTATAAGATCTTGTAAGCATAAGTTCGATCCTGAATGGGTTTAATCAAGATGGAATGATGGTTGAGCAGGATATCTTTGTAATAGGAGAGATTTTTCTCTGGAGGTGAAGAAATGAAATGACATCCAGAGCCAAAATGGAATTGAGCAATTTCATTAATGGTTTGACTTCTAGGGTGACTAGGTTCTTTGTAGAATAGGTTTGTAACATGTGATTTGGTGTACTCAGTTCAAGAAGGGCGAACTTGGTTGATTGGAAGTGGAGTAACTGAAACGGATTGGCTAGAGGCAAAAGGATCATTAGCCAATGCAGATGAATAATCAGGACGGTGAATAGTACCAAGAGTATGGTACCGGTTAATTAGGTCAATAGATTTGGATGGATGAACTGACTTCAAAGGATGAGGAACTATGAGTTGATTAGGTTTACTGGAACCAGAAGAGGGAACCAGAAGGGGGAACCAAAGCCTTTGAAGGAGGCCTTGGGCGAGACATCTATGAAATATGGAACAAAGATTAGCAACCAGAAAGAAGATCTAAATAATTCTGGTAATAAAACAAATCATTGTAGTAATTATGACGTAAAACACGTCGAGCTTGTAACTGTTGATGATTAATGTATTGGGCTCGTTTAGTAGTAAGTCGGGTTGATTAAAGACGGGTAATGCGGCGGTTAACTTGTCTGATCAGGGTTTGGTAATGGGTAATTTGGGTTTTAACATAAGAAATATGTGGAGTAGCACTCATCCCTTACCCCCCTGTAAAAATTCCCGGGTAAGAAAATCAGGAAGGGAATTTTGACAACCAGGTATGTAAGTAATGTCAAAATCAAAAATACTTAAAATAGATTGCCAACGGGCAAAAATTTGTTTACTAGCAAGATTTTGAACATCTTTTTCCAAAACATATTTAGCAGATTTGCAATCAACACGAAGTAAAAATTTTTGATTTAAAATATCATCTTGAAATTTTTGAATGCATAAAACTGCAGATAAAATTTCTTTTTTAATAGTACTATAATTTAATTGTGCAGTATTCCAGACACCAGAATGAAAACGAACAATTTGTTCAGGTGACTGAGGAGTAACTTGCTGGAGCAGAATACCACCATAACCAATATCAGAAGCATCGGTTTGAATGATTTTGAATGAATTCTCAGTAGGAATACCAAGACAAGGAAGAGATTTAACATATTTTTTAACTTGTTGAACAACAGCAGTATGAGTAGAAGACCAAGGAGGAGGATTATCTTTTAACCTATCAAATGTAGGCGAGAGGTTGTGATTTTTTCCTAAGGTCTTGATAGAAGTCAGCAATGTAATTGAGGGAACCTAAGAACCGTTGTAATTGAGTTTTATCAAGAATTTCATCAGGAAACTTAGACGCAAATTCAATAGAGCGACTAATAGGAAGAATAGTATTATGATGAATATCATATCCTAAGAACCTAACTTTAGTTTGAAATAGTTTAATCTTAGGAGCAAATATGACGAGACCATGACTTTTAATTGTATAAAAGAATGCAGTTAAATGTTTCCAATGTGCACTAATTGAGTACTCTAGATGCACCTTTATTAAACCTACCTACTAATCGTTCCAAAAGACCTAGTTTAGTTACAAATGACCAATCATCTACTGTCCAAGCTATTGAAAAATTATTTAACAAATTATCTACCACTGATACTCCTTCACCTTCTAAGGATAAAGGTATTACTGTTCTAAATCTGAAATTGTTACTTTAATCACTACTGGCTTTACTGGTATCCTCAAATCCTGGTGGGAAAAATATTTAACTGAAGATCAACGAGAATCCATAATTTATGCTAATCAAACTGATGATCAAGGATTACCTATTTTTGATGAAACTTTAGGCTGCTGTCATCCTGATGGTATTAATCAATTAATCTATACTATTGTTCGCCATTTCATTGGTACCCCAACTAATATATATTCTCGCATACATGATCAACTTAGTAATCTTACATGTCCAACATTAAGTGACTTTAGATGGTATAAAGATGTCTTTACTTCTAGAGTTATGTTAAGAGAAGATTGTACTAAATCATTTTGGAAAGAAAAATTCATTAATGGGTTACCTAGTTTATTTGCTCACAAAATCCGAGATGTTCTTAGTCAATCTACTGGCGTTATTGAATATGATAATTTAACATATGGTGATATAATAAGCACTATTCAAAAAGAAGGTTTAAAAATGTGTATTGATTTAAAACTTAGTCAAAAAGCTTCTAAAGATAAACATAAAGCTAAATATGAATTAGGCAATTTTTGTGAACAATATGGATTACCTCCAGTTGCACCCTTTCGTAAGAAATCACATAAATATTCCAAACATAGAAATTATAAATCCAAGTATTATAATAAATATAAGAAGCCTTATTCACCTTCTAAATCTAATGACAAATTTTATGCTAAACCTAAAACGAAATATCATAAATCTAAATCACATCCAAAATTTAATAAGGATATTACCTGTTATAATTGTGGCCAAAAAGGTCATTATGCTAATAAATGCAAAGAAAAACAAAAACTTGAAGATAGAGTTAGCCAACTCCAAATTAATGAAGAATCCAAAATTCAATTATTTGAAATCTTACAATTAAATCAATCTGATAATGATTCCTCTTCTGTTCCTCCATCTACATCCAGTTCCCCTTCTGATAATGATCAATCTGATTCTGATAACCAACATAATCAAATTACCTTAGGATGCACTGATATTTGTTGTAAACCTGTTAAACAAATCTCTGTTCTAACCAAACATACTCAAGAAGAATCTGCTTTAATCGATTTAATTAGTAAATTGGATGATCCCCAATTGAAACAACAATATATTGATAAATTAAGAAATTTATTACTTCAAAAAGACACTAAACCTAAGTTTAATAAACCTATTATTAGTTTATCTAAAACTTTAGAAAAATTTAAAAATAAAACTAAAGAAGTAACACTTCAAGATTTACAATCTGAAATTAGTCACATTAAACAAACTATCCGAGATCTCCAAAATAAAGATAATAAATTAGAAAATGAAATCATTAATATTAAACTTAAACAAAACTTAAATGATTTTCAACCTAATCCAAAATCACCTCAGGCATCTGAACACCATTCTGATTCTGAATCTAATCACACAAATCCCGATAAACTCATTTTTGATAATCGATCTCAAGCTACTAACCTTGAAGATAAAAGATTAAATTTACTTAATAAAATTTTTATGCAAAAATGGTATTCACGAATTAAAATCATAGTTGAAGACTTTGAATTAGATTTGGTTGCATTAATTGATACTGGTGCCGATTTAAATTGTATTCAAGAAGGATTACTTCCTACTAAATATTATCACAAATGTCAAGAGAAATTAACCTCTGCTAATGGTAGTAAAATGCATATTAAATATAAATTACCTAAAGTACATGTTTGCCAAAATAATGTTTGTTTCAAAACTACATTTGTTTTAGTTAAAAACATGACTGATAGAATTATTTTAGGTACACTCTTCATTTCATTATTATATCCATTTACTACTTCCACTGAAGGAATTACTACTCATGTTTTAGGACATCCTGTCACATTTAAATTCTTGTTTCCACCTGAACCATTAGAATTAAATCAATTACAAGATTGTTCTATTACTCATACTATTAATCGATTAACTCGACATATTAATTTTCTTAAAGAAGAAATTAATTACAAAATAATTGATCGGTTGAGTATATTGGGGATAGTTGGAGAGATAACTGTTGGAGACCATAGATAAATGATTTAATTTTTGAAGGATTTGATCTTCACTTAGACCATCAATATTCCATTCGTATAATTTTTTAGCAGAAACAGAAAATTGATTATTAATATTATTTTCTTCAAATTGTAAATCGACAGGAGTAGGTTTATTATACCAATTCTTAGTAGTTTGGGGATTAACTTTTGGATAATGGATTTTTGTAACTTGGAATTGTTGAGCTAATTGATTTATCTCATTATCGGTGTCGGATGGAGTAGAATTAGGATCAATATCAAATTGTTGATTTAGAACAGTAATACCTTTATCCTTAGAAGGTGAAGGAGTATCAGTGGTAGATAATTTGTTAAATAATTTTTCAATAGCTTGGACAGTAGATGTTAGAAAAAATTAATATGTCATCAATATAAATAATGGAGAAATGACTAAAGGGGTTAAATATGTCATTCATTATGTGTTAAAATTCACTGGGAGCATTTTTTAAACCAAATGGCATAACATTCCATTCATATTGCCCAAAAGGTGTATTAAATGCAGTTTTATATCTATCTTTAGGGTGAATTTGGATTTGCCAAAAACCACTTTTTAGATCAAATTTACTAAAAATAACAGCGTGATTAAGTCTTTTAATTAAATCTTTTTTATTAGGAATAGGATATCGAATCCATTCAAGAACAGCATTTAATGGTTTGTAATTAATAACTAGGCGAGGAACACCTCGTTTAATTCAAAGATTTTTATTAACATAAAAAGCAGGACAAGACCATGGTGATTTACTTGGACTAATTATTCTATTTTTTAATAATTCATTAATTTCTTTTTTACACATTTCTAATAAGTCATGATTCATTTGAATAGGTCGGGATTTAGTAGGAATTTTTTTTTCATTAAAACCTTTAATATATGGTAATGTAACTACATGCTTTTTCCTATGCCAAAATGCAGTAGGTAAAGATGAGCAAACAGTTGATTCAAGTTTTAATTTAAAATCATTAATTTGAGAAATGAGAACTGGATCAGTTAATTGTTGATCAATTTTATTATTATTATTATTATTATTATCATTATGGGGTAAATTACATTCACTTTGTTTGAAGTTTGAAGAAAATACAGTTAGTCCTATATGACATAATTACACCGATATCCCTTTTAGTATGGTTAAAAAGATTGAAACTAATATAGATGATGGACAAACACTAAAATAAACAAATACATTGTTAATGATGAAAAAATTACCGACAAAAAATAGCCTAAATGTTAAGTGAACTAATATAACATCAAAAGAGTCCAATGTAATTATGTCAAAAGTGTGTGATTAATTATATTTTTGTCGTTAGCTATTTTTGACACTTCAAGGGTTAGAAATATAATTTGAGCATGCCAGAAACGATCTAAAAAGTCCTTATAGATCATAAATGCCAATCTTATCAAGCGATTGTGTTAAGGTTCTCTTAGCCTCAATGAAGAAGACTTTACCATGTTGTGTTGAAAAGATGAACTAATCTTTTAACTTAAATTTGCAACAGAATGAGAGGGACACACTGGGTAGAAATTGTAATTGATTAATTCAATAAGCAATTATAAAATGGTACCTTTAGCAAGGACAACTTCGAAACTTTAAACCGACCGAGTTCTGGGATTACAAAGTTAATCTACTCCCATGAAATGTAAGTGCAGTGCATAAAAGTAAAGTATTGAAATTTAAAGGTAAATGAAATTGGTAAAGATGTAGAGTTTGGATTTGGTCGAGGGGCCTTCTTAGCCTTTACTTTAATCTATTTATAGCTTTCTTACGATGCCTTCAAAGTAGTTAAGCTGTTATCTTTCAACATGATCTCATTCATCTCACTACTTCTTAGGGCCATAATCTTCTCTTCATGCATGTGTAACTGCTAGCAACTGCTCTTTATTAACTCCTTCTTCACGTGCCTCTCACATGTTGCTCATCGTCTTTACCAGTTGAACTTGCATTTGTAGCTCACGTAGGCACGTTCGAAGGTGGGACTTTTCATTATCTAATCAAATACCACAGAATACCCTTTGCCTGCCATGTGTCACTTTTGAATTGGATGGTTTAAATATGGCGCCAATAATACCTCCCGCATTAGTGTAAACATAATGGTTACACTAGTAGACATAACTTCTAGTGTTTGCACTTCCCCCATGATCACAGTTCCTTAAATGTAGCCTTCACGATCAATGACCTCCATGATCTTTTTTGGTTTGCGCTCCTGGGTTCTGTATTTAATAAGGTTTGAATTGAAAAATAAAACCCATTAGCTCCAAACCATTAATATAATGAAATTTTGAAGATCTAGCTAGTTTGAACATAGATGGTTTCAATCCATATGATGAAGTTGAAAATAACGTGAGGCCTGCCAATGCCTATGTTACCAATGGATTCAAATATCCTCATTCTATGGATCTGAACCTTTGTCTCAAAGCTATTAGTCTAATAGATGCTCCTCATGTTGTTCCCGCTTGAGAGGATTCCATAGCTAATGCACAATATGCTCCTGAACTTCTTCATAATGCTTCGAATCCAAAACCCGTAGCTTTCCATTAGGAAATTCCTCATTCTCCCCAGTCTACAACAATTGCTGGTTGGGCTACATGGTCGTCTCTTCTTCGAACACAAAATTGTCTTCAACCACCAACTCGCCCCTTGGGCATATATCCATATAAACCCTATTTTAAAAATTGTTGGTTAGAAGACCCCTTTTTATTCCATTGGCACTTAGCTACAAAACCAGCTTTAGTCCTTCTTTAATGGGCTTCCTGCCTTGAGGCTAACAATAGGCTTAGTCTCGCCTTGTTGGTCAGAGAAGTTGTCCTCAAACCTTCAGAATGGCTTCATTGTGTGAATGACAAGCAATATCATGTAACCTTTTAAGCGGATCCACCTTTAATCTTTTTGCCTTACCATCCATGATGGTCTCTGGAGTTTCGAAGGACTGTTGACAATCGCGTAGTACCTAAGTACACTCCCCCTTACTTGGTTTATGGCTATAACATTTTCAGGGCAAAAATACTTTTGGCTGCTTTTAGCCAACTTCCCTTTGAAATTCTCTATAAAGAAATTCCTCATAAGAATTTTATTGGGCTTGTGATATCCTGACGAGGAGTTCGACGCTACATTCTTCAGCCATACCTAAAATTGAAGTATATTTGCACTTCTTACCTTTACTCTCAAACTGGCATTTGATTGCCAAGGCTGAGGCTCATGCATTGGAAGAGTCTCACAATGCCTTCATTTCTATAAAGAGTAAGGCTCAAAAAGTTCTGGATGACTTTGATGAGTTCGCACAACAATCTCTTCTAGATTTTGTTGATGACGTATCTCTTTAGGAATACTTAGAAGTCAGAGAGAAGGAATATGCAACATTTGAGAATAAAGCTCATGAATTGGTTATGAAGTTTCTATCCTTTCAACATTGCCAAGGTAAAAAAGATGAAGCTGCAAAAAGATTATATAAGGAAAGGGCTCTCATAGACTACTTTTGGGTCAAATTCCATGACCTTGTAACCTTTTCCTTTCCTTACTTTCATTAGATTGAGCCATTTCCCATGTAATCTTTTACAATCAAATGAAATGGAAATTATGATTTATTACTTGTATCTTGCATTTATTGATCTTTCTACACCAAGCTATGATTTGAAGGTATAATCAACTTGTATTTAAATGCATATTCACTTATTCTCGTAAGCTTTCTGCTTGAATTTTGGTCATCTCTCCACTAATTTAATACTTCAAGTACCTCACACACATTGGTCATCTTACCTACCAAAGATCTGAAACAAACTCGAAGCAAATTATAGCTTTTCAAGACACTTTCACAATTCTAATAAACCTAAGAATTGAATAAATTTATTTTTAATTCTTGGTATTTGCAAGATATTGATATGTGAAAGTATCCCTCCTGAATGACTATAAGCCCTGGCTTTAACACTTAGATATTTTTAAGGTTTACAGTATTTTGTTACAAGACTAATCTGAGTCAACCCGACCCATTGCGGAGAGAGAGAGAGAGAGAGAGAGAGAGAGAGAATCATATAAATAGATGTTTGTTTGTCTAAGCAACACTCTTATCCTTCAAGTCTTAGAACTCAACTTTCCACTTTTCACTACTACTTACAAACCCTAATTTTCGTTTCCAATGGTGCTTGGTTTTCAAGCCATTGATGTTGTTTTCCTTGGAAAAATACTTCCTTCTTCTCTTCTACTGAAAAATATGGTTTTTGACTTGACATTCGAATCGAGCTCATTTGATAGCTCCATAGACACTTGCCTTTTTATTCCCCAAAGCGACAATGGAGACTTTGGTTTGGGCCTAGCCTTCAAAGAGGCTCCACCAATGGCAAATTCAACCCCATAAAGGGTCCCCAATGCCTTCATAATCTACTGGCAGATAAAGAGTGTACTGATGATGCCCACAAAGCTTGTTGGGTGTCTATTCTTACCGTGAGGGAACTTTTTGTTGGAAATTTGAACCCCAAAGCCTACAAGTGTATAGCTAAGCCTTATTGCCCTGCCCAGTTTTCTAGGCAATTTGGTTTAGTTCAACTTATTCCAGTTCCATTTTGTGCATCTACCAACCCCAAACTATTCACTAGAGATTCGAGGGCTTCTTAATTTAGAACACCGAACTTCTACAAGAATCTAGTAGAAGTTCATTTTTGCTCCTTTAAATTCCAATCCAACAGTTTGCCCGAGCTTCTTACAATGGTATAAAACTAACATAGAAGCTACATTTACCATACCCTTGGGTTTGATGGTTATAAACTTGGGTCCAGCTAAAATTACTTCTTAAAATGAAGCTGCCATCCCCATCATCCCTCCAATAGCACTGCTAACTCCAGCATAAGCTACTCCTGCAATACCAGCAGTCGTTAATTCCACTAAAAGAGCTACCAAGACTTCCTCCAAGCTTGGTAACCATCATTCGAAGCATCTTAGACTTCATTTATGTATATATGTTCAAGTGAATGTACTTAACTGTTTGTGAGTAAGCTATAAGT
Organism: Camellia lanceoleosa; assembly: GCA_025200525.1. NCBI lineage: Eukaryota > Viridiplantae > Streptophyta > Magnoliopsida > Ericales > Theaceae > Camellia > Camellia lanceoleosa. Next base: position 169,499 of record JANUSC010000196.1, read on the forward strand.
ACTTATCATTTGTCTCTATTCATTAAATTAGTACAAAAGCCTCCAACCAGTAGACAACAAGCCCTAGCCAAACTGGTGGCTAAAAAGAGCCCCTTCCCTCCCCCGGTCCCCCTCCCCCCCCCCAAAAAAAAAACAGAAGAGCAATTTCATCTGCTGACAAAGAAACTACTCACTCTAAGCTTTCTTCAACACTCTCAACTTTTATTTCACAACTAGAGACAGAAGAAGAAGAAGAAGATGAGGAAGATCACGTCCCCATTGGGGTTTGGAGTTGGAGGAGGATTGACACCTTATCCCTTAAAACCCATTCTTCAGGTCCTTTCTCCACCCCATCTAGATTTACCCCTAAAGGTTTCTAAATTTTTAGGCCTTGTTTGCTTTGTTTTTGAGAAACAAATTTTGGACAAAAATTTCTAAAATTTTATTTGGTTTAGTGATTTTGGAAAAAAAAAATTCCAAAATTACTTTCTATTTCCTACACATCAATCAATCACTTTTTCTTTCTCTCCTCTCTCCTTCTCAATTACTTTTTCTTTCACACACATCTACTCAACTACAACAAAATATCAAATCAGTCCAAACTCCTACACTCCAAAACTATTTTCAAAATATACAACCAAACAAACTAAAAAAATTTCTAAACTTTTTCCCTAAGGTTTTTTTTTTTTATTTTTATTTTTTTTATTTTTTTAACTCCCAAAACAAAACCAAACACAACTTAAACTCTCAGATTTACTTCCCATCATGGCCTTAGACAAGCCTGCTAGACTGACATTTTCTTCAATCGTTAATTCAACATGAATTCGAGCCAATTGTTTTCTCTTTTCCTGGGCACAGTTATATCTCACATGCTCTTTATCAACCCCTTTGTCTCTACCCTTCCCTTCTCTTAGGATTATTTTGATAGAATCTTGGAGTTCCTTCTAGCACCTGGTGAATTTCCTTTGGATCTTTCTCTTTTGTGATTTGGAGAGAATGGGCACCAAATCTAGTTATTTACTCTTTGGATACTTTAACATGAACCACTGGTTAGGTGTTACGAGAGATGGCTTAACCATCTTCAGCTTCTAATCCTGTTGAGGTTTAGTCTGACTTACTTTAGGCCTGGTTTGCAAAACAAACCAATCAGGGACTCTTGGCACCTAGCAATACACCTACCTTTTGCTTGTGTATGGAGTGTTTGGCTTCGAAGGTCCAACTTCTAGGCTTCTTTTAAGTATTCTCTTCTTATATGGTTAGTAGAGAGAATATGCTCTTGAATCCCTATGGGCTCTACCTCTAAATGAACCTCTTGATCCTCTTCCTCTAGTTCAAGTTGTCCTTTGAGAATGAGCCATTGGTTTGTAGAGAGCATAGCTTTGGTGTAGGCTGCTTCTAAGCCTTTTGGTTACAAAACTTGAAGTGTTGTCTCTAGGACACAACTTTTCAGGTATTCCTTTGACCCATTTGTGACCTTCCATCCACCTAGGACAAATCCTTTGGACGACCAAAGTTTCCAAAGTGCATGCGTTCTCTAAATGATCAGACTATTTCTAGTCCTATGAAGAGCCAATTTCCTCAGCCTTTTGAGATGACTTCCTTTCTTTTGAAGCTAACTCGTGCTTCATTTCATTCATTTGGACGTCTGAAACATCCAATTCCCTGAGATTCAAACCTCTTTCCAAAGCTTGAATGATTGAGTCTGGAACTCCAACATTGGCTTCCACTTCATTCATGTTAAGAAAATGGTCTTTGTCAATTCCCATTATTTTCTTAGCTTTGACTGAAAATTGTAGCCTACTCTTCTTGATCTTCTCCTGAATCTTTCTCAAAAAATAATACAGTTTTTAGTAGAGTGAGACTAAGTGTTATGCCATTTACAATACATTTTACTATTCAATTCATTCGAAGTAAGCAGCCACGCCTTTAGGGAGCTTTAGAACTGTCAAAAGAATATTTTCTATGAAATTCTTTCTTCTGAAACTAATGATCTATTGTGGTTTCTTTCTTAATTAAGACATCACATACATATGGTTCTTTGCCTACAATTTTAGCAGCATCTATTTCTATATTAGGGTCCCTGTAATAGGTCTTATATGAGGAATTGTTTCTATTCTGTTCTTCTTCTAGCAACAATTCATACATAGATACTTTATAAGTGAAATCGACTAAGTCTCTAAAATCCGTTGGACCAAATTTCTTTCGAAGCCTAAACTTTAAGCCATTTTAAGTCAGTCTAACGAATTTAGGCTCTAGAAGGTCCACTCTACACTTACTTCTAGCCCTCTTAAATTTGGCTATAAATTGGGTAGCCTTTTCCTTTAGTGTTTGGCTAACCTTGCTATGTCAGCCACTATAATCTCTGGCTCAATTTGGAAAAATTATGCATGAAACATTTCCTCCATTTGTGGCCAAGTTTGAACCGTACCACGTAATAGACTGATATACCAAGCAAATGTCAGGCCAATTAATGAACTAGCGAACAATCAAAGCTTCATGTAATCGTGATTTATGTATTCCCCACACTGCCCTGTGAACTTAGTAATGTGTTCTTTAGTTGACTGGTTTTCATTCTCCTTGAACAGGGTGAAATCTGGGACTTTGTATCCCCTTGGAAACTCATGTAGCCTATTGTAGCTCAACTTTTTCACACCTCCTTTCGGAAGTTTGAAAAGAAGCCTTACAGTTTGGGCTCCCGCGGTTCTAAATCTAATCTCACAAGTGCAATGTGAAATTGATAAACACCAAAGAGTCCAAATTCGGCAAATCTTTTGGAAAATCGATTTTAGAATAAAAAACGCCAAAATTGGACTACTTTGCTAGATACAAAGTCGCCACCTGAATATTTTGTTATGAAAAATTTAGGAAACCTATGACTCGTGCCGAAAGCCACTTATCTGTCATCATCGAGATTGTCTCGGTTCGGGAACTTAGGTATGAGAGGGGAAGGTCATGAATGCATTTGACCACGTGCCATGCCTTTCCTAGGCAAGATACGGTTTGGCCACGTGCCTCATTCACTGCATTCACTGCATTGTAGTGTAGTTGATTGCATTCAGCATTTAGGATCATGGTCGTTCCTGAGCACAGCATGCCTCACTTATGTCATTCCACCCAATTACTTGTTCTCGTGTTCCGTCTACACACACATAGTTCTGCATGTGTACGCGCCTATTCCACTGATGGGATTGTGGTTTGAGGGTGTCGGCACTTTTTCTATGGTAGACGGATTTTGCATCTCTATCATTTTTATGACATTTGTGTGGTTTAGTACTGTCTGGGATTTGATCATCTCAGATGCATTGCATAAAATTTGCATTGTTTATACATTTTTTTGTAATTTTGCATATCAATTTGCATCCATTTCGTATTGTCATGCGTCACACCTAGGTTGCATTGCCTTGCATCCGTCTCGCATTGTTATGCCTGACCTTTAGGTTGCATTGTCATGCACCACTTCGCTTGCGTTGTCATGCACTTTCAATTGCATTGTTATGTATACTGCTAACAATATTGTATCTGTTAAGGTTCCTTTCTCAAACATGCACGATATTGTATGTACGGTTCATTTGAAGCTGGAGCGACCAGACAAACCGCACAAGCATTGTATTCTCTGCGTGAAACGTAGCGAGAATTACATAATTCTCTTATATCGTTTCTGCATTGTAATGTAGTTGGATTTGTGTTTGATTGCTTAAAACTGTTGCATGGTATGCTTCGTTACAGCTTTCTTTGCATGATCATAAGTTATGCTCGGCTTTGTGCATTGTTTTGCATTTTGCCCCTGTCTTCGGACACATATCTTTGTCTGTAGCTTGTATGCTTTGTCTAAGTTTTCGGCCTCGTCAAAAATGGGTCGTCTCTGGGCTTTGACATTCACTCCTGTCATTGTTATGACTTTTGAGTTCTGTCAAAGAGGGGAAACTGTAGACACCCCATTTTTGACCGTTCTCAAGACTTGGACGTCACCGTTTGAATACTCGGTGATCATCCATGTTCATGTTCGTTTTGAGTTCTCGGAGGCCTCGGCTACGTGCCTTGCCTTAGGAACTCTCAACTTGACTGTTTTGTGTTTGGTTTTGCACCAAACACTTGTTTGTTATTCGAGGCGTGGAATGGCTTGTTGGCCATCCCTACACCTCACCGGCCATGGCTTGAGGCCACTGGCCATGTTTTCTTGCCACCGGCCATTGGTGATGGCCGGTCGGCACTCTTGGTGGTCGGCCGGCCACCTTTTTTGGTCAAATGGCCACTTTTGTTGGTCGACCACTATTCATCTGCTTTTGGCAGATATTTTGTGCCAGCTAGCATAGCTGGCACCCACTTTGCACCCCCTCCATACACGTGTATGGAGGGATTTCCCTCTTGCTTAGCTTGTTTTGTAAGCTTTGCAAGAGTTGGAATTCTATAAGAGGAGGGCTTCTCCTCCCTCCTCAAGGGTTCCAAAAAATTCCAGAGCTCTGAGATTAGGGTTAGAGGATTGTGTATCTATTCTATCTCTATATCTCCTTCTCCTTTCATTTTGTGTGTGTTTAAGGTGTTTTGTTCATAGTTTTGTACACAAACACCTAGTGTTACACTTTCCTTTGGCTACTGAGGCACTAAGGAGTGATTTTCAGAGTTCTTGAGTTGATCTAAGCTTGGAGAGGCTGCTGGAGTGGTCCTTGTGAAGAAAGTCTTCAAGGGTAAGAACTTTACCCCTTTATTCTCCATTTTTGCATAGACTTTTAGACATCCTTGCATATGTTTTTAAGCTTAGTCTATAACTAATAAAAGTTCTGATTTTGAGTGCTTAAAATAGTCATTTAAGGTTGTTTTGGTGTTTGGGGTTGGTTGACCCCTCTTAGGCCTTGTTTGGCCCCATTTTTGTGTTATTTTGGTGAGCTCTGGGACCACCTTGTTTGGGCCTCCTCACCATTGAAATCTAGAGGGATTTCAGTGGTGAGGATGGTGCTTTAAGGTCCTAAGAAGGAGAGGGCCATCCCCTCTCCTTGTTACCTTCAATACTTTGCATTTTAGTCTCATGTGTGAGCACCTTTCTTAAGTTCATGTTGGCCATGTCTTAGTTGTTATTTAGTGTTATTTTTCCATGATATAGCACTGTTTTAAGTTGGTTTAGACACACCATGCATGCCTTACATACTTGTCTTGTAATGCCATGAAATTGCCTTAACATGCTTTGTGCTTTGAGCCTTGTTTTAGCATGATTTTGGCTTAGCTTTGTGAAGTTTTTATGCATGATTTAGTATGCTTAAGGTCTGTTTGGAGTTGATTTGGCCATCCATGACATGCTTTGTATAGCCACCTTGCATTTTGGCTTGTTAGCCTTGGGTGTGTGAGTGTTGAGCATGCATTGCTTGGCTTGTTTTAGTGGTTTAGCACCACTTGTGGCATCATTTCAGTCCTTGTGGTATGCTTGTATGCTTGCTTTTGATGTTCCTTTAAGACCTTAGAGAGTTTGCGTTTCATGCTCCATGAATGTGTCATTGCATATGCCATCATGTTTAGGCCTCTAGGATGCCATGTCAATGTGTCTTTGGCTTTGTTTTAACATGCTAAAACTCTGATTTTGGTTGTTCAAATCATGTCATGTTTGGTTTTGCTAAGTGTAATTCAATACCTCTTTGGTGAGCCTTAGGCCTTGGACCATGTTTCATGCTATGATTGTCTTGTTTAGTTGGTTTGGCACCATCCTTAACATGATTTTCAGAGCTTGATATGTATGCCATATGTCCATGTTTATCTTCTTTTAAGTGTGCTTAAAAGTTGTCTCTTTGATGCTTAAGTGTTGGACCATGTTTGCATGCATGTTTGTATGTAAATTTGACCTCATTTCCATAGCATTTGGCCACTGTTTTGGACCTAGTAGAGAGCTGTCCATCTTGGTGTAAGTCTATTGTTCGCATGTTGTTGCATGCTCACCTTATGTGTTGTTGCATACTTGCCCCCCCTTTTCGCATGTTGTTGCCTACTATGTATAGATCTACTAACATGTTATTGCATGCTTAATTGCGCATTTGGCATGCATCTTTGGTTAAGTTGCTTAACGTGTTGCTACATGTCTTGTATACTTGCCACATGCTTGAGTTGTTTATATGCTTGCCCTCATGTTCATGTTGCATACCTAGCTCATATGCCTAGGTTGCATTGCATTTGGCATGCATGCCTTGCCTCTTGAATCACCATGATAGAGGTTGGGCCTCTTGTTTGTTTTGTGTGCATTTTATTTGACATTGAAAATGCACACTTGACTTGTTGGACCATCACGCATTGAAATGCGCAATTGGTGGTCCGAGGGTCGAACACCAAACTCCCTTGAGTCCACAACATGATGGGGAGAGTGGTTGTGCAAACATTTGCTTTGAAATGCATTGCCATGTCTTGTCTGCCCTCTGCTGTTGTCAAAATAGGGTTCTGTAGGAATGGATGGCCGACCGACCACATTGAGTGCCAGCCGACCACAAATCTTTGGCCGAGAGCCATACCAATGGTCGATGACCACTTTCCCATGGCCGGTGACCATTCCTCATGGCCGGTGGCACCCCACAGTGTCCAGAGAGTGCTCCTTGGGACTTGTGCAATTTTCAGAGGCATAAAACAGTGAAAACAGAGGCAGCTTGTGCATGGTGGTGGATTTTTGAGCGGAGTCGAGCACGCATGCATTGGACCCTCTTCCTGAGGCTGCTTTACCGCTTTATTAGCTTAGTTAATTTGCTTGACTAGTTAATTGGTTTGTAACTATTTAATTAGCTTGTTAGTTGATTAAATTGTATTATTCTTTTGGTCCCTCCGAGCAAGGGCGAATTTGTAATAAGCGTGCGTGCGTGTCATGCATGTCTTCCAATTCCCACTTCTTTCTCCCTTTTATTTACCTGCTTTTGATGGTTAGTATTAGGGCATGTTTTGATTAGCATCCTTATGCTATGCATGTATGCATCATTCATCAGTATTGCATGCACCGGGCTCGGCGCATCATATTAATTGCATAGTATTTCAAATCTAACTTGAATACATGTTATCTGTTGCATTTCACATGCCATCTATAGATTAGCCGAGCGTACTCTAGCTGCATTTTGCCTGAGATGCATTAGCCATCTTAACATGGACTTGGATCATATATTTGATTACTAACATGTTCCTTGTTTTTGGCTCGGAGTACTAGGTGAGTGTTTATGCTTTAGCATCTCGTATGAGTGTGAATGTTAACATGAAAGTATGCTTGCCATGAGGCTAACTGCTTAGTTGATTTACTGCCTGAATGCCTGTGGGTGAAGGTTGGATTGTTTGAGTTGGAACAACTCATTGAAATTCGTGTTTTAGCCTACTTGCGAGTAGCAAATTTCAAACTGTCTTTCAAATAAGCGGATATGCAATGCTTTGTTCCAAATTAGGCGATCTAGTTTATACTTTTGTGTTGTACGCATCACATAGTGAGATTAGCTAATTAACCGGAATAAGAATGCATAATGTTTTCAAAACTAGATATCATGGTTAGTAGAGGCCGATCTTTGATCGGGCGAGTGGGGGTGCTCACGAAGTGACCTTCCCCAATCGTACCCAAGTTCCCGAGCCGAGGCAACTTTGGTGATGACGGACACGTGGCCTTAGGCAACGAGTCAGGATTTCTTAAATTCCCCTAAAATAAATATTTAGGTGGCGACTCTATATCTGGCAAAGCAGCCCATGTTTGGTACTTCTTTCAAAGAATCCGTTTTTAAAAACGATTTGCCGAATTTGGACTCTTTAATGATTCATCGGTCTTGCATTGCACTCTGCGAGATTAGATACAAGACTGTGACATTGAGTCCTGAATTGTAGTGAGCCCAAATCAACAAAACGGGATTTTCCCTCCTGGGACGTTCGGGGACGTCTACACATATGAATCAATTTGATAGTATGCAGTTTAATATGTATTCAAAGAAGTATGTAAACAAGCAATTTAAAATGATGAACCGAGCCCCGGTGCATGTAAGACAAGTGGATGCAAATAATGCTAAATAAAACATGATGTTCCTAATCTAACCACCATAAGCGATTAAATAAAAAGGAGAAAGACGCGGAGTTGAAAAACATACACATTATTACAAAATTGCCCCCTCACATAGGAGGGTCTGAATGTCTGAGTGTCCAAATTAACTATTTATTACAAATCCAAATGAATAAACAATTAAAAGGGCAGTCTAATTTATTATAACAACAATACATATGCAATGCTCACGTGATGCTCCTCAGAAGTCACTCTATCTGCCTTGCCTTGTTGCGAACTGTTCTGTTTCACCCTCAATCACTATTGCAGTCACTACTGCTAACCAAAAGTGTAAGGTTTGCCATATACTGGGGTCTGGCTGACCCGCAATCGATTTGAGCTCAAATAAATCTGACCATGCCTTATTTTTTTGCAGAAGACCGTTTATTCGTGCCTGAGGTGAAAACAGTGCAGACAGGGTGTTCCGAATTTTGTTTGTCCTATTCACACTTCTCTATCATTGGAAAGCCTCGAGAGAAGGATGGAATTGTTTCTAAAATCATTAATGAGCAAGTTGATTGCTTGATGATTTCGGGTACAATTTGGACAAAAATTAATAAATGAATGGAACCACCCCTTTCTCCTATCATAGATTGAAGTCAAAGAGAGAGGTAGAGAGTTCATCTAAAACATCATCACAAATTGATGTTTAGACAAGCCTTGACACAATAGACTCGGCATAATGTCCGGCCGAATCCAAGCAATATACTTTATTTTCTTTATGTGGGTTGATTCATTTTAGCAATGTTTGTTAGTCCTTTCCATTCTTTAATTCATTAAGTCCAAGGTGATGATTATGTCCACTAAATGAGAAGTGCGCTAAATAGGAAGTAATTCTTAATATGAAAGAGAGATTATACCATCGGCGATGAACCTCCGTAGAGATTAATGAACCTCTGTAGAGATTAAGCCATTAAGCATAGATCTCTAGCTCATATTTTGAATAACCATCAATCATTTGAAATCACTCTCAATTTAAAGAAATGGATAATAGGTGATGCTTCAAGATTCGTCTAAAACATCATGAATTGGTGTTTAGACAAGCCTTGATAAAATAAACTTGGCATCACGTCCGACCAAGCCCAAGCAATATGACTAATTTTCTTATGTATGTTGATTGCTTTTAAATCAATTTTCTTAGTCATTTCCCTTTTTAGTCCATTTGTCTGACGTGATTATTAAGTCTTCTAAAAAAAGAAAAGTGTGAAATGGGAAGTTGTTCTTAGCATGAGAGAGATGTAATGCCCTGGTAATGAACCTCCAAAGAGATTAAACCATTTAGCATGGAAGGTCTCTTTCTCATGCTAAAAACAACTTATATGGGATTTCAATTCACCATTTTCAATTAGATCACAACAATATACAATATAACAGTAAATCAAAGCAAAAGAGCAAAATAAATAAGAAATGCAAGAAAATAAAAGGCTTGTGAAATTCACCTTCCATGGAAAGGATGAACTCCTTAGTTTATAAACTTCCTCTTGATCACCCTCAAGTGTAGAAAGTGTGTTCTCAAATCCTCAGTAACTATGGAAGCTTGGAAGTGTTTTGGCTCAAAGTTGAAATGTAGACAAATTTTCCTCTTTTACTCTCTTTTTTCTCTGACTCTCTCTTCAATCAATTTGTTAATTTTTTGTTTCTTGAATTAATTTTTTTTGGCCCCTCGTACTCCATTTGGTTGCTTTATATAAGCAACAAATAGATAATATAATAATATATATCTATATATAATATAATAATATAAAGTATGTAAAGATTATATATATATATATTTATATATGTTTGCTTATAAATTTTTTATTATTTTTATTTTATTATAATATATAAAATATCTAAAATATATAATTTATACCAAAATACTAAACATATAATATAATAATATAACTTTTTATTATTTTATTATATATATATAATATAATTTATACCAATTTATATAAAAATACAAAAAATATGAACAAACACATAAAATTATGCAAAATTACAAAAATACTAAACTAATGAAATATTTAGTATTTTAAAACAATTTAGCCATAATGGTGAAGGTTGGGATTAAAGTTCAAATTTCATCTCTCTTGCTGTGGATTCTGTGAGAAACACATTCTACTTGTCATCATTGGGCAATCAAAAGAAAGTGTCCAAGTCTTAGGGCCGGTCAAAATGGGGTATCTACAGTTGTCCTTCTTTGACAGAGCTCGAAATCATTTCATGACGTGAGTGAATGTCAAAGCCCAAAGACGACCCTTTTAACAAGGTCGGAAGACTTGGGCAAACAAACAAATGTGCAACAATTGGTTGAACCCGAGGGTTGCCTACGTATCCCTTTGAGGACTCAAACCTGCATAGTTCAGGGGCAAGATGCAAATGATATGCACGATGCAACTTTGAAAGATGGACTGACACGCTTTGCGAAGCTGGCTATTTTGAAAATGATCATGCAAGATGATGCAATAAGCAATAATGAATACAATACGCAAGATAACGAACAACACATGAACTAACAACACTCTACTTATGCCAAAACACAGGACGAGAAAAGAAAACATCGCTCAGGACTGCATTTTCCGCATCCTGAGAAATAAGAAGACGAAAATCGCTTGGGGTTGTGTTTCACACGTCCCGAGGTGAAAGCAAAATAGCTTAGAGCCACACTTCACGCATCCAAAGATATAAACAAAGCTGTTTGGGATAGTATTTCACATATCCCAAGAGCAAACACACCCAAGGCCATGTTTTACGCATCCTGAGATAAAAGAAGAATCGATCAGGATCATGTTTCACATGTCCCAAGATAAAATCCGCCCAGGACCGCGTTTTATGCGTCTTGAGAAACAAAAACCGCTCGGGGTCGTGTTTCACAAGTCCCAAGATAAAGCCTGCCCAGGACTGCATTTCACGTGCCTTGAGAAACAACAAAGAGGTATGCGATAGATGCACAAAGTGGACAAGTGCGATGAATGCACAAAGTGATCGAGTGTGATAGATGCACAAAGTGAACGAGTGCAGTAGATGCACAAAGTGAACGAGTGTGATAGATGCACAAAGTGAACGAGTGCGATAGATGCACAAAGTGATCGAGTGTGATAGATGCACAAAGTGAACGAGTACGATAGATGCATAAAATGATCGAGTGCGAAAGATGTACAAAGTGAATAAGTGTGATAGATGCACAAAGTGATCGCAACTACAAAGCCGTGCAGGTTCTCCTACTGAGACACGAGACACAAATAACTTATTCGGAACTCCTCTGAATGAACCGTATATACAATATCGTTTGTTTACAACATAACCAACAGACGTACCTAATCGTATCTCGTACGGAGAGAGGGGGGTTTTAACTAGGTAAACATCAAATCCTAACACGTTTCACGTGGAAGGAACAAAGGTGGTATAACCAACAAGCATACCTAACCGTATCTTATATAGAGAGGGGAAAGATTTTAATCGAGTAAATATCAAATCCTAACACGTTTCACGTGAAGAGAACAAAGGTGAATTTGAAATCCAAACGCGTCTCACGCGAGTGGAAAAAGGTATAATAGAATGATTTTTTTTTTCCTTGTTTTCAAAAAAATGTCAAAAGGAATTTCTTGTTTATAAATACCAAATATCGTATACGAAATACACAAAGATATATACATACCGCATACATATATATATTCGAGGAATATTTTATTTGCTTGAATATTCTGTTTGTGGCTGTCAGCGGGAAGATGCCGTTATTGAGAAGGCATATTTTGTTTACTAACGTCAGCGTGTATACGCAAAACACGCAAAAAGAAAGAAATAACACAAATGCATGGATACGGGGGTTTGAACCTCTAACTCAGGCTTCTCCAAGTCCTCAACCACTGAGCTAAACCACTTTTATGACAAAATATTCAAATATATATATATAGGTATACGAGACATATATACATAAAACCAAAACAAAACAAAAGAAACACTTGTTGTTATGGGGGCTCGAACCTCTGACCTCAAGCTTAGCCCCTCAATCCTTAACCACTGAGCCGAACCACTGAGCCCAAGCCACTCTTGTGACCAAATATCTTGTGACCAAATATTTAAACAAATATATATAATACATAGCTGTACAATACATACACACACACACACACACATATATATACATATACAACTCTCCCGCCTCTCTCTCTGTTTTTGTCTCACTCTCTCTTCCTTCATCTTCTTCGAGCATCGTGTCTAGCACGCGATTTCAACAATCGCGGTGCCTGACTGATAGGTTATCCAATCCTGTCCCGATTATCAATGATCGTCTCGGCCTTTCTCCCTCTTTGTCTTTTTCTTTGCTCTCTTCTTAAGTTGAGGCCTACGAGAGAGAGAAGCAGAGCAAAAGCCTGCAAACTTTCTCTGCCACCACTTTGTAACCTTTTTCTTTTGCATTACTCTCCTCTGCCATGGCTTCTTCACATGGTTCTCTCACTCTTTTTCTAGACCTGAATGAGTCCACGATAGAGATAACCGATTCTGAATCTCCTGAACCTCAACTACGGGCTCATCTTCCTTTCCCTATTTTTAGCTTTTCGGCTATGTCAATTGAACAAATAATGGTGGCACAGTCTGACATCGAAGCAAACTCGTAGATGCTGAGGTCATGTGTGGAGACCGTGACTGCGGTCTCCAACTTGTCCCGTCGATTGCAGAACAGGACGTGTGAGGTACATCAATTAAATGCACAACTCTCCCTCCTCCAACGTATGTACAAAGATGCTCGAGTAAAAATTAGTGCGCTGAAAAAGTAGAACAAAGAGATGAAACGACAAGCCACCTCCGTGGCTTGATTCGAAGTTTCTTCACACAACTAATTTGATGGCCAGCTAGGAATAATCTCCTTCGGAAACTTTTCCAAGGCCGAGGCAGAGTCTTTAAGAATTTCAAAGGAGTAAAGATGAAGCGAGGCAACTGATGATAAAGTTGGGCAATGAAGCTGTGTACAAATGAAGTTGGTTGTAATCTTCACCGCCGGGTTGCTGTTGGAGAAGAAAGAAGAAAAAGATTCCTCTATTTTTTTTTTTTAATTTTAATTTTCTATTTTTTTATTGCTTTTGTTTTTTTTACCTTTTTTTTTTTGTATATATGTTTGTTCAAATTTGATCGAAGTTAATCCCTATTAATAAAACAAGTTTTTTTTTTTTTTTTTTTTTTTTTTTTTTTTTTTTTTTTTTCTCGTTTTGCAAATCCGAATAGCAATCAATTCCGAACTAAAAATTAAGCCTTTCACTGATTATAACACAAATCAAAACTCGACGGAATGACAAAACTTGATAAAATAGACACAAAATGGATGCAAGACAAAGCAATACCAGTCGATCACCTGGTCGGTCGCTCATTGGAAATGCATTCCGGCGATAAAAACTTGATAGTACGGGTATATGACAGAATACCAGCACACAATATAATAGAACAACTCACGAATTATTGGAACAAAACAAAAAAAACAAAGTTCCTTATCTCTTTTTTTTTTTTGGTTTTATTATTTTTTCCTTTGTAGTTTAAACACTAGCTTCAGATAGACTCGCTGTATTATAAAACTTTTCTTTTGTTTTATTGCTTTGTAAAATAATGATCGGGGTTGGACCCGCTAGTTTGGATGATCTCCTCGCATAATGTGTGATGAATGGTATGTGATGAGTGGTAGCATTGTATAGGACTTAAAACTGTGAATACTTGCTCTTGTATTCGTTCTTGAATCGGATAATGACCCACAATCGGACAAATTTGTAAAATGCAACTCGATAACAGGAAAACGAAATGAAAACAACTCAAAAATACTAAAAGACACTTGGTACAAACAGTAATCAAAACATAGCCGTGACATCCCAGGACAAAGGGCTAGCTTTTGCTGCATCTGTATTGGTCTGGGCCACCACCTAGACCCGGCCGGGCTTCAAAAAGAGGTCAGTCAGTGCTATCTAGCTATCATGCATTGCTTCTTCTATGCCACTAGTTTATTGCTTTGACCATTCTTTTCAAGTTTTTTTTGTTGATTGTAATAAAAGCAACTTTGATTTGTATAAGAGATTTGGAGAACTTTAAGTTTTAAATCAATGAAATTAAAGTTGTAAGTGTTGAAAATTTTCCTTTTGGTCCAAAAATGGTCTAAGTTGTAAAAGGTAAAATTTGAAGAAAATCAACTTTTATCAAAACTTCTCAAAACCATTTTTGAAAAGGATCACCACTTGACACGCACAGAATCAATCCTCAAAATGTATAATGCTGGATCAAAAGATCATAACTGCCCCTTGATTTAATACCACTACTCTGCATTGTACCCAACTTTTCTATCAGAGTAAAGATCACAACCGAACTCTTAAGTAAATAACAGATAAAGATGACTTGATCAACAAAATAGACAAGATAGTTGAGCTGGAATTGATTACAACCGAACTTCAGGATGAAGTTGCCTACGTATCCCAAAGATGGGAATCAGGCCTTATGTAGTTCGGTTCAGGTTCATTCAAGTATTAACTCTCTTCTTTTGGGCTTTAACTTTTGCCAAGGTTGCCTTTTAGGGTTTTCAATCTTGCGAGCTTAGTTTTTCTTCATTTTTAATTTTTTATGCTCTAACTTTTGCCTAGGTCGCTCTTCTAGGTTTTCGGCCTAGCGAGCCTCTCAGGGGTAGTATTTCTTTAACTTGTCCATGTTGATCGGTTGGGAAAATTCCAGACCATCTAAGTCCATGAGAATGACTACTCCTTCTGACCAGATGGACTTGATGATGTAAGGACCAGTCCAATTGGGTTTGAACTTGCCCCTAGGGTCATGGATGGGAGCTTGGTTGTCTTTGAGCACCAGACCTCCTTTTTTGAGATTCCTAGACTTAACCTTCTTGTTAAAAGCCTTAGCAATTTTGCGTTGGTAGCCCTATACATGATACAATGCCTTCAACCTTCTTTCATCAAACAGCATTAACTCCTCAAATCTATTCTGTTGCCAGTCGGCCTTTGCTATTTGACACTCAGCCATAACCTGCAGTGATGGTACTTTAGTGTCAATTGGCAGAACAACTTCCATACCATAAACAAGAGAATAAGAAGTTGCCCATGTAGACATCCAGATTGAAGTTCTATAGCCCCAAAGTGCGAATGGCAATTTATTTGGCCAGTCCTTGTAGGTCTCAACTATTTTCTGCAAAATATGTTTGATGTTCTTATTGGCGGCCTTAACAGCACCATTGGTTTGCGGTCGATATGTAGACGACTTATGAAAAGCCACATTATATTTCTCTAACAAGTCTATCACCTCCTTCTTGAAGTGGGAGCCATTATCTGATATAATCTCGTTTGGGACTTTGTATCAACAAATGATGTTATTTCTAATGAACTTAGCCATATGCACTGCTTTCAACACTGTATAGGACTGGGTTTCCGCCCACTTTGTAAAGTAATCAATTGCCACTAGAATGTATTTATGCCCGTTCGACACTTTTGGTGTGACTACGCCGATGACATCGATTCCCCAGACTGAGAAAGGCCATGGCGAAATCATGTTATATAGTTTTGACGGCGGGATATTCATGCGATTAGCATGAATTTAGAATTTGTGGCATCGCTGAACAAAACCAATGCAATCCTCCTCCATGGTGGACCGGTAGTAACCTTGCCTGAGAATCTTCCGGGCTAACATTACTCCGTTCATGTATGCTCCGTACTCTTCCCCATGGATGGCCTTCATTAGGTGCTTCGATTCCTCTTTCTCGACACACAACTTGTGTATTCCCAAATATCCTCTTTTGTACAGTTTGCCTTCGCAGATGATAAATTGAATGGCCATTCGCCGTGTTCCCTGCTTGTCCTTGGCATTTGCCCCCGGTGGATATGCCTCATTTTTTAAGAAGTTCCAGATATCGAAGTACCAAGGATTTTTGTCTTGTGCTTCATCTATTACAGCGATAGTTTCATAGGTCAGCATGTATTTCTGCTCAATGAGGATCGGATGCATGCGGACTCTAAGCGGGATGTCTACCATGGAAGATAGAGTTACTAAAACATCAACGAACCTGTTGTTCTTTCTCAGTAGATGCGTGAAAGTCAGCTTTTCAAACCTAGGAATTAGAACGTCCAGGGTTTGGTGATAGACCTTCATCTTTTCTTCCTTGACTTTCCAGTCTCCATTTGCTTGAGAAACAACTAAATTCGAGTTCCCGATAACATCCAACCTTTTTGCCCCTAGTTCTAGGGTAGCTTTTAAACCAGCAATACATACTTCATATTCTGCTTTGTTGTTGGACACTTTGAACTGGAGTTTGAAAGTTAGAGGTATGTGGGACTCGTCAGGTGCTATAAACAACACACCGATTCCATAGCTGTATTGATTTGATGCTCCGTCAAAGCACATTGTCCAAGTCTCCCCCTCAACATGCAGAATGGCTTCATTTGGGAAAAGATATTCTACTGCTTCGTCCCCTTTAACCAGGTGATCTGTCAAAAACTCCGATACTGCTCTCCCTTTCACCAACTTGCGAGTAACATACTTCAGATCAAATTCAGAGAGAGGAAGCAACCAATGAGCTAGCCTACCCGAAAGCGCTGGTTTCTCAAAGAGATATTTGATAGGATCTAATCTCAAAACCAGAATTACGGAGTGAGCTAACAAGTAGTGCCTCAAGTTCCTGGTAGCCTATACCAAGGCTAGGCAAGCTTTCTCTAGTGGGGTGTAGCGGGTTTCGTAATCCAATATTTTCTTGCTCATGTAATAGATGGCTTTCTCCACCCTATCCTCAAATTCCTGAGCAAGCATGCATCCCATTGTGGTGTTTGTTACTGACAGATACAAAAGCAAAGGCTTCCCCAGCTCTGGCGGCGACAACACAGACGGATTTTGGAGGTACTGCTTGACTTGCTCAAAAGCGAATTGACATCGACCATCCTATTAGAATTTCTTCCCTTTCTTCAAGAGACCAAATAATGGTTCACAAGTCAAGGTTAATTTGGAGATAAACCGCCTCATGAATTGCACTTTATCCAAAAAGCCTTGCACCTCCTTTTCAATCCTTGGTGGTGGCATTTCTAGAATGGCCTTGATTTTGGAAGGATCTACCTCGATGCCTCTCTGTGTGATAAAAAAGCCTAGCATTTTCCCCACCGTTATGCCAGAGGTGCACTTTTGCGGGTTTAACTTCAATCTGTATTCCCTGATCCGTTGAAAGAATTTTTTTAGAGCGGTGTAGTGGCCCTCTCGGTCTTTGGACTTGACTATCATGTCGTCCACGTACACTTCGACCTCTTTATGGATCATATCACGCAGAATGGTGGTTGTAGCCCTCTAATAAGTAGCCCCAGCATTTTTTAAGCCAAATGGCATGACTCGGTAGCAATACGTTCCCCACAACATAGTAAATACAGTTTTCTTTCTGTCTTCGGGAGCCATACGAATTTGATTATTCCCTGAAAACCCATCCATGAAGGAAAACAATGCATGGCCTGCAGTGAAGTCTACCAACTCATCAATATGCGGTAGAGGAAAGTCATCCTTCGGACTGGCTTTGTTTAAGTCCCGGAAGTCTACACAAACCCGAATTCTGCCATCCTTCTTCGGCACTGGGACGATGTTGGCCAACTAGGTTAGATACTCGGATACTAACAAGAAACCTACCTCGAACTATTTGGTGACCTCTTATTTGATCTTTAATGCCCAATCCGGGAAAATTCTACACAACTTTTGTTTGACTGGTCGGACATCAGGGTCAAGAGGGATCCGGTGCTGTACGATCTCAGGATCGATTCCAGGCATGTCTTTGTAGGACCATGAGAAAACATCTTTGAAATCTTTTAATAAAGCGACTAAGTGTTCGCGTTCCTCCAAAGACAATGTGGACCTGATCTGGACCATGCATGGATCCTTCTCAATAGCCACATTAATGCCAATGATTTTATCAATATAGGGTTTAATATACATCTCCTCCTCTTGATTAATTAAGTTTTTCAAAGCTAGAGGAATTTCTTCCTCTTCGTTTTCATTAAAAATTTGAAAATCTTGGTCAATGCAATAAATAAGCGACACAGAGAAGTACTCAAAATCTGCAGAGTTCTCATTTAACAAGTTCACCTCTTCTGTTGCAACAGACTCAAAAGCAAAAGAAAAGAAAGACCTAGACAGGACCTTGGCATCTGGATTGCCACTTCCAACAATGCCAGACTCAGACCCCTCAGACTGACTTGAATCTGATCCCGACCTCACAAACTCTGTGGAATCAGATTCTGGCTCATCATTCGATTCAGAACTGAAAAGGTAGCCTTTCTCCAGCTGCCAAGTAAGAGATGGTGCCCTTGATGCTTCCAAAAAGCCACTGGTTGGGTTCATACCCGGTTTTTCTCCGATCATGGAGATGGTAAGGTTATCCCCTAAGCTTTCTGAGTCGACTGGAGGATCTGAAAAGAGACATGCCAGTGTTGCCCCTACTCCAAGCTCACTATTGTTGGAGTCACTTTCTATGCCCTGTTCAGTTTTAGCACTCGGTTCAACCTTTTCCTTGGCATCACTCTCTTGTAACTGCAGGTCAAAGAAGATTTCGAAGCCGGGGCCACACTGCTTTGCAGAATTCATCCGGGGCTCGAGAAAACCGCAAAAAGGAAAATCCTCTCCCTCCTGAACAAAGTGACCATTTAGTGTTCTGTGGATCGGCCTATGAACAAGTCGGCCTGCTTGGCTCTAGCTCTGCTTGTCATCTCTTTCCTTTTCTTGACCCAATCCTCTTTAGTGGGCACATAGCCAAGACCAAAGGCATGCGGATTATGCGTCACATTGGCCAATGCTATGACACCCTTCCGGCCACTTCTTCCAAGTCGCATTCCTAGCATATGTTATAGTTTGTTCATGAGATAAACAGACTAGATGCTGACACACATACCCTCATCTGCTACTAAGATGGTTTGTACTACCCGGGCCTCAGCCAAACTATACCCTGAGAGGAATACATCTTCCTCACCATGGTCAATTTCCAACACTGGCGTGGTTATCTCTGGTGGCGGACGGATGGATGAGTTCCTGAAGACAATTGCTACCCCCTTCCCGTGAGGGTATTTCAGCATTTGGTAGAGGGTAGAAAAGACTGCTTTCACAAGGTGCAGCCAGGGTCCTTCCTAGCAGTAAGTTGAAGATGACTGGGACGTCTAGGACATAAAACTCGACGTCCTGTTGAACTGGGCCAATTTGAACTCAGGTTTGTACCGTGCCCATTACTTCCCTACTCATGTTATCATATGCCCAAATCACTTGAGTTGTAGGTACGAAATCTGCTGGTTTCAGGCCAATGGCATAAGCTGTGCGAAACGAACAGACATTGATAGCCGAACCAGTGTCTATCAACACCACTGGTACCCATTTTTCTCTACACTTAACAGATATGTACATGGGTTTGTTATGTGCTGAGCCTTCCGATGGCAATTCTCTGTCAGAAAAGGTTAGGGTTAGGCTGGCGCCACCTGGGAAAACCAATCCCACAAGCTGTTCAGGGGTGGTGTTAATGGACAATTTAGCTTTGTCCATTGCTGACAATACAGCCTATCGATGTACTCAGGAGGCCATAAGAAGACCCAAGATTGAAATATTGGCTTGGATTTTCTTCAGTTGTTTCAGCACTGCCTCCTCTTCCAGCTGTTTTTCTTTTTGCTTCTCAACCTCTCCATCTTTCACGAAGGCCTCAGCTTGGTCTAAGTGCGGTGGTTTGAAATACTGCCTACTTCTTGTCACGTGATTAATCTCCTTAGTGTACCACGTTTTGTCTGGAAGGTACTCACCCCAACCTTCATCGGTGTGAGCCAGGTATAGATCGTCATCCTCCTACCATAGGCCTTTGACAGTCGACAAACAGTTGTCTAGTTCCTTTGCAAGGTGTTAAGTTATTACAACTTTTTGCTTGTCATCCACCCTTTCTCGTTCAAACACAGCTTCGTGTTCTGTGTCCGCAGTATGGACAGTGCCCAGTCCCTGAGTTGAATTTTCCTCACCAATACTTTTCAGCGATTTCCCCTTTTCATTGGCCATTTCGGCTACTACAACAATTCTTATTCCCTTTTTCTTCGGTTTTGTTTCAGTTCCTTCCTCCCTGTCGGGTTCATCACTTAACCACCCAAAGTTGTCTGTTGACCTATTGAAATCGAACCAGTCAATTTGTACATCTTCTTGATCTTGTTCGTTGAAGAACTGCAGGTTGCGTAAGTCCTCCTCAAACTTCGCTAGATCATCCAAACCTTGGCTGGGGCCATCCTCCTTAACTACATTGACCTCTTCTATAATTGGCAATACCACTTTCAGCTTGGCTTGATCAACCGGCATAATGAAGCAACACTGATCATACCCCTCCTCAAACAAGTTCTTAGAGTACTCAAGTAACGAATTCGTACTCTCCTTTAAGGTCAGCCTCCCTTCTACTGCACCTGTCACCACCACAGGTTTAGGTTGAAGTGTAGATGTGTTTATCATGCACAAGTCTGTGCTTTTATGAATGAACATCATCGGTTTGGGTAGGTGGAAAGGGGTAATATAGACACTAGGGTCATAGGGAAGGGCCAGTGAATGGATTAGGTTTAGGTTTCGAGGTAGGGGAACTTGATTGTGGGTCGGGAGAGGGTTTTTAATTGTATTTGGTTTCTCGGGTGGTGCGATCACCATGTTGTCAATAAGGTTTTGAATCTCATGACGTAGTCGAAAGCATTGGTTAGTATCATGACCGTGTTGTTGGTGAAACACACAATATTTTGCTGGGTTGTGTTTGGATGGAAGAGGATCAGGCAGTGGGCGAGGTTCTAACGGTCTAAGGTGCCCCTTTTTAATCAGCACTTTCATGGCTTGGGATAGGGTCATGTAGAGTGGGGTAAAGGTCCTCTGGGATTGGACAGGGTTGGCTGAAGGTTTTGGAGCTATATTGGCAAAGGGATTGGCGGTATTGGTTATGGTGACAGCACTTACATTTGATGGCCTCGCAACTGTGCTACCACTGGCAGCATTGGAATAGCGAACAAATAGCCTTTTGGTTGGCTCTTTATCATTAATAATAAGCCCCTGCTTCATAGCATCTTCAATCTGAACCCCTATTTCATGGAGCTCTGAGAACGTGGATAACGGGAGAACAATCATTTTCTGTAATAGCTTACCTAGGAGATTTCAGATGACCATCCTTATCTGATCTTTCTCGGAAGGCCTCGTCGTCAACATCGAGGCTTTAGCTCTCCACATTATTACAAAATTAGAGAAACCCTCTTTCGGTTCTTTTTGTGTTGCTTCAAGATCACGAGTTATAACCTCGATTTGGGTATTGTAAGAGTACTGAGCCATGAAGGCTTCGCTTAAGTCCTCCCAATTCCATTTCGCTGAATCTTTCAACTTGGCATACCAGATGGCCGCTATACCTAACATAGTGCGACCAAAAAGGGATACCTTCTGCAATCGGATCAAGCCCATGGGTCACAAATATTCGAGAACAAATGCAAATGCACCATTGGGTCACTAGAACCATCAAAGCAATCAATGTGTGGCATTTTAAACTGCTATGGTAAGGTAACTGCAAACTCGGCGTACCCTTCCTTTATGTCTGGAATGGAGTCGACTCTTTGTGCTTTTTTGAACAATTTCTCCAGTTTGTTGAACTTAAGCACACTCGGGTCAACCTGAAATTCAAATGGAGCCTCAGTTTGATATATAGGTGCTTTAGAGGCCTGTGCTAGGATCGGTTCCGCTAGATTGCCCTGATTGCCTTGATTTTCCTAGACATTAGCGGTGTGGGTGGTGGCTCCGAGTGTTGGGATACTCGTAGGAGGTGCATGAGCAGGAGGTGCATGAGATACAGAGGCCACTGCCGGTTGTGGTTTTTATTGTTGTAACCTGTTTAATACCTCAGCCTGACGGGCTATAACTTCGGTTTGTCGAGCAACGTCTTGTTGCATGTTTTCAACTATTTGCTAAAGATGATGAATCAAGTCTTCCATCCTGACCGGGGGATACTATGCCATTGGAACGGGCAAATGATCTCGTACTAGACTAGATGTAAAAGATTGAGCCTGACTAGATGCAGGTGAAATGAGGAGTGATTGCTGTAGAAATTGGACTGGTGAACTGTGCCTAACTCTTCTTCGTCTAGTAACTGGTGGGAGCGAAACAAACACATGTTGTCCCCTAACAAGATCGCCGACTTTGTAAAGCCTTCTGACACAGGTCCAGAATACTTGAGGGATATCCGAACTTTCTGAAGCTATGGTGTTAAACTACCTATCAAAAGGAATAAAGCAAAAAGAAAGCAGTAATCAGAAACCGCACAATACCTCAACTCAAATGTTTATCAATGCAGATATAATCAAAGCTGTAGAGCTGTACTCAACACTGAATTCTGCCACCCAAAACAGAGACCAAACTTGCAACTGATATGTACATTCCTGTACAATCTCACTGTAAAGCACATACCAGTTAAGTGAGAGCCAAAACACCCCTATGAGAGGATAGGGTTACCCTGTCCTAATTTCATCAGGAACTAGGTTTCACTATTTCAAACAGAGCGATTTCATACAATCCTGAATTTCGGGTGAGCATCCTGTCCTAGTTTGGAAAAATCACTATAGCTTCACTATATGCAACTAGGTCGAATGGTCAAAAAGGGTACCTCAACAAGACTACCTAATATACCTCTTACACCTAACACCGAGAAGTGAAAGGAGGATCAAACGGTACAGTGGTAGTCCAAATCCAAGGGTTGTGTTCCCATTGTGGCAAAGCCCGCAACCGGTCAGACTTTTGGCAAGCCTTTTAGGTAAGCCTTTGACAAACCGTTTAGGAATAACAGATGGCAAACACAGTGACTTAGGCGCACCAATTCAAATGCAATGCAAAGAAACATATAAATGTAGATAAAATTTCACATTATGAATTTCAAGTCATGTTCTCTATTTTCTCCAGCAGAGTCGCCAGAAATTGTAGCTCACCTTTTTCGCGCCCCCCTTTTGGAAGTTTGAAAAGAAGCCCTACAGTTCAGACTCCCGCGGTTCTGAATCTAATCTCACAAGTGCAATGTGAAATTGACAAACACTAAAGAGTCCAAATTCGGCAAATGTTTTGGAAAATTGATTTTAGAATCAAAAACGCCAAAATTGGACTGTTTTACCAGATACAGAATCACCACTTGAATATTTTGTTTTGGGAAATTTAGGAAACCCATGACTCGTGCCGAAGGCCACTTATCCTTTATCACCAAGATTGTCTCGGTTCGGGAACTTAGGTACGAGAGAGGAAGGTCATGAATACATTTGAGCACCTACGCTCGCCCGATCAAAGATCAGCCTTTACTAATCACGTTGCAATTCTTATTCATATTATATGCTCTTGTTTCGATTATTATGCTAAATTTACTATGTGATGCATACAAGTATAGACTAATTTTGCAAATATTGGAATACTTGATTCATGTTTGTTTTGAAAAACAAAAGTGCTTTGAATATGTACCACTTGAAAAAGTGATCGTATATGAACATTAGTCAAATTATTCCAATTTAAGCAAATAGCCTTCATCCACAGGCATTCAAGCAGTTTATCAATTAAGCATTTAGCCTCAAGGCAAGCATGTTAGACATAGCAACAATCACACTTATGCAACGTACTAAAGCATAAAAACTTACCTCGTACTCCAAGCCAAAAGAGAAACTAGTTAGAAAAATGCATGATCCTAACTATGCAATATGGATAATGTAACACATACGATATGCAATTAAATAGGCTCGGCTACTAATATGGCATATGAATCAATTTGATAGTATGCAGTTTAACATGTATTCAAAGAAGTATGTAAACAAGCAATTTAAAATGATGAACCGAGCCCCGGTGCATGTAAGACAAGTGGATGCAAATAATGCTAAATAAAACATGATGTCTCTAATCTAACCACCATAAGAGATTAAATAAAAGGGAGAAAGACGCGGGGTTGGAAGACATACACATTGTTAGAAAATTGCGCCCTCACACAGGAGGGTTTGAATGTCTGAGTGTCCAAATTAACTATTTATTACAAATCCAAATGAATAAACAATTAAAAGGCTGTCTAATTTATTATAACAACAATACATATGCAATGCTCGCGTGATGCTCCTCGGAAGCCACTCTGTCTGCCTTGCCTTGTTAGAAACTGTTCTGTTTCACCCTCAATCACTATTGCAGTCACTACTACTAACCAAAAGTGTACGGTTTGCTATATGTTGGGGTCTGGCTGACCCGCAATCGATTTGAGCTCAAATAAATCTGACCATGCCTTATTTTTTTGCAGAAGACCGTTTATTTGTGCCTGAGGTGAAAATAGTGCAGACAGGGTGTTTCGAATTTTGTTTGTCTTATTCACACTTCTCTATCATTGGAAAGCCTCGAGAGAAGGATGGAATTGTTTCTAAAATCATTAATGAGCAAGTTGATTGCTTGATGATTTAAGGTATAATTTGGACAAAAATTAATAAATGAATGGAACCACCCCTTCCTTCTATCATAGATTGACGTCAAAGAGGGAGGTAGAGAGTTCATCTAAAACATCATCACGAATTGATGTTTAGACAAGCCTTGACACAATAGACTCAGCATAACATCTGGCTGAATCCAAGCAATATACTTTATTTTCTTTATGTGGGTTGATTCATTTTAGCAATTTTTGTTAGTCCTTTCCATTCTTTAATTCATTAAGTTCAAGGTGACGATTGTGTCCACTAAATGAGAAGTGCGCCAAATAGGAAGTAATTCTTAATATGAAAGAGAGATTATACCGTTGGCGATGAACCTCCATAGAGATTAATGAATCTCCGTAGAAATTAAGCCATTAAGCATAGATCTCAAGCTCATATCTTGAATAACCATCAACCATTTGAAATCACTCTCAATTTAATGAAATGGATGATAGGTGATGCTTCAAGATTCGTCTAAAACATCATGAATTGGTGTTTAGACAAGCCTTGACAAAATAAACTTGGCATCACGTCCGGCCAAGCCCAAGCAATATGACTAATTTTCTTATGTATGTTGATTGCTTTTAAATCAATTTTCTTAGTCATTTCTATTTTTAGTCCATTTGTCCAAGGTGATTATTAAGTCCTCCAAAAAAAGAAAAGTGTCAAATGGGAAGTTGTTCTTGGCATGAGAGAGATGTAATGCCCTGATAATAAACATCCAAAAAGATTAAACCATTTATCATAGAAGGTCTTTTTCTCATGCTAAAAATAACATATATGGGACTTCAATTCACCATTTTCAATTAGATTACAATAATATACAATATAACAATAAATCAAAACAAAAGAGCAAAATATGTAAAAAAATGCAAGAAAATGAATGGTTTGTGAAATTCACTTTCCATGGAAAGGATGAACTCCTTAGTTTACAAACTCCCTCTTGATCACTCTCAAGTGTAGGAAGTGCGTTCTTAAATCCTCAGTAGCTATGGAAGCTTAGAAGTGTTTTGGCTCAAGGTTGAAATGTAGATAAAATTTCCACTTTTACTCTCTTTTTTCTCTAACTCTCTCTTGAATCGATTTGTTAATTTTTTGTTTCTTGAATCAATTTTTTTTGGCCCCTCGTACTCCATCTGGTTGCTTTATAAGCAACAAATAGATAATATAATAATATAAATCTATATAATATATATCTATATATAATACAATAATATAAATTATGTAAAGATTATATATATATGTATGTTTGCTGAGATTGATGTCGGCAGCCGAGAGTTGACCGACATCAATATGATTTTTTTATTATTTTTCTTTATTATAATATAATATAATATATAAAATATATAATTTATACCAAAATACTAAACATATAATATAATAATATAACTATATATAAACTACTAAACAAATAATATAATATTATAACTATACATAAAATACTAAGCATATAATATAATAATATTAAACATATAATATAATAATATAACTTTTTATTATTTTATTTTATATATATAAAATATATAATTTATACCAATTTATATAAAAACACCAAAAATATGAATAAACACATAAAATTATACAAAATTACAAAAATACTAAACTAATGAAATATTTAGTATTTTAAAACAATTTGGCCATTATGGTGAGGTTGGGATTGAAGTTCAAATTCCATCTCTCTTACTGAGAATTCTGTGAGAAACACATTCTACTTGTCATCATCGGACAACCAAAAGAAAGCGCCCAAGTCTTAGAGCTAGTCAAAATAAGGTGTCTACACCTATATACCCAATTAGGGTATGGTTTTCTATAAACTGGTGTCTGCAACCCCCAAGCCATGGGACCACATATTTCTTACACCATGTTAAGCAATTGGTCTCTAGGAATAACATTAAGGACACCTTGTTGAGCCTGATAGGGCATATATCCTAGATAGACTTGTTGCCTAAGGGTTTGAGGCTGCACATTTGGCATGGCTTGAACAAAGGTTGTAGCCATTCGGTCCAAAGGATATCTGTAGGATTTGGTGCCTACTCATATCAAATAATGTCTTCTTCCCTAAGTGGAACAAGTGATAGCCTAAAAGGTTCCGCCGACCCCCCCGGCCCCCGGCGTAGGTTCGAAGATTGGATTTGATACCATTCATGTGGTATTTTGTGTTTTAGCCTGTGCAAGACCATGAGTAGTGTTACCAGATGCATTCGAAGGAAACACCTGAGGCTCTCCATACACAATATTTGTTTCTTGAGCATTGGACACTCTTTAGTAAGGCCCTAGAGCAATAAGAGGTGTAGGTCTATGTAGTTCATAAAAAGACTGAGTGTTTATTGCTCTATTTTTGCCATTAATTTGACTACTAGTAGGAACTACCCTAGACTGGGTTGATGTTTGAGTAGGGCTCCTGTTACTTGAGACAAGACCTATATTTTTCAACCCCCTATCAATTCTTTGAACAAGTGAAGCACTAGATGAATTACGTTTGTAGTCATTATTTGGCTCATTATGGACATTATTCCACTCCACTATTCATTTGACATCGTAGGAGTGAATATTAGTGGGTCACTCTTACTCTGACTACTCTGACCAAGCGTTTGGCCTTGAGAGGGTGCATGTCCATAAGTTTGGCCTTGTGAAAGGCCAATATGTTAGTAAGTGTATCCATCTTTAGGTGAGGATCCTCTTCTACTTGTTGATGGCCATCTAAATGTAGGCTAGAAGCCGACGGAGAGTCAATTATGGCTTTTGTTCAAAGTAAAAAACCCTCTTCTTGTATTTCAACATTTTTGTCATCTAGATGTTTTTCGCCTTGGTGCCATGTTTGAACCATATTTTCAACACAAAAAAGGTCTTATTGGCATGCCAAACAATATATATTGTTAGCTATTTTTGACACTTCGAGAGTTAGAAAAGTAATTTGAGCGTGCCAGTAAGGACTTGAAAAGTCCTTGCAAACAATAAATGACAATCTTGTCAAGCAATTATGGTAAGGTTCTCTTACCCTCAATGAAGAGGACTTTACTGTGTTGTGTTGAAAAGATGAACCAATATTTTAACTTAAATTCATAACAGAATGAGAAGGAGAGACTGGACAAAAATTGCAATTGATTAATTGAATAAATAATTACAAAATGTTACTTTAGTATGGGCAACTTCAAAGCATTAAACCAACTGAGTTCTGGGATTACAAAGTTATCTACTCGTAATAAAAGTAAAGTACTGAAATTTAAAAATAAATGAAATTGATAAAGACATAAAGTCTAGATTTGGTCTGGGGGCCTTCTTAGTCTTTACTTTTATCTATTTATAGTCTTTTTCCGATGCCTTCGAAGTAGGTAGGCGGCTATCTTTCACCATGATCTCCTTTATTCTCACTACTTCTTAGGACCATAATTTTCTTTTCGTGCGTGTGTAACTACTAGCAATTGCTCCTTCATAACTTCTTCTTCACGTGCTTTTCACATGTTGCTCATCATCTTTACCAGTTGAACTTGCATTTGTGGCTTACGTGGGCACCTTCGAAGGTGGGACTTTTCACTATCTTATCAAATACCACAGAATATCCTTTGCCTACCACATGTCACTTTTGAATTGGATGGTTTAAATGTGGCGCCAATTATTTTCTTAAACTTGAGGGGAGGTGAGTGTAATTTACCCTATTATTATTTATTTTTGAAAATAGTTAGAGACTCCTCATTTCAATTACATTTTTTATGCGATATTCACACTAGGAGTGGAGTTCAACCCATGAAATGGTATGGACGCCACTCTTTTCGTGAGTAGACAATAAAATATATTATATAAAAAAGAAATTTCTGTAGTAAAATTATTTATTTTTGTATTTACATATGATAAGATTATGGTATTTAAAATGGGAATTATTAGAATTATATTGTTATAACAATTTAAGTGTGAGTTGGTGTCCTATGTAGAAAAAAAAAATTTAAAAATCACTTTTTTCAATAAGAAAAATTTATTATTTTTTATAATATTTACTTGTGGGTTCAATTATTATATATAAAGTTATGCTAGGGATCTCAAATAATTTATCAA
Source organism: Camellia lanceoleosa (assembly GCA_025200525.1). Classification (NCBI taxonomy): domain Eukaryota; kingdom Viridiplantae; phylum Streptophyta; class Magnoliopsida; order Ericales; family Theaceae; genus Camellia; species Camellia lanceoleosa. The sequence continues at coordinate 197,978 of JANUSC010000196.1, forward strand.
ATTTTTTACCAAACCTTTTATATAGGCGTGGGACCCCTACATATGTGGGTTTGTGTGGGTCTCACATCCACATGAAAGTTTTGCTAAAAAATTTGGTAGATTATTTGGAGTGCATAGCATTTTCTTTATATATATTCTTTGTGGTGTTTATTTTCTCTCTTAATTAATGGAAGTTATATGTAATTATTTATTTGTTATTAAGTTTGGACTATTTTTTATGATGATTGTTAGATTTGGTGACGGTTGGTTATCTAGATATTGTCTAATTTGATTTAATATTTTTTTTATATTTACAATTAATCACCCAATATATTCCCAACTTTTAACCTACTTCCCTCTCTCACAAAAAAAGTCAAAAAACAGCTTTTACTCATCTTCCTAAAACACCCCATAGTTATTGAGGTACACATAATATATACATGTACAATATATATGATTATTCAATTTTAAAAACATATTAATTAAAAATATATATATATATATATATATATATAACAATGGAAGAAAATGAGAAATGATTACAAAGCATTCTTGGACAAATGGAGTAGAGTATGTCGAAATGAGACAAGTTGAAATTTGAACAATCGGGCTTGGGGAGCAGCCTACTATGTAGTGTCCAGTTCACTTATTTCAGATTTATTTTTATAATTTAAATTAGTTATATTGTAAGACTTGTCCAATGGATTATTTATATAAAAGAATGAGATTGATCACATATCTATAATCACATAATCAAGTTTTAATTGTTAAAAAACAGATAAATTTATTATTGTTTATATCGAAAATGACTTATTAATAAAAGACCACCACGTGTCCACTTGGTGATTTAAAGTAGGTTATTGTACCTTGGTTCTTTTGGTGATAGATTTGGAAGAGATCATAGATAGGTACAATCATGGTTTGATTTGATTGATCCCTAGGAAATTGGGATATCATGCGGGCACTATATCTATTATATATTATATATTATATATATATATGGGGATGAATGAATGCGGCAAATGGTGGCCACGCGTGTCACGACCCAAACCCATCCCTAGAGATTTGGATCATAACCAGTCAGTAATCATTAAATTATCTATGGCCTCATACATAATTCAAATCATATTATATGGGTCCAAAAGCGGAAGCAGAATTATAAAATTTGTTGAATGAGCTGTGCATATATGGCAAACAAAAACACTTGTTACGTTAATAACTCACATCCATACATATGTACAATAGATAATATATGTCCAAGATTATTCACAAGTTTGTCATCGTACATATCAAAAGCTTATGTACAACCATGGTCATATATGACCATCAAAAGGAAACAAAGGAAAAAAATAAAAGAAAACAAAAGCCTCGCTCGTTCCTTGACAAACTCCACAAAAATTGAGTAAACACCGGACTTCATTAAGGTTGGACATCCCGCTACTTACATACATACATATAAATAATGGAGTGAGCTAACGCCTAGTGAATAATATCAGAGTAACGGATTATAAGAATGAGTTCTATTAAATAACATAAATATTTTCATATCATATACAACTCATAACGGAACGACCTTAGATCCAACAGATAGTGGAACAACCTTGGTGTAACAAGCCCGCGAGGGACCTCGCTACAGTTCGGACTCGATTCGTGTCACGGTTCTAAATCTGAACCAAAGAGTCCAAATCCGGCAAATCGTTTGAGAAAACAGATTTTTGAAAAGTAGTGCCAAACATGGACTGCTTTGCCAGATTACAGAGTCGCCACCTAAATATTTTAAAATGGGAAATTTAGGAAACCACGACTCGGTCTTGCACGTGTCCGCTCATCACCAAAGTGGTCTTGGCTCGGGAGCTTGGGTACGACGGGAAGGTCACTATGAGCACCCTTTCGCCGGCTCAAGACCGCCTCTACTAACCGTGATATCCGTTTTTGAAAACATTACATGCTCTTGTTCCAATTATTAGCCTAAAATTACTATGTTATGACAAAGAAACAAGTATAGACTAGATTGCCTAATTTGAAAACAAGCATTGCATATCCGTTTTGTCTCGAAAAACGTGTTGGTTTTTGCTACTCGCAAGTAGGCTAAAATACGAATTTCAATGAGTTGTTCCAACTCACGCAATCCAACCTCCACCCACAGGCATTCAAACAGTTTATAACACATAAGCATTTAGCCGCATGGCAATCATACTGTCATGGCAAACATTCACACGCATGCGATATGCTAAAGCATAAAAGCTCACCTAGTACTCCAAGCCAAAACAGAAACTTATTAGAAATCTATGCATGGACCTAAGCATACTGAAATGTCTAATGTAACACATGCAAAGATGTAATCTAGGCAGGCTCGGCTATCCTAAACATGGCATATGGAATGCTACAAATAACACGTATTCAATTTGAAAATTGAAATACAATGCAGTTTGTATGATGTACCGAGCCTAGTGCATGTTAGACAAATGTATGGATACACGCATGCATTGCATAAGGTATGCTAATTTTAAAATATGCCCTAATCTACCATCATAAGCAGGTAAATAAAAGGGAGAAAGAAGTGGGGGTTGGAAGACGTGCGCACACACACCCACACTTATTACATATTTGCCCTCGCTCGGAGGGACCGAATAATAATACAGACCGAATAAATAATTAACTACTCTAGCTAATTAAATATTACAAAACTCTATTTAATTAATTAACAAATTCACTAAGCTACGGAAAGACACTAAACCGCCTCGGGAAGAGAGTCCAATGCAATGCATGCTTGATCTTGCTCGGAAACTCACTGCCATGCACAAGTTGCCTCTGTTTTCACTGTTTGGCACCTCTAAAGATTGCACAAGTCCCAAGGTATGCTCTCTGCACACTGTGGAGTGCCACCGGCTAGGAGGAATGTCCATCGGCTATGGGAAATGATCACCGGCCGCTGATGAAGTTATCGGCCATTTATGAATTGCCGGTCGGCATCAGATGTAGCCGATCGCCAAAACTTCCCGCAGAACTCGTTTGACAAACAGCAGAGGGCAGACAAGGCATGGCAATGCATTTTCAAAGCAATGTTTGCACCACCACACTCCATATCATGTTTAAGACTCAAGGGAGTATGGTGCTTGACCCCCAGGCCATCAATCCCGCATTTCAATGCATGATGGCCCGAAAGCCAAGTTAGCAACTTTCAATGGAATGGAATGCAAGCACAAACAAACAAGAGGCCCAACCTCTATCATGGTGATTCAAGAGGCAAGGTATGCATGCCAAATGCAACCTAAACATGTGAGCTAAGTATGCAATATGAGCATAAAGGCAAGTATGCAAACATGCAACATGTATTAGGCACACAACCTAAACCAACAAGCATGGCATGCAACAAACATGCAACAATGGACTTAAACTAACATGGATAGCTCACAAGCATGCCAAAATCAGCGGCCATAAGATGAAGAGATGCCTCGAAATGCGTGCATACGCACGCAAATCGAGTAGGGCATACAAGCATGAAATGGCACTCTAATGAAACATGAAGCATGGCATACTACACATACAAATTTCAGTAGTTAAATGAGGGGTAAAACAGCCCCGAAACAAGGCGAAATGACACCCGATGCATGGAATCACTCCCGAAATGCAAAACTAGGCCTCCGAAATGGCCTATAGCTATGCTAAACATGCATTATATGAACATGGTATGAATAGAAAGCAGCTGGACAGCCCAAATATAAGCACATTTTCAGTATAAGACAGCCCCAAAATCAGTAAGCATACAAGGCTAACAAACCATGCAAAAATGAGGCTAAAACAAGGATTTCAAAGCAAGTAGCATAAGGATCATCCAAACAATGTTGAGCCCTTCAACAATGTTGAAGAAGGGCTCAAAATAAGCCTACTTACAGCTTACATCAAGCCCCAAAACAGATCATACATCAGCCAAATATTCTATGCAAGAAACATGGCATACAAGAGGATATTGAGATAGGTGCTATATGAAATCATCAAACAGCCAAATACCCTTCATGAGACATGTAGAGGGGGGAAAAATAAGCGACTTTTCAGGCCTGTCGAAGGCCCAAAAATGGAAGCATGGTAGGCTAAAGAAACATGCAACAAAATAAGGACCCAAGAGGGTATTGAAGCAAGTCATACATGGGGGTCCCAAACAAGATTGAGCCCTTCTTCAATGTTGAAGAAGGGCTCAAAAAAAGCCTCTTTGTAGTTTACATCGAAGCTCAAAAATACATGCAAATAGGGCTAAACAATGAAGCTAAAAAATACAAGTTTAAGGGAAATGGATGCTTACCCTTGAAGAGCAGCAAACCAGCACCCCTTGGTCCAAGTTTCTGAGTTCCTAACCTCTGCAAATGACCTCCAATGTGCTGGAATGGATGATAGAGGTGTTGTGCTAGGTGTTGTAGGGCAAATGATGCAAGAACCAAGGTGTTTGGAAGCTTGGATAAGATAGATATAGAGAGGGAGGTGGGATATATGTGTATATATCAGATATATCAGTATATCTTCTGGTTTTCTTGCTCAAAATCTCTAACCCTAAGCAATGGAGAGGAAGAGCTCTTATATAGAGCAAGCAAATGGCTTACAAGAGAAGCTAAAGCAAGGGGCTTATCCAAGAAGCCAAGACAGCTGGTAGGCTTCTTGAGGAAGCCAAGACAAAGGGCTCAAGGCTTCCTCAAGAAGCCATGAGCAAAGGGTGCACAAAAGAGGGGCCAAAGGTGGTTAAAGGGTGCAAAATGGGCACATGTATGCACGTGGGTCGAGTTCTGTGCATCCCAGCTGGCACAGCTGGCATGCACCAAGCTTGGGGGGTGCAAAGGGTTCAAACCGGCCAGAAGATTCGATCATTGTCCAAAATAAAGTGCCGGTCGGCACTCTTTTCTGCCGGTCGGCTAAATAGAGTGCCGATGGATGATTCCTTGGTCAAAACATGGCCGGTGGGTATGCAAATCGAAGCCCCGGAAGTTAGCTTTCCAATGGCGCAAATCTTGCATCAAAATTCCTCCTGTGCAAAAAGTTATGCTTTTTTCCGTGAAGTCGCGCAGACTCGATCCAACCGGGATGATCCCCTGCTTCAACCCAACATATCTCCTCCACCCGGACTTGGCTTTGGGAGATTCTTGAGTACAAAGTGAAGCCCCGGAAGTCTTCTTTCCAACGATGGAGGCCTCATAGCTAAATTCCAAGTGTGCAATTGAATAAGCCTGATTCAGCGAGGGCCGCTCGACTTTCTTCTACCCGGATTCATGGCGAACTTCCTCTCCAACCTATTTTCTCCCCTCCTCTCCTCTTTTCTTCAACTCCAAACCCTTAAACAAAGTGTTTGGGAAGATTTGCCTCTCTTCTTGCCGAAGAAACTGAACCTGTGCCCTGCACATCTCTCAACACCGAGCAAACCATCAGTAATGCCCAAGTCTTGAGGGCGGTCAAAAATGGGGTGTCTACACTTGGGTCCAACGTATAACAGATATACATAATAGAATTGATCATATCTTAATAGAATGACCTCGGGTCCAATCATTTACAACTGTGTAATGACCATTTAGTCAACTCATAATTGATATTCAGACTTATCAGATATTCAAAACGATCTCAGGTCCATCTATCTAATATACAGAACGAACTTGGATCCATTTCAAATGTATATAACGATCTTAGGTCCATCATATGCTTTAACTCTTGTCAATTACATTTATAGATCTTTTACGATTTAGACAGATAGAATACTCATTCATAGCACAAAATCATAAGTTCGAAAAACTTACCACATTGGTAACACTTAGAAAATAAATTACATGAAACTATTTTTACTAAGATATTACTCACAGTGATTTGGTTGTTGATATAGCTTTGTGGAAAAACTTACATATCACATAAACATGTACACACATTGAGGCTCATTGCTTAATCAAATCATTCTTAATTTATTCAGTTCTTCTAAGTCTCATTCCACTTATTAATTCATTTAGGAGGCTCAATTCATGCCTAAGAATGTTTAGAAAGGAATAAGAATTCCAATATAGATAAAACATGACTTCAAAATATGCTGAAACAGAACACTTCGCTTAGTGCAACATTGGTTGCTCAAGCAGACCACTAGATTTGCAAAAGTACTAGATTGTTGGACAATCTTCGCTGTATTTGGAAAAATAAATTCTGTTGTATACTTAACAACAAACAGAATATAGAAGAAATAAAGGAAATGAGAGAATTTGTTTGATTACAAAAATCAAACCAATAAAATAAATAAAACAGATTTTTATTTTGTTACAAAAACAAAATCAAAATATGATTTAAATAAATAAATAAAACCAGAATATAAATAAACAACTTATTTGATTAATTTCTTGAATAATATTCTGATCAAGTCCAGTGTTCGACATTGTGTCTTTAAGACAGATTCGTCCTCTCCACGGTACTTTCAGAATATGGACGTTTATCTTCTAGGATAAAATGATCAATTAACGAATAAATGCAGCACTACAATTTATTCGCACAACGAACACACTAAGTGTTTACACTCTTTCTCAAAAAATTAAATGCAGCAAAATGTAAAACATATTAGTAGAAAGGAAGTACGAATTTTCTGAATAAAAACATCAAATGAGGGCTGCTTATTTATAGATGTAGTGGTGGCTATTGGTTTTGAATTAAACAGGTGCAAACCTGTTTTGAACAGGCATGAAACCTGTTCGGTTTTGAATGAACAGATTTAAATATGTTGGGTTCAAAATTCAAACAGATAAAAATCGTAGGGACCTATTTGGGTGTAGAGAAAAACCAGAACAGATTAATTCCGGAATTAATTTGAGTTCTGGACAGTTGGACAGATTTTATTTCAAAAAATAAAATTAAATCCAAATATTTTTGGCCCAAAGATATTAGTATTTGGCCGAACAAGCCCAACCCAACCTCGCAGCCAATGACCCAACCAGGACGGACAGCAGCGTGCACGTGTGTGGTGATTTTTGGGTCCAATGGGTCTAGCCCATAACCTCCCTCTCTGCAAAACTTGGGTACCCCTTGGGGCACACCCCAAGTTTCAATCCCAAGCCTTATAAACCCATTCAAACCTTCTTACCAAATCAATGTGGGACAAGTCTTATTCAAACCTTTAAGGATTTTCTACAAAAACTCCATTTTCATGGAGCACACTTTGGCTTCAATTTCCCATTCACTCGATAATGGATTTGAGCAACCAAATATACCACATGAATCACAATGCGGCACGCATTACCACTTAGATCCGCCAACTATGGCGTACGGGTCCCATCTAAATAATTGACCAAAGTAAGGAAAAAATTCTGTTTTCCAGAATTTTCCTAACCATTTCTAACAATCCCCCACATGAATGGAATTTGATGACAACGGAAATGCGACAATATACAGAATTTGTCGAAAGAGTATAAGTCAAAAATATCTTGCATCAGCATAGGTAGCTTTCGGCCTTGAACCTTTCCTAGTGATAACCTATCGAACTTACTAGCTAACCAATGGACGCGATGCTTTGAATTGTTCAGTCGTTTGTGTAAGCCAAGACAATAAATTTCACACAAAATATCTTTTAACACATCGTGGTTCTTACTGTTGTGTTTATTTTGGCCTTGAACGCTCCTGGTTTTCATGAGTGCTTCTAGAAAATTTAGCCTCTTCATTCTCATAGAACCGGCCCCAGTTCGACACTCATATAGGTGATTCTTATTGTGAGTATCTCCTTATACTCGTCTTGATTTTATGCCTTAATCAAGATATAAGTAATCATTAAAAGCAAAGCTTATCCTTATACCCCTGCAGACAACATATGTTGCAAATATCACTCTCATCATAGGAATTGGTAGGGAATTTTAATCCCTTGGTGATTTCTGGCTAGCCACACATAACTTAGTTGTCCCTTTGAACTTTGTTCTTGGGATCTCCAGTCATATAAGTAGAGTTACCATTATGATGACTCTTAGGTAATAGGCTTTAATCCCACATCCTTCAATGAACTATACACTTACTCTTTTGTCAAACCTTTTGTTAATGGATTCGCAATATTCTCTTTAAATTTTATATAATCTATTGAGATTATTCCATTTGAGAGCAATTGCCTTACGGTATTATATCGACGACGAATGTGTCGTGACTTACCATTATACATATGATTTTGTGCCCTGCCAATTGTAGATTGACTATCACAATGAATGCAAATAGCTGGCACAGGTTTGTAGACACCCCATTTTTGACCGACCTTAAGACTCAGACGTCACCGATTGAGCGCTCGGTGATGTTGCATATTGTGCTCGTTCAGAAGTCTCAGAGTCGCGTGGCGCCGCCTCCGGACTTGAACTCTCTTCATGCCTTGCCTCGGTTTTGCGAACGGACTCGGTTTTCTCTGTTTTCTTTCTTGAGGGAGAGGTCCGTAGACCATCTCTCGGTGGCCGTGGGCTACATTTTCGTGGCCGTAGGCCATTTGCCATTCGGAGCCGATTCGGTTTTGAGCCGTCGGGCCGTGTGCCTCGGTTGGGACCACCCAACCATCTCCGATTCCTCCGATTTTTGGCATGCATCTCATTTACTCCTTTTGAGGACAGGGTCTTAGATACCCACTTCGTGGCCAAACACCACTTCGGTGCTTAACGGTTTTGACCAGTGCGTGTTTTGGCCCTCGAGCATTCGTTTTGCATCGGTTTTTGTTCATTTTTGGCAGGTACCTCTGTTTTATCACCAGGAAGATTACTGGAGGGTGGGAGGCCAGCAATTGTCTCAACAACCAGTTATGCTCCTCCGGCGCCCCCCGGCGCCCGTTTTTCTCACTTCCGGGCTAATGTTGAACACCCTAGGGCCATTTTCTTCGAGCCAAAACCACATATTTGTGTTGTACACACATGGGAGGACCCTAAAAACACATGGCCGGCCAGTAATTGTAATTGGACCTTTTGAACCCCTTCTAAAAGTGGCATGTTGTCTCTCCTGTTTCAGAGTTGCCAAATTCCAACCACAGGGTCTTGTTGTACACACTTGGGAGGACACCAACCTTTGGTGGCCGGCCAGAAATTCTCAGTGACCCTTTTGACCCCTAGCCGGCCGGCCATGGGGGGTGGCCAGCAGGCCACCTGCAGCAAAAGTGCCTAGCCGGCCTGCTTCCTCAATGTGAGTTTATTCCAGCTGTATCTTGGTTTTCCCCCAAAAACATCTGATTTGGGGGAACCTTTTGGAGGGAAATAAGAGCTCATTTCCCTCCATTTGGCCAAGGATTCCTCTCCCTCTCTCTTGTCTACATTGGTGTCCTCCCAACTCAAGAGAAAAGATTACAAACATTGGTTGGAGCATATACATACATACAACCTCATTTCCTTCAAGTTTTGGTGCCATTTCTTCATCATATTCAAGCACCACCACTACTACTCCATTCCAGCAGTAAGGAGAGGCTTTCCAGAAGCTAAGAGGCAACAAATTTGGTCCAAGAAGCAACCAAAGTCTTGATCTTCAAGGGTAAGTCCACTTCACCCTCTTTTGAGCTCATTTTTGCCTCATTTCCTTAGCCTATTTTCTTACTGTTTTGGGCTCCAACCCTAATTGAAACTAGGCCTATTTTGGGCTTTTCTTCATGTTTGTTTAAGGGCTCAACCCTGTTTGAGATCCCTAACTTGCACTTGCTTCAATATCATCTTATATGTCACAATATTGCATGCTATTTCTAGCCTATGAGCGATCTCTTTTTGAGCATAATGTAAACTGTGAGTGAGCCTATTTTGAGCCCCTATTCAACATTTAAGAAGGGCTCAACCCTTTTTTGCCTCTCTATCATGCACTTGCTTCATAATCTCTCATATTTACCGTAAATTTGCATGATTTGTTTGACCTACATGTAAATTGTTTTGGAGCATGTCATAAACTGCGAGTAGGCTTATCTTTTGTCCCTCTACAACATTTTAGAAGGGATCAACCTTGTTGGGGGTCTCCATGTTATACTTGTCATTATATCATTCTTTGACCCCCATTTTTGCATGCTTTTTTAAGCTTATCTAGCTTCTGTTTTCGGCCATCATCAGAACTGGAAAGAGTCATATTTTGATCTTCTTGACATATTTCATTAAGGGTCTTCTCTTGTTGGATGATTTTTTTGGCCTACTTCATGATTTATCCTCTTGTGGCCTCAATCTTGAATGACATTTTTAGCATGTTTTCATACTGATTTGGAGGATGTCATCTACTATAAATGTGCATCTTTTTAGACCCTCTTCAGTGTTGTAGAAGGGTGTTTTTCCATTTGGGCATCGCATGTATCACTTGCTTCAATACCCCTCTTGCGGAGCCATTTTTGCATTCTTGCCTAATTCTATGTGTGCTTGCTGTTTAGCCCTTTTTATGACTGAAAAATGTTTGTCTTGGGGCTGCCTTTCTACTGTATTTTCATTCCATATCCATATTGTGCATGCATTGTATAGCTATAGGCCATTTCGGGTGCCTAAATTCATGTTTCGGGGCCATTTCATGCATCGGGTGTACTTTCGCCTCATTTCGGGGCTGTTTCCCCCCACATTTCAGTGCCAAAATTCATTTGCGTGTTTGCATATCATTTCCATGCCATTTCATGCCTTAGGGCCATCGCTTCGGTTTGCGTGCCCGTGTGCACGCATTTCGAGGCATCTCATTTTCATCTATCGGCCTCTTATGTGAGTGTGGCTGAGGCTCACTCATGTTAGTATAATTCCATATTGCATTGTGTATGTCATTTTGGCATCATCACATTCCGTATGCCATTGCCTCGGTTTGCGTGCCCGTGGATACGCATTTCAAGACATCTCATTTTCATAGCATTGTGCATGCTAGGATTGTATTTTAGTTGTATTCATGCATATCATGCATATTGCATCGTGTTCGGGATAGGAGTTAGCCCGGGCACAAGAAACGAGGCGCGTTTCGTACTCCGAGTGACGGAACGGGTCTCAATTCCCAAGTCACCGACACTCCGGATTACCCATGATGGAGTTAGGTTTTGTTGTAGCATTCATATGCATTCATCTTATATTGAGTTGTGCAATCCGATCCCTCGGCCATCATGCATCGATATGCGTGATTGGTGGCACGAGGATCGAGGCATGCATAAATTTGTGAGATACATTGCTATGCCCCTTTCCTGCTCTCTGTTGTAGCAAATGAAGAATCAGCAACTTTTCGGAGTCCGGCACGCATTTCGAGAAACATTGCAAATAGAGGTTAATCGGGGCATCGCCGTGGATTTCCGCGCAAAGCAGCCCGAACATGCATCATCTCATTATCCGGAGCAGAGTCAAGGCAGCCCCCTGGCTTGTATGCCAGTTTACAGTTTTTCTTAGTTAATTTGTTAATTAATTAGGAATTTGTATATTATTCGGACTGTATATTTCGAACTGTATTATTCTTTCATTCGGGACTGTATTATTTATTCGGACCCTCTGCGCGAGGGCATAATTGTAATAAGTGTGGGTGAGTGTGATGTATGTCTTCCAACCCCACGTCTTTCTTCCCTTTTATTTACCCGCTTACGATGGTTAGATATAGGGCATATTTCAATTAGCATACAAGATAATGACATGTTTGCATCATTCATCTGCTTTTACATATAGACTCCGCATCTTACAAACTGCATTTGTATTTCGATTCCAAATTGAATACATGTTAGTTGTAGCATTCCACATGCCATGTTTATAATAGCCGAGCCTGCTATAGTTGCATCTTTGCATGTGTTGCATTAGGCAATTCTGTGTATCTAAGATCATGCATGGATTTCTAACGAGCTTCTATTTTGGCTTGGAGTACTCGGTGAGTTTTTATGCTTTAACATCCTTGCATGCGTGTGAGTGACTGCCATGATAGCATGCTTACCATGAGGCTAACTGCTTATGTGATATAACTGCTTGAATGCCTGTGGGTGGAGGTTGAGTTATCTGAATTGGGACAATTCATCAAACGTTTGTTTTAAGCCCACTAGATAATGGCAAAATCATGTTTTCTAAGCCCACCCGAGGGTGGCAAATCCACGTCTTAGCCTACCTGCGGGTAGCACCATCAAACCATTTTCAAACAAACAAACATGAAATGTTTTGTTCCAATTCAGGCGATCCAGTCTATACTTGTATGCTGTGCGCATCACATAGTAACCTAGGCTAATAACTGGAATAAGAACGCACAATGTCTTCAAAAACAGATATCATGGTTAGTAGAGGCCGGTCTTTGACGGCGGCGAGTGCTCACGGTGACCTTCAATCGTACCCAAGTTCGAGCGAGGCAACTTTGGTGATGACGGACCGTGGCCTTTGGCACCGAGTCGGGGTTTCCTAAATTTCCCATTAAAAACATTTAGGTGGTGACTGTATCGCAAAGCGATCCATGTTTGGCACTTCTTTCAAAAAATCGTTTTTCAAAAGCGATTTTCCGGTTGGACTCTTTGGTTCAAGATTAAGAACCGTGACATTTGAGTCCTTGAATGTAGTGACCCAATATCGAACGAGAAGGACTTGCACCCCTTCCCGGATGCGTTCGGGGCGTCTCGATTTCTGGCGACTCTCTTTGGGGACTTAGAGAACTTGACTCGAACTCATGATATCTGGTTTTGACTACACTTGTGTGTTTCTTTGCATTGCATTTGCACTGGTGCGCCTAGGACACCGTGTTTGCCATCTGCTATTCTGGCGGTTTCTTGGAGGCTTGTCTTGTCAAGGCATGTCCATAAGGTGGCCGATTCTGAACTCTGCCCGATATGGGAACACAAACCGGTTTCTGGGGCACCCCTTTTGACCATTCGACCTAGTGCATATTCGGATCCATAGTGACCATTCCAAACTTGGACAGGTTGCTTACCCGTTTATAGGTTGTTTGAAGCCGCTGCGTGCGTAGTGAAACCCTAGTTCCTGACAAAATAGGACAGGGAAATCCTACCCCAACATAGGGGTGTTTTGGCTCTCACTTATCTGCTATGTGCTTGTTAGAGTGTGTCTCTATAGGGAATGCATGTATCAGTCTATGAGTTTGGGCATCGAACTGCGGGCATCGGTCGATATCGAGAATCGGTTATGCGGATATCCGATTGATTTTGAAACGGTAATCTGAGAGCAGTGATCGATGATTGAGGGCGATGTATTTTGACTTATCAAGCTGCGTGTTGTATGCTGTTGTGTGTTGTGTGTATTTAATTTAAATTTGTTATGCGCCCGTTTTTCAGTTATTTATTTCCTTTTCGCTTTATTATCTTTTTGCTAGGCGGTTTTTATACGATTGCTTCGAACCAATAGATACCCCCAAGCACTTTGGACACGAAGGTCGTAACTCAACCGTCCGAGGATCTCGTTGACGGACATCGGTGTTCCTCCCTACCCCGATTATCGAGAAGAAAGGCGAAGCGCGATTGTCGGAGCGAGGATTCTGACAGGCTTTGACGATGCTTGATCAAGTTGAAATTTACGTATACGCCATAGAAGTACATTCTGGGTCATTGAGATGGAACCGCGAATACATCGAGGATGGAGGCGATGATCGCCCGGATGCATGAGCATAAACAGATGCAGGAGGATGCCACCCGCCAAGCGGAATTCTCCAAGCAACAAGCCGCAGTCATGGCCCAGCCGAAGTGATCACTAGGCACCTTGATAGAATCGTGGCGTCTGCTTCACATCAGGCTCCTCCTCCACTAGCGGCTCCACTACCTGAGCAGGCATCTACTGGTCAGAATACCCTGCCAAATCCTCAAAATATCCTCCCGAACACCCAGAATACCTTACCTGATGTCCGAAACACTCAAGAGGACACAGGTCTTCCAATTTGGCTCGTCCCACTCTGCCATAGCGTCCAAGAACCTTACACCCAACCACGGACTCTCCATTTGAGTTCGAGGTAGATCATCTGACTCTGAAACTTCGATGGTGGAAAAGCTTTTCAAGAAATCGCAAGGAGTGAAGGCCATCCTAGATATTGAAGATGGCTACACTGACGTGGCCGTGACACTGCCGGACAGATTCAAGATGCCACAGATTGATCGTTTTGATGGATCAGGGGATCCTATGGTCCATCTCCGGCTATTTTCAGACATCTTGAGGCCAATGGGCTAACCCACCACAAAAGCTTTCTTTATTTGGCGAGAACTTTGTGGGGTGGCGGCCATCTGACGCATAAAATTAGAAGATGATGTGAAGAAATTGGGATGAAATTTGGTGAGGCCTTCGTTTACCTGATACTCATATAATACAAAGATCAAGATTACAACCGCGATCTCGAAACAACGGCGAGGAACAAAAGAGACTTTCTCGATTTTGTAACTTGGTGGAAACAAAGGCATCGATGATGACCTTGAGGCCATGAGATAAAGATCAAATTCCGGATGATTATGCAATCTCCAACGAGAGTTAATCTGAAAATGATCGTACTCCTTTCCCCACCTTCTCGGTTATACGAGATGGGGTCTGAATCGAGATGCGATGAAGCAAGGTTTGATCGACCCGGGACCAAAGCGACCGAAGGGCGTTCAACCATAATAACAACGAGGCCAAGTGGTATTTGCAAACACAAGGACCGGAGGTCGGTATGGTCACCACTACTCCCCTTCCCAACCAAGGCCCGCGGCCACACCCTTTCGATGCTTAGGGAGGCGATAACCAAGCCCCGAGATACCAATCCGAGGCCAAGAACCTTCACTCCACTATACATGCCCTTGTCCAAGGCTCTCGGCGTTCTAATCAAAAGGGCATCTGAAACCCCTAGAGCGAGGCCACTACCAAATCCACTCCCTTCCCAACCGACCAAGTCTTGTCGTACCACCAGCGACATGGCTGTAATCTGAATCAATGTTTAATTTGCGTCACGAGATTCAAGACCTCATTGACAAGAATATCATTCTGCCTCCCGAAAGACCCAACGTCACAACTAACCCACTCACCGCACATAACCAAGATCCACCGCCCAAAAGAGTCAACCTCATCCAAACTAGGGTCGTTTCCTACGATCCTAGTATCTATATTACTCCCTCTCACCTACCCAAGCCGGAGGTGATCCTTCATGATTGCACTGACTTGTGCATGTTGGACACCTTCACAACCCAATCTGAGCCAGAGGTGGTGACCTCTGAAAATGGAACGGGGCAGGTTTTAGAGGAGAGCAGAATTGGTGAGTCTGGAATGGGACAACACAGGAATTATCTTTGGAAGAGCTTATGATCCGGCGGATATATCTTATCGATGAGCGATCTGAAGTGAGTGTGAAATTTGCGAAAAATTGAATTGTGCATGATTCGGAGACGGACTAGAGCAAAGGCGGATGATCGACCGGTGGAAGAAGATTTTGCTAACCTCCGGTTCTTCAACGACCAAGCGGGGATGCAACAATCAATTGGTTTGAATATGAAGTCGGCGAAGATTGCGGATGGTTAGATGACCGGCCGGATGTTGTGGAAATTGACAAAGCAAGGCGGCGGGGTATCAATGATGGCGGAAGGGCCGAGAAGTCGAATGAATTGCGGAGGCGCCGGTACAAAGAATTTCGTTCGGTATGAAGCTATTGTGAAAACTGTACAACAAACCCTACTAACACGGGGAGGCAAGAAAAGAGGTGGAATTACGAGAGAATCAGGAAGGCCAAGAATCATGAAGAAGCGAAAGTCTTTGCGAGCACAAGAGCGAGGACATCTTTGTGAGCATGTGGGATAAAAATCTTGAGAGTCTGAACTTGCGAGAACGGATAGGTGTTTGTTGAATGTCGATTGGGATGTGGTGGGAAGGCGATGACTTATGTCTTGCCCACCTGAGGCGAAGATTGGGCGGTGCTCAACTAGATGATACTTGGTACCTCGATGAGGTAGACCATATGACCGAGTGGGCGGTGTTTCAAGCCCCCCACACCTTGACCAACTGAGACATCTGGGAAAGATAAAGAGGCGAGAAAGCAGAGAAGCAAATTGAAGAAAGAAAGGCTGTCTTGAGGCAGTTAAAAAGAAAATCTGCGGAACATCTCCATCTGGGGAATGCTTATGGCTTCAAGGGTGCACAGATAATGGGTCCCTACTGCTATGGACAAGGCCAAACTCTCCATTGATACTACACGGAAGCGACTAGTTGGGCTAGTTTTTCGGGAGGAGGTTCCCGGCATTAACTTTCTCGGACAAGAACTACCGCTGAGGCGTGAATCATAACAAACCTCTCTACATCTCGGTGGAATGTAGAGATAAGTGGATACCGGCGGTACTTGTTGATCTGCCGATTCGCTATCAATGTCTGCCCGGCGAGCAGCATATCAATTGGGTTAAAACCGCGGACTTCATACCAACCACTCGGTGATCGAGCTTATGATAATACCGGAGGAAGTGATGGGGAATTTGTCAAGGTTCGGACCAGGTTGGTCGAGACAACACAACATTGAATTTCATGTCTTGGACGTTCCCACAACCTTCAACTTGCTCTTGGGGCGGCCGTGGTTGCACTAAGTGAAAGCAGTCTCTTCCACTCTGCATCAGATGTTGAAATACCCTCACGGGAAGGGGGTTGCAATTGTTTTCGGAAATTCATCCATCCATCCGCCGCCGGAAGTGTCTCGCCGATTTGGAAATCGAGCACGGCACGGAGGATGTGTTCTTATCGGGGTTCACTTTGGCGAGAGGCCGGGTAGTCGCGAATATTATGGTACGTGAATGAAGGTGTGTACATCGATTGCCCAATCCGTCTACCTCATGAACAAGCTACAACATATTCGGGATGGGATTAGGAAGGAAGCGGCGAAAAAGTCATTGCGTTGGCGAAGTGCCACACAACCCGCATACCTTTGGGTGGGTTATCTACCCACCAAAGAATTTGGGTGAGGAAAGGAAAGAAATGGCGTGAGCTAGAGCGAAGCAGTGGGAAGCCTTTGACTTAATGCAGGCCCATCGAGTACCTGAATGGGCGCTTCGTCCGGGAGGAGGACTTTCCATTTGCGGCTTCGAGCCATGGTTAAGCGTAGAAGAAGCGCGTGCAGTTTCGAAATCTTCTTCGACTGCAACTATCAGGGATAGCGTTGCCTGAAGCGAACCAGACCCAACAAGCGAGGTTGAGCGAGAATAAGCGATGGATCTGAGGGTGCGAGTGGAAATGGGGGTAGCACTGGCATGTCTCCTCTCTGATCCTCTGATCGACCAAGAGTGCTTGGGGGATAAGTTTGTGGTTTCCATGATTGGGGATGAAACGGCTGCGAGCCGACCAGCAGCTATCTTGGATGCATCAATCACACCCTCTCTCACTTGGCGGTCTGAGGAGGATTTACGTCGGCGAAGGGTCGGTAGTGGCGAATCTGATTCCACGAGTCCTGTGAGTCGAATCGGGTTCAGACTCGGCAGTCTGATCTGGTACTCCTGGGGATGTTAACCCGGATGCCACAGTCCTATCCAGGTCGTCTTTTTCCTTTTCATTTGTGTCTGTTGTAACCAATGAATTGGGCGATTTGGATGTGGCTAATTAGAATGAACTATCTGTGGTTTAAGTACTTTTACGTGCCCTAATTTATTGCATTAATTCGGACTTTCAAAATTTTGATCAAAAGCGAGGCCGAAGTTCCTCGGTTTCTAGCGTTTAATTGAGCAAGAGCAAGAAAGATTTGTCAAACCATTAATGGATGAAATCATTCTTTGTGAACATTAGTCTTGAGGAGGACCCGGTGGTCGGATCGGGTCCACGTTGTCTTCGAACCTTGGCGCTTAGTCGCTTTATTAAAAGATTTCAAAGATGTTTTCGCGTGGTCCTCGAAGACATGCAGAATCGATCTGAGATTATGCGACATCGGATCCCCTTGACCGAGGCCGACACATCAGCGAAACTTCGAAGGATCGCGGATTGGGCTCTTAAGATTAAGGAAGAGGTCACCAAGCAAATCGTACGAGCTTCTGCTGGTATCTGAATATCCGACTTGGTTGTGCCAACATTGTTCGGTCTTAGAAGAAAGATGGCGAGGATCGGTGTGTGTAGACTTGAGGATTTGAGCGAGCTAGTCAGAAGCGACTTTCCCTACCGTACATCGATGAGTTGGTAGATTTCCGCAGGGGCATGCATTGCTCTCTTTCATGGATGGCTTCTCGGGATACAACCGGATAGTGATGGCACCGGAAAGGCGAGAAAAAGCGCATTCACCACCCGTGAAACATCTGCTAGGGTAATGCCGTTTGGGTTGAAAACTGGAGCTACTTATCAGCAGGCGACCACAATACTACATGATATGATCCACAAAGAGGTTGAGGTATATGTGGGCGACATGATTGTCAAATCCAAAGAAAGAGGGCCACTACACGCCTTGCACAAGTTTTCAAAGGATCGAGAATTCGATTCGGCTAAACCCTCAGAAATGTACGTTTGGTGTTACAGCGGGGAAAATGCTAGGGTTTCTGATTACACAAAGAGGCATCGAGGTCGATCCTTCCAAAATCAAGGCCATCCTAGAAATGCCACCACCAAGGACTGAAAAGGAGGTGCGAGGCTTTCTGGGTAAAGTGCAATTCATAAGACGGTTTATTTCAAAATTAACCTTGACTTGTGAACCACTTTTTGGCCTCCTCAAGAAAGGAAAGAAGTTCCAATGGGACGGCCGATGTCAAGCTGCATTTGAACAGATTAAAGAATATCTACAGAACCCACCCGTTTTATCGCCATTAGAACTGGGGAAACCATTGATTTTGTATCTATCAGTGACTGAAACCACGATGGGCTGCATGCTTGCACAAGAATCGGAAGATAAGGTGGAAAAGGCCATCTATTATTTGAGCAAAAAGATGTTGGAGTATGAGACCCGATATACACATTTGGAAAAACTTGCTTGGCTCTGGTATGGGCCACCTGGACGCTGCGGCACCACCTGTTAGCTCCCTCTGTAATGTTGGTTTCCCGACTTGATCCCAACAACTATCTCTTCGAGAAACCGGTAACTTCTGGGTAGGCTAGCTCGTTGGTTGCTTTTGCTCTCGAATTTGATCTCACGTCTGCGACCATAAGTCGATAAAAGGAAGAAGCGATGGCGAGTTCCTTGCCGACCACCGGTTGAGGGATGAAGCGGTCAGTACCTATTCCGGATGAATCAATTCTGCATATCGACGAAGAAACTTGGACGATGTACTTTGACGGAGCGTCAAATCAACATGGGTATGAGATAGGAGTGTTGCTGATAGCACCCGACAATTCCCGTATCCCTCTAGCCTTCAAACTCCGGTTCAAAGTCTCGAACAATGAAGCAGAATATGAGGCGTGTATCACTGGTCTAGAAGCATCCCTGGAACTAGGGGCAAGACGGCTGGACGTCATTGGGGATTCAAACCTTGTTGTGTCTCATGCTAAAGGAGACTGGAAAGTGAAAGAGGAAAAGATGATGATGTATCACCAAACCTTGGATTTGTTGATTCCTCGGTTTGAGAAATTAAGTTTTACTCATCTACTAAGAGAGAACAACAGGTTCGCAGATTCTCTAGCAACTCTATCTTCTATGATAGACATCCCGTGTGGAGTCGAATCGTCCGGTCATCATTGACGAAATTTGCACTGCCTATGAGTCGATTGCGACCATAGATGAAGTTCGGCGGAACACCCTGGTATTACGACATCTGGAACTTCTTGGAGAAAAGCATACCCGCCGGTAAATGCCAAAGACAAGAGGGCAATCGGAAGAATGGCGATTCGATTCATCATCTGCGAGGGTAAAGCGTATAAGCGGGGTCATCTAGGAATGCATAAACTGTGCGTTGATGCTGAAGAGTCAAAGCGTCTGATGGAAGCCATCCACGGGGGTGAATGTGGTGCACACATGAATGGGGTAATGTTGGCACGGAAGATCCTTAGACAAGGTTATTACTGGTCCACCATGGAGGAGGATTGTATTGGTTTCGTCCGGCGATGTCACAAGTGTCAAATTCATGCAAATCGCATGAACATCCCGCCGTCAAAGCTGTACAACATGACTTCGCCATGGCCGTTTTCTGTCTGGGGAATTGATGTAATCGGGGCTGTTATGCCAAAGGGGTCGAATGGGCATGAGTTCATCTTAGTAGCGATAGATTATTTCACAAAGTGGGTTGAGGCCCAATCTTATGCAGTGTTGAAGGCTTTGCATGTAGCAAAATTTATCAGAAACAACATTATCTCGCTCTGAGTCCCAAATGAAATCGTTTCAGACAATGGTTCCCACTTCAAAAAGGAGGTGATCGATTTGTTGGAGAAATACAATGTGGCTTTTCATAAGTCATCTACTTACCGGCCGCAAACCAACGGAGCAGTTGAGGCCGCTAACAAGAACATCAAGCGCATACTATAGAAGACGGTGGAAACCTATCGGGTGGCGGATAAAAGGCTGCTTAAGCTCTGTGGAGACTCTGAGGACTTGATCGAGAACTTCTCTTAGGCGACTCGTACTCATTAGTTTATGGGATGGAAGCCGTTACGCCTATTGAGATTGAGGTCCGTTATTACAGTATTGGCGAGTGCCAAATAGCGAAGCAGTTGGCGACAAAAGCATTTGAGAACTCATGCTTTTCGATGAAAGAAGAATTTGAAAGCATACCACATCCAAGGTTATCAACGCAGAATCGCCCGGGCTTTTAACAAGAAGGTTAAGTCCAGGAATTTGAAAGAAGGAGATTTGGTACTCAAAGACAATCGAGCTTCCATCCACGACCCAAGAGGCAAGTTCAGACCCAATTGGACTGGGCCCTACATTATCAAGTCAATGCAGTGCGGTGGTACGTGGTTACGATGGATTTAGATGGCTTAGAGTTTTCCCAACCGATCAACATGGACAAGTTGAAGAAATACTACCCACGAGAGGCTCGCTGGTCGAAAACCGAAAAGGCGACCTAGGCAAAATTCAGAGCATAGAAAATTTGAAATTATAAAAGCTGAGCTCATAAGGTTGAAAACCGTAAAAGGCGACCTTGGCAAAAGTTAGAAGCAAAAAGAGAGTAAAAAATACGGCGAACCTAAGCTGAACTACGTGGGCTTGATTCCCATCTTTGGGATCGTGGCGACTTCATCTTGAAGTTCAGCCACAATCTTTTCCCCGATCAACTTTGTCCATTTGATCATCTCAGTCATCTCTATTCATCAGCATTTATCGTGATCTCCGGTATAGTGTTATTCAGACTAGGGGCAACTTTCCGTTGCTATGAATCGCCAAGGCACTTTTCAAGCTAGGGGCAACTTTCCAGTTGCTAGGATCCGAGGTTGTGCATCTCAGTGACAGATCTCAGGCGTGTCCAGTTCTGATCCGTATCGAAAATAGTTTTGAAGAGTTTTAATAAAAGATTGACTTTGTTCAAATTGATCTTTTCACAACTAAGACCATTTTTGGACCAAAACGGGGAATTTTCAGTACCACAACCTTCAATTTCATTGATTTCAAAACAGAGTTCTCTCGCTCTTGCATACAATTGAAGTTGCTTTTTATTACACTCATAACGAAAACTTGAAAGTACTAATAAAGCAATAAATCTGGGGCATAGTCAAGTCAGGTGTCCCTGCGCCCCCTTCCAGAGCTGGTTGAAGCCTCTGATGCCAACCTAGGGCCAACCTATGCTTCTTCGTTGAGCCAATCGGCCTCGTCGGATAAAGTGCAAGCGAAAAGGCGGGGGCAGAGCTCTCTAGTCCTCCAGGCTGTAGTATGGCGGGCAAGGTGTGCACCCTGGACCCAGAAAGTAACTGGGTACTCAATCCCCTCCGGAGGGCAAGTCTGATCATGACCAAATTGGCGTAGAATGCAGAATGGGAAATAGAATACACAATGGGTTAGGCCAATCAACCGGATCCCAGTGTCCTGGAACATGCTATAGCCCATCGCCGGAAGGTTAAACCAAGGACAGCGCCAAGCAATGTGTTCAGCTGACAAGTTGCACATCAATTCAAACCACCATCCTTCATCAAGGGCGTCAACTAGGCGTTGTCGAAAGAAGTAGCCGCGGGCTGAGTAAGCAGGGCAAGAGTCCACAACTTGCAATTTATCCATCAACCATATCTGGGGAGGGATGAAAAATGAGAGAATAAAGAATAGAGAGATGTGCGATGAGAGAAAAGTAAGATAAGGGATTTGTGAGAAAAACTGAGCCCGAGGGCCGAGTGATATGAGCAAATACATATGTGAGCTTGGGTGGGAAACATTACCTGCAGCAGTAGTGGACTTCTCGTAAACCTGGTTGTCTCTTGGCGGTAGAAGGCATCCAAACCTAGCAGTGTCTCGGCCAATGTCATGGCGGTACAGCTCTTTCCCTCCCTCAAGCCTTGAGCGACTTCGATCAAACGGATGCTAGCTCCTTCAGAGCCCGAGACAAACAGAAAATGAGATAGCATGCACAAGCAGAGGGCATAACCTTGCCAATGATGGTTGCTGCGGTCACCGGCATCAGAGAATCGGTAAATCAGGCTCGGGATATCCAACATGCCATTACTAATCAGAGATCGAGCATCATGCGCGTTGAGACCTCACATCCGCTCTAAAGCTTGGGCATGGCCAAAACGAGATTGGGGCAAGATCTCTTCTGAGCGTTCAGACTCTGTCAAAGCTTGAAAATCTTCAAAAGTAGGACATACCTCTTGCCCTCCGAAGCTGAAGACATGCGTCACCGGGTTCCAAAACCTTGCCGCGGCATGGAGGAAAGGAAGATGTAGCGGAGTCCGGCCTAGCGTGAATAGTGCATTCAAGCCGAAACCCCGGAAGTTCAACTTTTCTGACCCATCTAAAGAAGAGATCCAAGATGCAAAATTTTCTATGAGAAATGCCTCTATTTTGTGCAAAGCAGTGATGAAATGAATGAATTCCAAAGTCGGAGTTTTATAGGGGGGTAAAACACTATTCGAGGATACGTGTCACAATTCTAGAAGTTGTAGGAAAGGGGGCCGGCCGGCCACCTTTTCTAGCAGGCTGGCCACCCTCCAATCTCCAAAAGCAAATGTGGCCCACCATGCTCATTGGTCCTGTTTTGCCCTCCGGAAGGAAGTTTGAGGCACTTTCACGCATCCGGAACGTCGAAGGCCTCCATTTCTCTCAGTTTCGGATACGTTCCATCATCCAGATCGTCCGTCCGAAGTACGCTTTGTTGTATTTTTGCTTATCGAGTTGTTGTTTTGTTTATCGAGTTGTAAGTTTTGTCGAGCTGTCGCACTTTTGTGTTTTGAGTTATTACTTTTTGTTTACTCTTTGTTTACGCAATTTTGTTAAGTCTTGTTTATTGAGTCATTAACATTATTGTACTTTGCTTATCGAGTTGTAAACTTGCTAAGATTCTGTTATTTCTTAGTAAGTCGAGTTTTTGATTTGTTGCGTCGGTTCATTACCTGACCCGGTAAATACACAAGGCACATCTTCATTCAATTCCATTTTGTGCAAAATGATGCGTTGTGATGCTAAAAATTTCAAATACAAACATCTTTTCAAAGGCTGTTTCATTCCATCATGTTTTACAACAAAATAAAGGTACAAGTTTTACAGGAAATAAAACTGCCTAACAATATGCAAAGTGCTACAAACTACTAGCAAAAAAGTAAAATAAAGCAGGAAATAGCATCAATATCCTCGGGAACGGGAATGAGGAGGCCCTCTCATCCTCTTCTGCGGGATAACCTCTGCACCATCATCACCATTCGGGTCAGAGCTATCATCCTCCGGATCCCCCTCAGCCTCATCTCCGCTCCCGGAACTAAGACCGGAGCCTCCCTCCCCAGCAGATGTCTCTGACTCACGGTCTGCGACCTCCTCCTCCTCCTCAATAATGGGTGCCCTGCGTCTGCGAGACGACCCTGCTCCTCAAGCTCCTCAAAAAGGCCTAGATGGCCCAGCTCCCTGAGAAGGCCTGGATGGCCCGGCTTCTCGAAAAGGCCCAGATGGCCCAGTACCTCGAACAGGTCCAGTGCCTCAATCTCTCTGAGAAGGTCCGGGTGGTCCGGCCCGCGGCGGAGCATACACGGGAGGCATCTGAAAGTGAAAAGTTCAAATACTTCAGTTCAAATATGAAAAGCAGATGCGAGTACAATATGCGAGTGGGGTGTGTGTCAGATGTGCTCTACACAGCCTATCAATACAGCAGAATGTTCAAAACCAGTATGACATCAGAAATATGCTAAATACGAGAAAGATGAACAGTACACTGCGCCCATAATGGCGGTGTGCCTCCTCCGTAGGATCATGCCCTCGAATGTGGCCAACATCCCGATATCTCATCCGTGTACTCAAGCTGGAGGCTCTGAGATACAAATGCAAAACTATCGATAAGGGATAAATGTCCAAATGTCGGTGATAAATCAAAGCTGTAAAACATACCGGGAGTGAATCAGGATCCCTGACATATCCGTGGTCAGGAAGAGGAGGCTCTAACGAGACCTGGAAGGAGTCCCGAACCGCCAACTCGTCAACTCGGTCGGCATGTCTGGCCACCCAGGATGATGAAGAGATGGAAGGATCGGAGGAATCGAACTACCTCTGCCCCTAGATGCACCAGTCCCGCTAGAGGAGGGGATATTCGTGGTACGAGCCCGACTCGACAATGGTACATCAGTAGACCTCCGTGGCGAACACGCCTCTCCCAAGGGGGCATCGAATATATCGATAGGTGGCGTAGTCCCCCTCCATGAGATGTAACAAAGCATCGGTGCCCTGCATAGCACTAATGACCTCCTGGGCAGAGAGTCTGTCGGCAGTCCGCATAGTGGCTGGAGGTACAGCAGGGGGGTCCTGAGAATCGTACCCCCACACCTGACGCAGAAAACGTTCCCCCAGGAACCATGCCCTACCAACTGGTCCTTCGAGCAGGAACCTATACTGGGAATTACCCGATCCTCGGGATCTTGATGTCGGAGACCATCACCTAAGACCGCCAGTACGCCAAATGTCTGCGGATAGCGATTGCATAAATCAATCAATCGAGGAATATCAGGCGGATCAAAGATGAAAATGAAAGGCGAGAGTTACGAAATACCTCTGTCGTCCGCACAGTATCAAAATACTGTCGCAGGTAAAAAAGAGTCTCCCGAGGTCTCGGTCGGTGCTCGCCCTCGAATACCAGTGAAAACAGAGTCATAAGGAGCCCTGCCACCTTCATCTCCGGGGCTAATGTGGGAAAGTATACGTACACCCATAGCTGAGAAAGCGGCATGAAATGTGAATACAAAGTGCTAAAAGGCGAATCTGAGTGCAAAGTCGCCGTGTGTGCAATGAACAAGTAATGAGGAGCGAAATGTAAATCAAGAGGACGAACGTACCTCCTGGGCTCTCCAATAGCCGCCAAGTAAGTATCCCGCCCGAGAAGACTCATGTAACAATAGAGGTAGCAGCAGCGCCACCCAGTCATCTGCGGCCCGACTGTGATAGGTCCACTAGGGCACTCGGAAGATACAACCCAGTGTTCCCCTGTCGGCAAGCAGTGGTGCCAAAGAGGAACATAAGGAAACCCGGGTGTCTTGCTCAACCTCCTCGGGAGACTCGAGCTCCATCTCCGCCTCAAAACGGAAGAGAACCTGTATACCGGACTCTCTAAGCTCTGTCTCTGGTGGGCGAGCCCCCAATAGATGTGTCCATGCGGCCTCCCACTCTCCCATATCCTCGTCATAAGGTATGGGCCAACCACCTATGTCTAGGCCGGTGAGTACGGCAAAGTCCAGCAGAGTCATGGTCATGTCCCCGATGGCAGAAAAATGGAAAGAATTGGTGGTGTCCCACCATCTCTCCACCAAGGCAGCTAACAATGTCCTATTGGCGGCAGATAGGATAACCCGTCGTCTGAATGCTCAACCTCTTTGAATCAACCAAATCCTAGACAGCCTCTGGAAGCTCAGCGTACCATTCTCTCGCGGCGGTGGAGCCATATCCTCGCACGGTGCGAGAGCCAACCTGCATTCAGAATGAATACATGTGTTCAGTACACAATAAAATGCAAGCCGTATGCAAGTAACAAGCTATGTGCAAATGAAATGAAGAAGCTGTGTGCAAATAAAACGAAGTAGTGGGCTGCGTGTTCACTTCAAATCTGGGCTGCGTGTTCAATAAATCTATGTTTTGGGCCGTGTGTTCAATCCTTAATCAGTAGGCTGTGTGTTCACTTTAAATCTGGGCTGCGTGTTCTGTAAATCTGTGTTTTGGGCTGCGTGTTCAAATCTTAATCAGTGGGCTGCGTGTTCACTTTAAATCTGGGCTGCGTGTTGATGAATCATGTTTTGGGCGTGTTCAAATCTTAATCGATTAAATTGCGTGTTCACTTTAAATCTGCGTGTTCGGTTCAAGAACTGTGTTTTGGGCTGTGTGTTCAATCCTTAATCAGTGGGCTGCGTGTTCACTTCAAATCTGGGCTGCGTGTTCAGTAAATCTGTGTTTTGGGCTACGTGTTCAAATCTTACTCAGTGGGCTGCGTGTTCGCTTTAATCTGGGCTGCATGTTCAGAAAATCGGAGTTCGAGACTGTGTGTTCTACTCTCAATCAGTGTGGGCTGTGTGTTCACCATCGACTTGGACTGCGTGTTCAAAAAATCGGAGTTCGGGACTGTGTGTTCTACTCTCAATCAGTGTGGGCTGTGTGTTCACCATCGACTTGGACTGTGTATTCAGAAAATCGGAGTTTGGGACTGTGTGTTCTACTCTCTAATCAGTGTGGGCTGTGTGTTCACCATCGACTTGGACTGCGTGTTCAGAAAATCGGAGTTTGGGACTGTGCGTTCTACTCTCAATCATTGTGGGCTGCGTGTTCACCATCAACTTGAACTGTGTGTTCAGAAAATCAGAGTTTAGGGCTGTGTGTTCTACTCTCAATCAGTGTGGGCTGTGTGTTCACCTTCAACTTGGACTGTGTGTTCAGAAAATCGGAGTTTGGGACTGTGTGTTCTACTCTCAATCAGTGTGGGCTGTGTGTTCACCATCGACTTGGACTGTGTGTTCAAGAAAATCGGAGTTTGGGACTGTGTGTTCTACTCTTAATCAGTGTGTGCGGTGTGCTCACCTTCAAATTCGGGCTGTGTGTTCGACAAATCAGTGCTTGAGCCGTATGTTCAATTCTTAACTAATGTGTACCGTGCGTTCACAATCAATCAGTCAATGAGCCGTGCGTTCAGCAATTCAAGTGTTTAAGTCACATGTTCAGAATGCAAACAAAGTACTATGTCATAAGCTAAAACTGTGTGTTCAAGCATGGCAAAGCTACAAAATGCACGAAAAATGCAGAAAATAAAGTAAAATACCTCTCGTGCATCGTGAGAGAGGTCTTGCTCGACTCTCATGATAAATCCCGGTGCGGTCATTGAACCCAGTGAAACGACAAAAAACGGCCCGTGGAAGCATATGTACCGGTGGGGCGTATCTCCCGGGAATAAAAGGGCGGACTCTCGGGGGCAGTCTCATGACATCAAAATCATCCACGGCACCTGGAGGACCTGCACCATGAGGGTAATCACCCGCCATTTCAAGAAATCTGCAAAAAAGAGCAAAAATGAGCTAAAATTGGAAAAAGTCAACAAAAGTCAACTCCCGGGAAATGAAAAAGTCAACAAAAGTCAACTCCCGAGAAAATCTTCCAAATATTGAGACAAAGTTATCTCAAGTGGTGAAAATCAGAAAAGAAGCCCTGAAATCAAAATTTAATCGGTTCAAAGTGCTTAAAACTGAAAGATTTCGCGAAAACAACTTGCGTGGAAGGCCGAAAAGCGCATATAAAGTGCAGATCTGAAGGAAAAAATGGTTTGGGGAGCAAGGGAAGGAGTTTTTGCAGCTGTGGGAGTGATTTCGGAATGAATGGATGAGGATATACATAGAAATGAGCCAAAATGACAAAATTGCCCCTGCTTTTGGACAGGTGGCCGGCCAGCCACCTTTTCTGGCTGGCCGGCCATCTGCTTTTTTGTCCCTAGCCAGTGGCCTCCCCTAGGGCAACCACCTGGCCGGTGGTGTTCCCCACACCCCCCTCTAGCTCTCTGCAAATTTTGAGGAAGATCGGAGATCCCGGGACCCGAAAAAGTTCAAGAAAAGTGCACTTTCTGGCGCGAAATTGCTCCGCCGGAACTTCAGCTGCAATTTCTGACATGTGTCTCATCATTACTCATCAAAATCAAGGTGTATCCTTTTTGAACATGTCGTAACCTCTCCGGGAGGTGAATCAAAGGCCGCGATCGAGTCGCCTTCGCCGAAATGCGCGTTTTCTTACTCATTGTTTCGCAACAAACGGGCACCCTAATTTATGCTTGTTTTGCGTTGTTGTGCATATAACTTGCATTCTCATGAGCATTTTGCATTGACATGCATGATTTCTTGGTGTACCAAACCTCTGTGCTTGAGCGTGCGTTGTTACGCACATTCCTTTCTCGCATTGCGATGCATTCACTCGCCGACACTGCGTGTGTCAAACTTTTCGGAACCATAGGAATCACATTGAATATATGTTGTTAGCATATTGTTCTTGTTGAATTTCTCTCTTTTGCAGGCACGATATTGTATGTACGGTTCATTTGAGGCTGGTGCGACTGCACGAATCATCGCCGCAGGTATCGTATCTTCTCCGTGTGAGACGCGACGAGAATTGAATGATTCTCCGCATTCCTAACTGCATGAAATGTAGTTGTTGCTTTGCATTCTTGTTTAAAACTGTTGCATCTATTTGCGAATACTTGCCTCATTACAGCTTGCTGCATTTGCATGATCATTTGGCTCTGTGCATGTCGCTTTGCATTTTGCCCCTCCTGCTTGCGGGCACATATCTCTGTTCATCTTGTATGATTGTCTAAGTCTTCGGCCTTGTCAAAAATGGGTCGTCTCTAGGCTTTGACATTCACTCCCGTCACTTCTTGACTTCCGAGTTCTGTCAAAGAGGAGCAACAGTAGACACCCCATTTTTGACCGACCTTAAGACTCAGACGTCACCGATTGAGCGCTCGGTGATGTTGCATATTGTGCTCGTTCAGAAGTCTCAGAGTCGCGGTCGTGCGCCCTGCCTCCGGACTTCCGAACTCTTCATGCCTTGCCTCGGTTTGCGAACGGACTTAGTTTTCTCTGTTTTCTTTCTGAGGGAGAGGTCCCAGACCATCTCTCGGGCCGTGGGCTACATTTCGTGGGTCAGAGGCCATTTGCCCATTTTGGAGCCGGTTCCGGTTGCCGGAGCCGCCGTGTGCCTCGGTTCGGGACCACCCACCCATCTCCGATTCCTCTGGTTTTTGGCATGCATCTCATTTACTCCCTTTCGAGGGACACTGGGGTCTTAGATACCCACTTCGTGGCCAAACACCACTTTCGGTGCTTAACGACCGATTTTCGGGCCCCCGAACAGCGTGTTTTGGCCCCCGAGCATTCGTTTTGCATTGGTTTTTGTTCATTTTTGGCAGGTACCTCTGTTTTATCACCAGGAAGATCACTGGAGGGTGGGAGGCCAGCAACTGTCTCAACAACCAGTTATGCTCCTCCGGCGCCCCCCGGCGCCCGTTTTTCTCACTTTCGGGCTAATGTTGAACACCCTAGGGCCATTTTCTTCGAGCCAAAACCACATATTTGTGTTGTACACACATGGGAGGACCCTAAAAACACATGGCCGGCTAGTAATTGTAATTGGACCTTTTGAACCCCTTCTAAAAGTGGCATATTGTCTCTCCTGTTTCAAAGTTGCCAAATTCCAACCACAGGGTCTTGTTGTACACACTTGGGAGGACACCAACCTTTGGTGGCCGGCCAGAAATTCTCAGTGACCCTTTTGACCCCTAGCCGGCCGGCCATGGGGGGTGGCCGGCCGGCCACCTGCAGCAAAAGTGCCTAGCCGGCCTGCTTCTTCAATGTGAGTTTATTTCAGCTGTATCTTGGTTTTTCCCCAAAAATATCTGATCCGGGGGAACCTTTTGGAGGGAAATAAGAGCTCATTTCCCTCAATTTGGCCAAGGATTCCTCTCCCCCTCTCTTGTCTACATTGGTGTCCTCCCAACTCAAGAGAAAAGATTACAAACATTGGTTGGAGCATATACATACATACAACCTCATTTCCTTCAAGTTTTGGTGCCATTTCTTCATCATCTTCAAGCACCACCACTACTACTCCATTCCAGAAGTAAGGAGAGGCTTTCCAGCAGCTAAGAGGCAACAAATTTGGTCCAAGAAGCAACCAAAGTCTTGATCTTCAAGGGTAAGTCCACTTCACCCTCTTTTGAGCTCATTTTTGCCTCATTTCCTTAGCCTATTTTCTTACTGTTTTGGGCTCTGACCCTAACTAAAACTAGGCCTATTTTGGGCTGTTCTTCATGTTTGTTTAAGGGCTCAACCCTGTTTGAGATCCCTAACTTGCACTTGCTTCAATATCATCTTATATGTCACAATATTGCATGCTATTTCTAGCCTATGAGTGATCTGTTTTAGAGCATAATATAAACTGTGAGTGGGCCTATTTTGAGCCCCTCTTCAACATTGAAGAAGGGCTCAACCCTGTTTGGCCTCTCTATCATGAACTTGCTTCATAATCTCTCATATTTACCGTAAATTTGCATGATTTGTTTGACCTACATGTAAATTGTTTTGGAGCATGTCATAAACTGTGAGTAGGCTTATCTTTTGTCCCTATACAACATTATAGAAGGGATCAACCTTGTCGGGGGTCTCCATGTTATACTTGTCATTATATCCCTCTTTGACCCCCATTTTTGCATGCTTTTTTAAGCTTATCTAGCTTCTGTTTTCGGCCATCATCAGAACTGGAAAGAGTCATATTTTGATCTTCTTGACATATTTAATTAAGGGTCTTCTCTTGTTGGATGAATGTTTGGCCTACTTCATGATTTATCCTCTTGTGGCCTCAATCTTGAATGGCATTTTTAGCATGTTTGCATACTGATTTGGGGGATTTCATCTACTGTAAATGTGCATATTTTTAGACCCTCTTCAGTGTTGTAGAAGGGTGTTTTTCCATTTGGGTATCGCATGTATCACTTGCTTCAATACCCCTCTTGCGGAGCCATTTTTGCATTCTTGCCTAATTCTATGTGTGCTTGCTGTTTAGCCCTTTTTATGACTGAAAAATGCTTGTCTTGGGGCTGCCTTGATACTGTATTTTCATTCCATATCCATATTGTGCATGCATTGTATAGCTATAGGCCATTTCGGGTGCCTAAATTCATGTTT
Source organism: Camellia lanceoleosa (assembly GCA_025200525.1). Lineage (NCBI taxonomy): Eukaryota > Viridiplantae > Streptophyta > Magnoliopsida > Ericales > Theaceae > Camellia > Camellia lanceoleosa. Next base: position 229,030 of record JANUSC010000196.1, read on the forward strand.
CGGGGCCATTTCATGCATCGGGTGTACTTTCGCCTCATTTCGGGGCTGTTTTCCCCCACATTTCAGTGCCAAAATTCATTTGCATGTTTGCATATCATTTCCATGCCATTTCATGCCTTAGGGCCATCGCCTCGGTTTGCGTGCCCGTGTGCACGCATTTCGAGGCATCTCATTTTCTTCTATCGGCCTCTTATGTGAGTGTGGCTGAGGCTCACTCATGTTAGTATAATTCCATATTGCATTGTGTATGTCATTTTAGCATCATCGCATTCCGTATGCCATTGCCTCGGTTTGCGTGCTCGTGGGCACGCATTTCGAGACATCTCATTTTAGTCTCATTGCATCGTGTATGCCATTGCCTTGGTTTGCGTGTCCGTGTGCACGCATTTAGAGACATCTCATTTTAGCATCATTGCATTGTGTATGCCATTGCCTCGATTTGCGTGCCCGTGTGCACGCATTTAGAGGCACTTCATTTTTATCCGACGGCCTCTTATGTGAGTGTGGCTGAGGTCCACACATATTAGTGTAAGTCCAATTGCATTGCGTATGCCATTTCATGCCTTAAGATCATCGCCTCGGTTTGCGTGCCTGCGCGCACGCATTTCGAGGCATCTCATTTTCATAGCATTGTGCATGCTAGGATTGTATTTTAATTGTATTCATGCATATCATGCATATTGCATCGTGTTCGGGATAGGAGTTAGCCCGGGCACGGGAAACGAGGCACTTTTCGTACTCTGAGTGACGGAACGGGTCTCAATTCCCAAGTCACCGACACTCCGGATTACCCATGATGGAGTTAGGTTTTGTTGTAGCATTCATATGCATTCATCCCAATGCATGTTTGTTTCGTGGATTTCTAAGAAATAGCAGCGCCTCCCAGAATAAAGACATTTTGAATCTTTAGAATCCGATATCCAATTGACATCACAATAACCTTCGAGTACTGCTGGATATTGAGTAAAGTTCAAACCACGATCACGAGTAAATCTTAGATATCTAAGAACTCGAATGATCGTTTTCCAATAGTCTTATCCAGGATTACTAGTGTACCTACTCAATTTACCGACTGCATAAGCTATGTCAGGACGAGTACAATTCATTAGGTACATTAGGCTTCCATAGATTTAGGAGTATTTTAACTGAAACACTGCATCACCTTTATTTTCTGACAAATAAAGACTGATGTCTACGGGTGTTCTAGCGACATTCAAATCATCCTTGATAAATTTATCAAGAATTTTCTCAATATAATGAGATTGAAATAATGCATATTCGTCAGATGTTTTAGTAATTTTCATTTCTAATATAACATCTGCGATCCCCATATCTTTCATATCAAATTTTTTGTTAAGCATTTGCTTAGTTGATTTGATCATGTTTTGACTACTTCCAATGATAAACATGTTATTCACATAAAGATAAATTATGACATATCCTTGGTCAGTATTTTTAACATAGACGCACTTGTCACATTCGTTTATCTTAAACCCATTAGTAAGCATAGCATGATCAAATTTTTCATGCCATTGCTTAGATGCTTGTTTTAATCCATAAAGTGATTTTACAAGCCGACAAACTTTCTTTTCTTGCCCCGGTACTACAAACCCTTCGGGTTGCTCCATATTGATTTCTTCATTTAGATCACCATTTAAGAAAGCTATCTTAACATCCATTTGATGTATTTCTAAATTAAACAATGCTGCTATAGCAATAAGCATGCGAATGGATGTTATTCTTGTCACAGGGAAATATGTATCAAAATAGTTCAGACCTTCCTTTTGTCTGTAACCTTTTACTACAAGTCTTGCTTTATACTTGTCTATTGAACCATCTACTTTCATTTTTCTCTTGAATATCCACTTATATCCAAGAGGTTTAGAACCAAGTAGAAGATCCACCAATTCCCAAGTATGATTTTGCATAATGGATTCAATTTTATTATTAATAGCCTCTTTTCACAAAGGTGCTTCAGGACTTATCATTGCTTCCTTAAAGCTTTGAGGTTCATTTTCTAACAGGTATGTCAGAACATTTAGACTAAAGGATTTTGATATTCTCGCTCTCTTACTTCGTCTTGGTTCATCATTAGTTAAATCCTGTTGATCGAGACCATTTATAGTCTCTTGTTTTTTATTGTCATTAGTCTCTTGACTTTGTGTATAATCACAAGTTCTTTTCTGTGAACTTAATTCCTGTCCTTTCTTGTAAGGAAAGACATGTTCAAAAAACACAACATTCCTTGACTCTATAATAGTGTTCACATTTATATCAGGTATTTCTAATTTATAAGTCAGAAACCGATATGCACTACTATTCTGAGAATAACCAATAAACACACAATCTACTGTTTTTGGTCCAATCTGAGTCTTTTTAAGAACAGGGACTTTAACTTTTGCCAAACACCTCCACACGTTTAAGTATTTGTAGGAAGGTGGTCGACCTTTTCACAATTCATAAGGAGTGCTGTTGGTTTTCTTGTGGGGTATTCTGTTAAGAACATAATTAGCAGACAATATTGCTTCCCCCCACAAGTTCTGTGGTAAGCTTGAACTTAGTAACATAGCATTCATCATTTCTTTTAGGGTTCTATTCCTCCTTTCAGCAATTCCATTTTGCTTAGGAGAATAGGGTGCTGTAGTTTGGTGAATAATGCCATGTTGTGCACAAAATTCATTTAATGGTGCATCATATTCACAATCTCTATCATTTCTAACCGTTTTAATGGTTCTTGCAAGTTGATTTTCAACTTCTGTTTTGTAGAGTTTAAACATTTCTAAGGCTTCATCTTTACTTCTAAGTAAATAAACATAACAATATCTTGGGCATTCATAGATAAATGTTATGAAATACTTTTTGCCTTCTCTATTTTAAACAAATTTAAGATTACATACATTAGTATGAATTAATTCTAGAGGCTCAGTTTTCTTTTCAACCGATTTAAATGGAGTCTTAGTTAGTTTCGCTTATACACAAATTTCACATTTGTGATTAGGATCAATTTCAAACTTTGGTACATAGTCCAAACTAATTAATCTACGCAAAGTATCAAAATTCACATGTCCTAATCTACCATGCCATAAATTCGACTCAAGAATATAACCAAAAGATGTGTTATTCTTATTAATAGCAACTTTTGGTACAACTGTCATTACATTCAATTTAAAGAGACCATCACTCATATATCCCTTACCAACATACATACCACTTTTTGTTAATACAAATTTGTCAGACTAAAAAACAAGCCTAAAACCATTTTTACTTAACAAAGAACCAGAAACTAAATTCTTCCAGATGTCTGGTACATGTAGTACATTGTTGAGGGTCAGTTCCTTCCCTGATGTCATCTTCAAGATCACCTTTCCTTGTCCAGCCATAGTAGAAGTAGAAGAATTTCCTATGAAAAGTTGTTCACCAATTACAGCCTCATTGTAGGTAGTGAACATCTTCTTGTCTGCACATGTGTGACAAGTTGCTCCAGTGTCAACCCACCACTCCTTGGGATTTCCAACCAAATTAGCCTTAGACACCACAGCAGAGAGATTAATGTCATTTACCCCATCAGAGATGTAATCTAATTCTGTCACATTGGCTTGATTGGTGGTCTTCTTGCTTATACTTCCACGATCCTTCTTAGGGCAGCAACAGTCAGAAGCTCGATGTCCAGTCTTACCACAATTATAGTATTTTCCTTTGAACTTCTTGTTGCCATTGTTGTCGCCTTGTTTAGGACCATCTCTAGTAAACTTCTTCTTTTTGTTATGTGGTTTATGAACTTGTTCAACCACATTAGCCTTGGACTCAATGGGATTTTTCCCATTCCTCTTTTCAGCCTTTCGGTTATCTTCCTCAATTTTCAATCTTATAATCAATTCATCCATGGTCATCTCCTTACGTTTATGTTTTAAATAATTTTTGAAATCTTTCCAAGCCGGTGGTAACTTTTTCACTAAAGCAGCGACTTGGAAAGACTCACTAAGAGACATATCTTTTAAATGAATATCATGCAAAATTATTTAAAAATTTTGAACTTGAGAAATTACCGTTTGGGAGTCTACCATAACAAAATCCAGAAATTTACTGACAACAAATTTTTTTATGCCGGCATCCTCTGTCTTGTACTTCTTCTCCAAAGAATCCCATAATTCTTTTGCTGATTTCAGAGGGCTATAAACATTATACAGCATGTTGTCAAGGCCATTGAGGATATAGTTTCTGCACAGGAAATCTGAATGTTTCCAAGCATCTACAGTGGCAACAACTTGCCGATCACTTTCACCCTCTTTAAGTGTTGGAGCCTCTTCACGGAGAAACCAGGCCAAATTAAGAGTTATAAGATAGAACATCATTTTCTGCTGCCAATCTCTTAAACTCAGTACCGTTAATTTTTTTTTATTTTTCTCCATGATTTATTGGTACTTGAACATGGTTCTGGATAGGGACCGGAGTTGGTGTAACAATTGGAGTTCCACTTCCAGTTGCAGTTTCAATTGCAGTAGCCATAATATTTTATTACAAAAATTAGAAAAAACCAAAACACAAATTAATTTTCTAGTTACTAAAACCAGAAAATAAATTATAAACACAAAATAATTTTATTTTCCTTATTACTAAAACTAGAAAAATAAAACACGACAATAATTTTTTGTAACACAAAATAATATCCTGCAACTGTTAATGATATCAGTATATTACTACTAGTTGTCAAAGAAAATAGACAGCATATTACTATTATCTGTCAAATAGTTTATAATTACTATTTGTATTTTCCAACTAGATTATCACTTTGTGAAAACACAGGAAATTAAATACAATGAAGACGCAAAAATTAATCTGTCTTAAAATTGTTGGACAATCTTCACTGTATTTGGAAAAATAAATTCTGTTGTGTACTTAACAACAAACAGAATATAGAAGAAATAAAGGAAATGAGAGAATTTGTTTGATTACAAAAATCAAACCAATAAAATAAAATAAAATAAATAAAACAGATTTTTATTTTGTTACAAAAACAAAATCAAAATCTGATTTAAATAAATAAATAAAACTAGAAATAAATAAACAACTTACTTGATTAATTTCTTGAATAATATTACGATCAAGTCCAGTGTTCGACACTATGTCCTTAAGACAGATTCGTCCTCTCTACGGTGTTTTTAGAATATAGACGTCTATTTCCCAAGATAAAATGATCAATCAACGAATAAATGCAGTGCTACAATTTATTAGCACAACGAACACACTAAATATTTATATTCTTTCTCACAAAAACTAAATGCAGAAAAATGTAGAATATATTAGCAGAAGGTAAGTACGAATTTTTTGAATGAAAATATCAAATGAGGGCTGCCTATTTATAGATGCAGTGGTGGTATTGATTTTGAATTAAACAGGTGCAAACCTGTTTTGAACGGGTATGAAACCTGTTCGGTTTTGAATGAACAGATTTAAATTTGTTGGGTTCAAAATTCAAACAGATAAAAACCGTAAGGACCTGTTTGGGTGTAGAGAAAAATCGGAACAGGTCAATTTCGGAATTAATTTGAATTCTGGACAGTTGGAAAAATCGGAACAGCTCAATTTCGGAATTAATTTGAATTCTGGACAGTTGGACAGATTTTATTTTAAAAAATAAAATTAAATCCAAATGTTTTTGGCCCAAAAAGATTAGTATTGGGCCGAACAAGCCCAGACCCAGCCCAGCCTACCCGACCAACCGGACGGACGGCGGTGCGCGTGTGTATGGTGATTTTTGGGTCTAATGGGTCTAGCCTATTTTGCCCATAACCTCACTCTTTACAAAACTTGGGTAGCCCTTGGGGCACACCCCAAGTTTCAATCCCAAGCCTTATAAACCCATTCAAAACTTTCCATCAAATCAATGTGGGACAAGCCCTATTCAAACCTTTAAGGATTTTCTACCAAAACTCCATTTCCATGGAGCACACTTTGGCTTCAATTTTCCATTCACTCGATAATAGTTTTGAGCAACCAAATATACCACGTAAATCACAACACGGCATAGAATGCATTACCAGTTAAATCCGTCAACTATGGCGTATGGGTCCCACCCAAATATTGATCAATGTTAGGAAAAAATTCTGTTTTCCAGAATTTTCCCAACTATTTAAACGAACTGAGCCGAGCCGAGCTTTGCTAAGCTCGAGCTCGGCTCATTTACTTATCAAGCTCGTTTATTGAGCTCGAGCTCAGCTCAATAAGGAGTTGGGCTCGAGCTCGGCTCGGCTCGTTAATTTTAATGAAACTCGAGCTCAGCTCGGCTCGACTTGATAAATTTTTTTTAATATTATTTAAATATAAATATTTAAATAAAAAATATTATTTATATTATTTGATATATAAAAAATGTATTTATATTATTATTTATATATTTTTAACATATAAATAATATATTTATTATATAATTTAAATAAAGATAAACGAGTCGAGCTTAACGAGTCGAGTTTATGCGAGCTCGAGCTCAGCTCATTTACTAAACGAGCCTAATATTCGAGCTCGAGCTTGGCTCATTTACTAAACGAGCCGAGCCGAGCCCTTAACGAGTCGAGCCGAGTCGAGCCGAGCTTGTTCATGAATAGCTCGGTTCATTTGCAGCCCTATTTCTAACAGATCTGAATCTAGGCTCGATGGTTGCTCAAGCCAATGTCTAAAATAAAAGGCAGTCGCTCGAGTAGCAGCATGGTCGCTCGAGCCAACTACAAATGTCTGCAAAAATACTGGATGCATGATATGTGCGCTCAAGCGACGACTTGGTCGCTCCAGCTAAGTGGAGGAATGTTTTTACAAAAATGCTGAATGCATGGAATGTGCGCTCGAGCGATATATTGTTTGCACGAGTGGTGCGACCGAATTCTAGAATTTTCATAACACAGTTTAAGCTTCAAAACATGCACTTTCAAATCATAAACTTGCATGGCTTGGTCAAAGCGTTAAAAACACTTAGAAACTCTTCCAAAAACATGGACACAAAACCAATTTGCAAATTCAAAGCTCAAAACTTCATGAATTCCATAAATGTACCAATTGACATCAAATTGTTTTCCAAAACTCTTAAGATATGGAATTCAACTTCAAACTCTTATGAATCATGAATGCATGTATGATATTACCTCTAATTTCAACATGGATGACATGAATCATGCTTAAAATCCTGAAACTCTACTAAATCATACATGCATGTATGAATTAATCTCCAATTCTTCATTCCAAGCTCAATTCTTGTAATCAATCACATTATCTCCTTGAATTCACATAATTGATGACTTAAATTCATAAATTAGGAGTTAAACACTTACGTAAGGTCTTCAATTACACTTGTATAAGCCAATTCTTGAGTTTTTCTACCCAATTCTCCAACCTTCAAGCCAAAATTCTAAGTCTTCAAGCTCCTCTCTCTCTAAAATGATTTTTCTCAGATTTTTGAGTTCAAAATTACGAGTTAAGCTCCCAGCATAACATATATATAGGATAGGTCAGCTTAATTCACTAATCAAGGATATCCTTGATTAGTAATTAAAGCTTAGGTTAATCAAAAGCTTAGATTTAATTGATTTAATCTAAATCAAATTTCAATGAAACTCCCCATAAGGCTCTAAAAATCATGCCATTGCAAATAAACTAATCAATTTCGATTTCTGACGCTATTAAGGCCTTCAATTTCAGATTATAACAGGAACCACAACAGATATTTCTACAACTAACAAATATGAATCCAAAAACCGTATTAAGCACAAAATTAACATTCAAATTCTCACTAAGCACTTAAATAATATTCAAAATCAATGATTGAGAGCAAAACATAGCAATCATCCAAAAGGTCCAACAACTATTACTTATTTCATCTAATGGCCAAAATTTAAATGCTTCAAACAGCTCTTATATGAAAGACTTCTCTTTGACTAAGTAAGGATGTGTGTCAACCATAATTTAAATGCTTCAAACAGCTCCTACATTAAAGACTTTTCTTTGACTAAGTAAGGATATGTGTCAATCATCCAAGACCCTACTTACTATCCAACGGTTCATGTTTTCACAAGGATCTTATCAACTTTATTCATGAGGAAGTACGCAACTACCTGCTGAGAAGAATAGGGGATTGGGACAGGTGTCATCTCAATAGGCAATCCAGCACCCTACTTTCAAGATTTTATAAAGATTTTCAGGAGGCAGGTGAGATTTTCAGGAGGACTTAACTGCTATAAATACAAGAAATGAATATGGAGCAAAACCCCAATCTATTCAACATTCAACACATCTTAGTACATAGTCCAGTGCTATTTATCCTTAGTTTAGGCCTAGTTCAACTTAAGAGTATACTTGAAAGACATCTTTACCATAGTTTTAGCCTTAGTTTCCTAATTTTTCATGACATACGTGTCAAATTAATGGTTTTTGGCCTTCATAGGCATTGTTTGAGACTTAAATTGTGTTTCAATTCCATTTTGTAACTCAATTTCATGTGTTCAAACTTGTTTTTATACTTTTATGTGTTCAATCCAATGAATTTATGAGAGTATATTTTCTAGTATTCATTTCTCTCTATTTACTTCTTTTTGACATTAAAAAACTCTATAGAGATTTTAAATCCTCTTAATTGAGGCAAAAAAGAACTGAGAGGTCTTTTATTCCTTTGAGCTTCACACAACCTCCTGTTTTCATAAGTAAGATTTTTTCAAGTACATTTTCATCAACTTAGGCACTATTGCCTTGACACGCCCGCAAATCACCAAAAACCTCCTGATTTTAGCTAAAACTTATGTTTTAGTCAAAAAGTATATTGTTTGTATTTTTTGCATGAACAATTATCAAAATTGTACTTGTCTTTTATTTTTTTTAAATAAATATAATTTTATTACGTGATTACAAATGTCTAATTATTATTATTTTTTTAATAAATTATCTATTTGATTAACCTTATAATATAAATTCTTGCATCAGCAAAATAATTAAGGAATAACCTTTATCCAAAACTTCACAACATGTTGGGTAATTATATTTCCACACACCATTTCCTCTCTATACACATCATCTCTCAAGGCATACACTTAATGAATTTGAAATATTTTATTTCTCTCAATCCACAAACAATTGTTCCAATTAGACCCTAACCAAGAAATACACAGTGTGGAGAAGTGAATTTCAAAAATATTACTCGGATCTAGATGGGCCTGAAAGATCCTTGCAATGTCACCTAAAACAGATAAACAATTCTAGTCGGTGGTGTCGGAATAAGCACTCCGACAGTCTAGTCAGTTCTATGTTTGGGTCGTTGATATTTTATATTTCTTAGAGCATAAGTTGTTTTCACATACCTCTTTCCTTAGGCTGCTTTCCTCTTTTAAAGTCTTTTTTTTTTTGGGGTCCCACTTTCTTATCATGCTTTTATGGGATGGGCCAGCACAGTTTCGTACAACAGGATCCTTTCAACTACCTTGGACTACTCTACTTTGGCACATGGCATGAATATCTCTAACTCGGTATCCCATATGGTCCTCAATGCCTATTCGGCAACGATCCATAGCCCAATAAACCTTGGCCTCATATGGCCCAATTAACAGGTTTAGTTTGAAGTTGATTATTTCTATTCGGCTCCGACACACACCAAACTATACATGCACTCAACACTAATAAGAGGAGTTTCATCCAAAATGTTCAATGCTTCAACCTTATTCTCCATTAAAAGCATTCAAAGCTTCGACATGTGCGCATCTACATACCTATCAAACACGTTGATTTGTGGTTGACCAAATGGAGGGGGGTCAATTTTTCGAACCATTCAACATTGGTTCTCCGAACACACTATGATTCATAAACTTACTATCAACCTAAGACTCTAATTCAGAAATCTATTACCAAACAATATCTTCTCCTCTCTCAAAGTTCAACTTCTTAACCAAATTTTTAATTTGATTACGTACTTTGTGAATGAGATTTTTTATATTTTTATCTTCCTTTGTTGATTTTTTTTTTTTTTTTTGGTTATGCAGATATATGTATAAATATAGAGATCATTAACGACAACACTCATGCCGCTCAAACCAAAGAAACAATCCTTGAACCTCATAAACTAATTGAACTCAACAAAAACTACACAAATCAAACTAACTAATGCCTGTTGAGCCAATCCTTTGGCCCGGCCAATTATCATTGGCTCAGCAATCTCCAAATCCATAACATACAAATACATACATATATACAAAGCTTGATATTAGAAAATGAAAAAAGAACTTTCTATCACAAATGTTTTGTGAAGGAACTTATGAACAATAGAAAGAGATAATAATAGGAACTAATAAACCTTCTCGTACAATCCTGTTGATCAAGTCTGCGCTCCTCCGTACGTCGTCGCTTTATCACCTGAAAACACAAACGTGAGCTAGCCGGCGGGTGTGTGCCGGAAACCTCTCCGATGCCTAAGTTAGCAAACTAGACAGATAGACAAAAACTCTGTGTACTCAGAAATCAAAGTTGTGTTACCTCTCCATAGGTGATGTTTGTGAGCTTTTATAGGTTCTGTGTGGCACAATCCTAGTAGGACTTTTACTCCTCCATGCAGAGTCCTCCTAGGATTCCTACTCCTGAAAGATAATGTTTATCCTTCAACACCCCCTCACTGCTTGAACCAAGTGAGATGGTTTTACTATGGTTGGACTTCCATATGACCGAAGTAAGCACGGCTATGCTGAGCCGCAGACTAGACCTAACTATACTTAGTCCGGTTTTTCCTTTTATTGTACTTACCTCGGTCCTTCCTGTATAGACCGTGCTAACCATAGTGCAGTTTAGTCCGCACTAACAATTAGCTACATATGACCGAGCTGGCCGTACTATGCGCGACCGGACTAACTCTACATGCGGCAACCGGCGACCGAGTTACCCGTAGTACTCTCCTGGGCCAAGATAGAAATAGGATCTCCTAGACCGGACTAACCCAAGGCCGTCTGGGACCGGGCTAATTTCAGGGCCATTTCACTCTGTCCTCCGTATTGTGGCCCATAACGGCCCATTGCCCATTTCGGCCCAATTTCTATATAAATTACTCTCTCAATTGCCCCTTAATTGCATCTGCGTAGCATGATAGGGATTACCTGTTTACCAGCCGAATTTAAACTTTCAAGCACTTCCAACCGAGCTTTGAACCCTTTTAGCTTTTCCAGCCGAGCTAAAAACTCTTTTTGCCTTTCCAACCGAGCTAAACTGAAGCTGAACTGCACCTGTCCGATCAGAACGTCTCTTCAATCACAGAAACTGAATCGCTTCTCCTTCTCATGACACGTGGCACACTGCGATTGGCCAATCATAGCTGTCACGTCGTCTTCGTGTCTCGTGAATTTTGAACAGTTCCCGCCCTTCTATCTTTCCTTTTATACAAAACAAGCCTTTTCATTTTGAATCTTACTTCACACTATTCATCTCCTCCATTTCAACTCTCTGTGCCTCTGTTTCTCCAACCCCTGAGCTCCCTGTGTTCGTGTTCTTCACTGTTGCTGCTGTCCCATTTCCAGTTTCATCCTTCTTGATCTGGTAAGCATCACAAATCTGTTCTATTTCTCTTGTTTTTCGTATTTTGTTTAATCCATAGCTTTAGGTCTGTGTTTTTGAAAAACACTTTCTTTCTGTTTTGCTGTGCCTTATATTTTCTGGAAAAATTTAGCAATAGTGCACTTGAATACATATAATAACCAAAGGAACACTGGTTTTTGATCCAAAAACATGATCCAACCGGACTAGAAAGTTGTTTGTAGTTGATGTTGTTATTAGGCAGACTATCCAACCGAACTAATACTTTATGCTACCCAATTAGCTCCAATAAGTCAAACCATCTTTTGATTTTCCTTAGCCGAGATAACAAACCGAACTAAGTCTGCACTTAGTGTACTGGGAAACCTCAGTTTTGACCGAGCTATGTCTTCGGGGCTAAACCAGCTTTCTTAGTTTTTAGACCGAACTCAGAAAGCTAGAAGCTCAATCGGTCTAACAAAACCTTCTTCTTAATTGAGATAACAAACAGCTTGCCAAGACCGAGCTAACAAACCCATTGCTCCAACCGAGCTACTAAATACCTTGCTGAAACCGAGATAGGACCTGTAACAACGTTCATAACCGAAATAGGACTTCTTTTATCTTGCTTTTACTTCACAGCACGGTTCAATGACCTGTGCTTAACACTTCTCTTTTTCACCTTGCAGACTTAGGTTGCCCAGGCATTCCTGTGAGCGCTCAACCGAGCTACTCAACCCTCTTCTACGACCGACTTAACACTTGGCTTTAATTTATTTGTAACTTAAAACATAAATGGGAAAGTATAGATTTTTGGTAGAAACACTTAGTGGCCTGGCCGAATTCTGAAGGGATTACAACATCCCTGATGACGTCCAACTCATTTTAGCCGAACATGACATCATACCTTGGGGAAACCCTGGTTTTGTTCCCTTCACCCTCCTCTCCATTATAGAGACTGGTTTAAGATTCCCTGTACAGCCCCTGCTCTGTGAATTCCTGCAACTTGGACGAAACACAATATTTTTCAGCCAAGATACTTAATTCTGGTCTCAGCTGAGCAATCTAACTGAGCTTACTAGCCAACCACTCTTTAGCCGATATACTTTCTTCGGCTGAAGAGTACCAACAGTTGGTTTAATCCAACCAATCACTTTTCTGCCCTTACCCTTACTTCGGCTGAAGAGTACTAAGAGTTGGTTTAATCCAGCCAACCATTCTTCAGCCTATACCCTTACTTCGGCTGAAGAGTAATAAGAGTTGGTTCAGCTGAAGAGTAATAAGAGTTGGTTTAATCCAGCCAACCACTCTTCAGCCTATACCCTTACTTTGGCTGAAGAGTAATAAGAGTTGGTTTAATCTAGCCAACTTCTAAGTTGGTTTTTCCAGCCAACCTAGGATAAAATGTTTGGTTATTTCGACCAAACGTCCTGCAACCTGGATCCTTATCTTGGGCTTAGGAAGGATGTTGGTTTTAATCCAGCCAACCTCTAAGTTGGTTTTTCCAGCCAACCTAGAATAAAATGTTTGGTTATTTCGACCAAACGTCCTGCAGCCTGGATCCTCATCCTGAGCTTAGGAAGGGTGTTGGTTTAATCCAGCCAACCTCTAAGTTGGTTTTTCCAGCCAACCTAGAATAAAATGTTTGTAATGCCCCTAACTCTAAAACAAATTTTTACAGAAGAAAACGTCTATACTGAAAAGAAAACTACTTGTTTTATTGAGAATGAACGAAATTACACATATTTAAAAGAAAAATGCTAAAAATAAAATAACTTGAGATTGGCTGTATTCCATGGCCTGGGGATTGCCTTGCCGTCCTCATCTTCTAAGTGGTATGCCCCTTTGCCTACTAATCCAACCACTTTGTAAGGTCCTTCCCAATTAGGCCCTAACTTGCCATCTCCCGGTACCAAGGTGTTTCCCATCACTTTGCGCAGTACCCAATCCCCGATTTTGAATTGACTTGGATGTACTGTCTTGTTATATTTCCTCAATAACTCTTGTTGGTATGAGGCAATGTGAACCAGTGCTCTGTCTCTTCTTTCCTCTGCAAGGTCGAGCTCCAATGTTATGGCTTCACCATTCAAGTCTGGATCAAAATTCTCGCTTCGAATTGTGGGGAGGCCAACTTCTAGTGAGATTACTGCCTCTATACCATAGGCTAAGGAAAATGGAGTTTCTCCTGTTGACCGCAGAGGTGTAGTGCGGTATGCCCATAAAACATGAGGGAGCTCTTCTGCCCACTTGCCTTTGGCTTTCTCTAATCTTTTCTTCAATCCATCCAAGACTACCTTGTTTGATGCCTCTGCCTGACCATTTGCTTGAGGATATGCCAGTGTAGAATTATAGAACTCTATCTTGTACTCTTCACAAAAATCTCTAAAGATTCTGCCGTCGAACTACGTACCGTTGTCTGATATTAGGGCTTTCGGTATACCAAACCGAGTGATAATATTCTGCCAGACGAATTTCTTTACGTCTTTTTCGTTGATTGACGCCAAGGCTTCTGCTTCCACCCACTTTGTGAAGTAGTCGGTTGCTGCAAGAAAGAACTTCCTGTTGTCTGGTGCTGTTGGAAGTGGCCCTACTATGTCTAAGCCCCATATTGCAAGGGGCCATGGGCTTGTTAATGGTAGTAGTTCTCTGGCAGGTTGGTGTATTTGGTGTGCAAATTTTTGACACTTTTCGCATTTTTTGACATATTTCTTTGAATTTGCTTGCATGTATGGCCACCAATATCCTTGCGAGATTGCCCTGTATGCTAATGATCTTCCTCCTTGATGGCTTCCGCGTACACCCTCGTGTATCTCAAATAAGAATGCTTCCACTTTGCTGGGGTGGACATACTTTAGATAGGGTCCTAAGAACGATTTTTTGTACAATGCCAAAGATGGGAAGAGCCAAAATCGCTGCGACTTTGCTCTTATTCTGTTGGCCTCTTTCTTTTCTTCTGGTAAGATGCTGTCTTTTAAGAACAGGATGATGGGATCCATCCAAGAAGGGCCTAGCTCTGCGCAACATACTTCTTCTGCTTTGGGGTCTTCAATGCTTGGTCTAGGTAGGTAGTTGATCAGTAATGGATGAGGGATGGAAGTATCTGCCATTGAGGCAAAGCCTGCTAGTTCGTTCACTCTGCTGTTTTCCTCCCTGCCGATTTGTTCTATCCTGACTACTTCAAATTTCTTGATCTCTGTTCTGACCAACTCTTGGTATTTGGCCATCCTGTCATCCTTTGCTTCGTAGTCGCCAGATATTTGGTTTACCACCAGCTGTGAGTCGCTGTAAACCATTAGTTCAATGGCCTTCATGTAGAATGCTGATTTGAGGCCTGCAAGAAGCGCTTCATACTCCGCTTCGTTGTTTGATGCTGGGAAGCCAAGATTGACTGCTTGCTCCACTACTAGGCCGTCTGGAGAGATGAGGACTATGCCAAGCCCTGCTCCATGTCAGTTGGATGCTCCATCCACGAAGAGCTTCCACATCTTCCCAACGAACAATTTCCAGCAAGTGGAGGGATCAGATGATGCCTTGGGGTCTTCCATGTTGCTGGTGTTTTCTTCAAGGTCTATGCTGGCTGTTTGCCCCGCACTTTTTTATTGTACCAAGTCTTTATTTGTTGGTAAGTCTTGACTTGGTGTAGCATGGTTTGCTTCTTCCTTCCTTGCTTTACTTTGGTCTATCTTGGGGTCTGACTGAGTATCCTGTACTAGGGGTTGCGCTATTCCGATGCCAACTTCCATCCTTAGTTTGGCTGTTTCAGTCAGGCCGACTAGGCAGATATGATGACTTCTTGGTGTGAATTCTGCGACAAAATCTGCCAAAGCTTGAGCCTTTATCGCGGTCCTGGGTTGGAACTTGATGTCGTGTTGTCCCAACTCTACTGCCCACTTCAGAATTCACCCAGAAAAGTTTGCCCTTTCAAACAAAGCTTTTAATGGGAATGCTGTGAGGACAACTATGATGTGGGCGTGAAAGTAGTGCGACAACTTTCTTGAGGCCATCATCAAGGCCAATGCCAGTTTTCCAGTGGCAAGTACCTTGTTTCGGCACCCAACAATGTCTTGTTGACATAAAAGATGGGCATATGTTGGATTCCTTCCGCACAGACCAATACTGCGCTAATTGCGTGCTGAGAGACTGCTAGGTACAGGAAGAGTTCCTCTCCAGGTACTGGGGTGACAAGCAATGGTGGAGAAGACATGTATTCTTTTAAGCTTTCCAGAGCGCGGTCGCATTCTTCGTTCCACTCAAACTTGGCTTTTGGTGCATGGAAGAATGGTCGTAGTCTGCCTGACGATCGGCTTATGAACCGATTGAGCGCAGTTGCCATGCCGGTGAGATGCTGCACTTCTTTTATTGAGTTTGGTCTCTCCAAATCCTGGATTGCTTTGATCTGGGAGGTGTCTACTTCGATACCCCGGTTGGTCACTAGGAAGCCTAGGAATTTGCCAGATCCTACTCCGAATGCACACTTGGACGCATTGAGGCGCAACTTGTGCTTCTTTAGGATCTCAAATATCTCACCTAGGTCCTTGAGATGGTCATTCTCATCCTTGCTCTTGACCACCATGTCGTCGATGTAAGCCTCCATTGTTCTGTCTAGTAATGGCTCAAACATCTTGGTGACCATCCGTTGGAATGTCGCCCCTGCATTCTTTAGGCCAAAGGGCATGACCTTGTAACAGTATAGTCCTCTTGGAGTTGTAAAGGACGTGATCTCCTGGTCTGGTTCATACATGGCAGTTTGATGGTAGCCTCTGTATGCATCCAGAAAGCTAAGTCGGTTGTGCCCCGCCGTTAGGTCTACCAATTGATCTATCCGTGATAGAGGAAAGTTGTCTTTTGGGCATGCTTTGTTGACTGTTTTGTAGTCGACGCAGACATGCCACTTGCCATTCTTTTTTGGCACTACGACTGTGTTGGAGATCCATCTTGGGTAGTGTACCTCTTTGATTGCTCCTGCGTCCAGCAGGTTTCTTACTTCTTCCGCCACTATCTCGGCGTGGTGAAATGCCGATCTGCGTGTGCGCTGAATGATTGGTCTGGCAGATGGGTGGACATTGAGTTGGTGACAGATGAAGTTGGGATTAATGCCTGGCATGTCGTATGGTGTCCAGGCGAACATTTCGATGTTAAAGGTCAAAAATTCCAAGATCTCTAATCTCTCAGTGCTGGACAACGACGAAACGAGCAAAAAAAACTTATCCGGGTTCTTTTCATCTATTCTTACCTCTACCAAGTCTTCCACCGCTTTCTGATTAGCTACTTTGCCGACATCTGCAAACAGTTCATTGCTCTCAGGTTCTTCCACCGAATGAACGTATCCTTTGGCAGCGCGGCTGCCATTTACCATGAAAAAGCATTGCTTGGACATAATCTGATCTCCATAGACCTCTTCAATTACCCCGGTTTCGTTGGGGAACCGCATTACTTGGTGGTAGAATGATGTCACCGATCGCATGGCATGCAGCCATGTTCTGCCCAAGATGATGTTGTAAGTGGAAGAAACTTTTAATACCTAGAACTCCACTTGTTTCGTTACGCTTCCTGCTCTAACTGGAAGAATTATTTTGCCAACTGGCCACTCTGGCATTGAGTTGAATCCAATCAGGGGAGATACGGCAGGTGCCGAGTCTTTATCTTGTAACTTCAATTGTTTAAATGTTTCGTAGTACATTATTTCACATGAACTACCCTAGTCAATCAGAATTCGCTTGACGTCAAAATCCTTGACTCGGAGGGTGACGACTAGGGCATCATTGTGAGGGCAATATATCCTTGCCAAGTCTTTATCCAAAAAAGACATGACGTTCGTGGCCTCTGTCTTCCCCTTCTTGGTGATAGGTTGGGCACTTAGTACCTCTCTTAAGTGCTTAGCCTTTTTTATTGATCCTCTAAGCTCGCATACACGCTCAGGTTCGAAGACCCCATGTATCACATTGATCACACCTTGAGGTGGGACGTCAATTGGCATCCCATTGGGATTATTGTGGTCTTGGGGGGCTGGTTGCGTCCCTCCTTCAATGTATTTATCCAGGTGACCTGCTGCCACCAACTCCTCCAGGTGCTGTCTCAATGGCGTGCAATTTTCAGTGCGGTGCCCCTTTTCTTTGTGGAAGGTGCACCGTGATCTTTCGTCATAGTCCTTTTGAGCTTCCCCTAGCTTGGCTGGCCATCTGACGAAAGGCTCATCTCGTATTTCACTTAGAATTCAGTAGATCGGTTTTTTGAATACCGTGGTTATGGCAGTGCGGACTCTCAACCATCTTTTATCCTGGTCCTCTCCGTTGTCTCGTCTGCCACGTCCGTTTCTGCTCAGACGATCTATCGTGTTGACCTTTGCTGAGGCCTTCTTCTCTGGTATTGCAGTCGTGCCAGATTTTGTTTTGGCACGTGCGCCATCCTCCTCCACCCTGATGTGCTGATGCACTCTTTCCATCAAGGCTTCCATGGTAAGGGGCGGTGTCATGGTGATTGAGTCCCTTAGTCTATTCCCGACTGGAAGGCCTTTTTTGTACTGTGCAATGGCGAGATTGGTGGGACAGTCCCCAATCTGATTGAAGGTCTCCCAGTAGCGACTATTGTAGGATTTTAGGGTCTCCTTGCCGCCTATGTCGATGAAGAGTAGTTGGTCGATCTCCACCGGGGATTTAGTGTTTGTTTTGAATCTTGTTACGAACGCCTCCGCCAATTGCGCCCAAGAGGCTATGCTGCCTTCTGGAAGTTTTTCGAACCAAGTCAAGCCTAGGTCGCCAAGGCTAGATGGGAAGAGGATGCACATCAAAGCCTCGTTTCGTCGGTATACAGCCATGACCTGGCGAAAGTGGTTCAAGTGTGAGTAGGGGTCCGTCTTTCCCTCATATGTAGTGAATTTGGGCTGAAGGAAGCCGGATGGTAAGGGCGTGTTTTCAATTGCCGGAATGAACGGCGAGGTCTGCAGCCTCGCTAATGCCTTGTCTGTCGGTTCGTAGGCAGGGCGCGGTATTGGCATTCCAACCTCGACGCTTCCATGCGTCCGAAGAGCCAACCGCTGAAGGGCGGACACTCTGTGTGGATTGCGTGCCCTAGCATCCTCCTTCCATCATGCCCTCCCTTCCAGCACGGTTTGTAAATCGGACGATCTGGGCAGCTCCGTCTGTCTGGATCTTGTTTGGTGCGTATGCGAGGGCCAATAGGTGCTTCCTTCAGTGTACAACCTCTCAGGTCTCGTCCTCTCAAACCTGGAGTAACGAGTTCTGGAAGACCTGGATTGAGTATCGCCTGTCCTGAGGCTTCTGCTCTCTGCTTGTGAGGGCGTGGTATTTTTACTACGATTTTTCGAGTGGCAAGGGGGCGTCTTGTTTGTGCATCCCTCTCCTGTCGCCACTCCTTTTCCCTTCACCTGGCGCTTTAGAGATTCTATGTCCGCCGCCATCCGTCGTATCAATTCGTTCTGCTCCTTGACGCGATCTTCCAAAGCTTGAGGATCAATCCTCCACCTCTGTCTCTCTGGACTCTGTGAACAACAGTGACAGGGGCTATTGGTCCGCCTTCTCCCCCTCGCATCCCTCTTGGGATTCTGTCGCTGTGGCTCCAAGTCCGCCATAGGAGTGATAGAAGGTAGGCCTTCGCGCCTTGCACCCCCTTCTGGAGTTTGTCCGTCAATGGCGGACTATGCCAAATCTTCGTTGTGCGCCATTGATTCTAAAGAGGAAAAGCTTATCTGAATTCCCACAGACGGCGCCAATTGTACGGGAAAGAAATAAACCTTCTCGTATAATCCTGTTGATCAAGTCTACGCTCCTCCGTACGTCGTCGCTTTATCACCTGAAAACACAAACGTGAGCTAGCCGGCGGGTGTGTGCCGGAAACCTCTCCGATGCCTAAGTTAGCAAACTAGACAGATAGACAAAAGCTCTGTGTACTCGGAAATCAAAGTTGTGTTACCTCTCCATAGGTGATGTTTGTAAGCTTTTATAGGTTCCGTGTGGCACAATTTTAGTAGGACTTTTACTCCTCCATGCAGAGTCCTCCTAGGATTCCTACTCCTGAAAGATAATGCTTATCCTTTAACACCCCCTCACTGCCCTCACTGCTTGAACCAAGTGAGATGGTTTTACCATGGTTGGACTTCCATATGACCGAAGTAAGCGCTGCTATGCTGAGCCGCAGAGTAGACCTAACTATACTTAGTCCGGTTCTTCCTTTCATTGTACTTACCTCGGTCCTTCCTGTATAGACCGTGCTAACCATAGTGCAGTTTAGTCCGCACTAACAATTAGCTACATATGACCGAGCTGGCCATACTATGCGCGACCGGACCAACTCTACATGCGGCAACCGGCGACTGAGCTACCCGTAGTACTCTCCTGGGCCAAGATAGAAATAGGATCTCCTGGACCGGACTAACCCAGGGCCGTCTGGGACCGGGCTAATTTCAGGGCCTTTTCACTCTGTCCTCCGTATTGTGGCCCATAACGGCCCATTACCCATTTTGGCCCAATTTCTATATAAATTACCCTCTCAAACGACAACACTCATGCCGCTCAAACCAAAGAAACAATCCTTGAACCTCATAAACTAATTGAACTCAACAAAAGCTACACAAATCAAACTAACTAATGTCTGTTGAGCTAATCCTTTGACCCGACCAATTATCATTGGCTCAGCAATCTCCAAATCCATAACATACAAATACATACATATATACAAAGCTTGATATTAGAAAATGAAAAAAGAACTTTCTATCACAAATGTTTTGTGAAGGAACATATGAACAATAGAAAGAGATAATAATAGGTTGTGTACGGAGAAAACTTATTATGTTCTAATCGGAATTGTGTAATAATCTCTATATTAGTAATTATGTTTAGTCATAAAATTGTAATAAATTTTTTTATTCGTTAAGTTTGTGCATAAAGAGGAATTGATGTGTAAAAATAGAAACTCCCAACTTATTTTGTTGTGTCTCAAGGGCACAAGAGAAGAATATAAATAATTTTGAAAGAAAAAGAGAAACAACTTTAACCAAACTCATAGATTCTCTCAACATCCATCAAATTAATACACAAATTTTTATTTTTATTTTTATTTTTTTTTTATCTTAACTTCAATTTTAAATTAAATTAATGCGAAATTGTTGGGCGCCGGTCTGGATGTCTATGATCCTCAATAAACTTCCAAAATTTTCTCCAATCACAATATAAATGGTTTAATTAAATCTTTGTGCGAATATGCAAAGCATTTTACAAATTCTCTAGACGAAGCAGCAATATGACTGACTAACCAATGATTATACGTCACGAGGAAATCAAATCCAACTATATATGATATCTTTCAAGATATTTTTTTGGAAAAATATTAAGTATCCTTGGAGATAGAGAGAGATGGTGATTTGAGAATTCCTTCTTCTGAAGTTTATCTCTTCGACTCCGTTTGATTAAGGAAAAAAAAAAAAAAAAAAATTTATTAGAAAGTGAAAGTGAAAAAAAAATAAAATATAAATTTGTTTTTATGATTTAATTCTTATAACAAAATAAATCTAAAATTTTTAATTTTGTTAATTTAAATCTTAAATTTTTTATTTGTCTTCAATTTAAACCATTTATCTATTGACTGAAAAAATAGTATTTTACTAATTAAACTCAATAAAAAATGATATTTTAGACATTTTATGTATACTTACATTGAGTTTAATGATTAAAACAATTTATTTAATGAAAATAGACTGATGGTTTAGATTGAAAATAAATCAAAATATTGTAGTTTAAATTTACAAAATTAAAATCATTGAATTTATTTTGTTATAAGGGCCAAAATCTAGGGCTTTGTTTTTTTGTCCAAATATATATATATATATATATTTTTTTTTTTTCTTTCAAGTATGAATTTTTTTAAAGAAAAATATAGTATATTTAAAAGTTTAATTATAAATAACACATACATTTAATTTTTCTTGTATTTTTTTTTTCAAGAAATTAAAAATTAGTTACAATGCTATATGCGTTGTATAATAAAATTAGTTTTATTCTAGTTTTCACCACTTTCAAGCTAAATAAACTTATAAAAGTTTTTTTTTTTTTTTTTTTTTTTTTTCTTCTCTTTTCCCTTCTTTCTACACATTTCATCCTGAACAAATTGAGCCTTCTAATTTAGTGAATATGACTTAGAAATTACATACTATGTGTTTGTTTTATCGGTATTTCACACAATCAACTAGTACAATCCCAAGGGGGTGAGTTGATGGTCAAGGCTTAGGGTTGAGGGTATGCTTTCCTCTAAAAGCTCAAGTTCAGAACTTAAAGAACTTTTGTTCTGACTATAATTGAGCCTTGTTAGTAGACGGAGTGATTAGTTCCGAGATTAGTCGATTCAATGGAACAAATACTAAAGTATTATTTGGGAACATGTTAATTTAATAATTTTTTAGTTATTTGGCTAAAATATAAGTTAAAAAAAATTAGTATGTTTGGGATGACTTTTTAGCTTTTTACAAAAAGATGTGCAAAAAGTAGAGAGAAAATAGAATCTTTGACTTTTTGGTATGAGTTGTTGATTTTTTGACTTTTTTAGTAACTTTTGACTTTTTACCTAAACCGATTGCTTCCCAAACGAGGCCTAAGTTATCAATTAGTACAGTTTTTATTGTCTCAAAAAAAAAACATAAAAAATCGTAAGTTTTACCACCTAATTGGGCCCCTGTCGGTGAATAGTGGGATTAGTCCTTGGATTATGGCTCATTGCGATTATTATTTCGATTATGATAAAAAAAGGTCTTTGGTTATAGTTATGACTCAATATATATATATATATATATATATTTAGTTATGACTGAAAATGATTTAGTTGTGACATTTGCACTAATCAACACTAAATATTATCAACAATGATAGTGAACATTAATTTTGGAATTCTAAAGAGAGCACTAGTGATGTGGTAAGAGAGAGAGAGGGAAAAAAAAAAAAAAACATAGACACATACATTACATCACATTTGAGCTCCACTCCTTAATACATTACTAGTGCTTTCTTTAGAGTTTCAAAATTAGAGATCTTTATTCAAGTATTATAACTTGAATATAATAAAAGTGATTATTAGTCTGATTTAAATTAAATTAGTGTCATCTTTTTTTTATTTTCTTTTTTGTTTTTAAAAATTTGTACGATTCAAATGTGCAAGTCTATTGATCATCAATTAACTTCCAAATTTTCCTCCAATTATAATATAAATAGTTGAATTTAATATTTGTGAAAAGAGTCCAGCTGGTCTCCAGTTGGAAAGCAAGACTGGACGGTTTAGTTTGCGTTGTGGGCTTATTTTTAGATCTTATTTCGATAATTCAAATTGTTTATATTTTAGGATTCGTCGAGCACATCATCCATGTAAAAAATCAAGTCGATTGGATAACGACAATTATGTGTTTGAATCAATTTTATATGAATTGTTTATTTTCTCACCGTTTATTTATTTTATACAAAACTAATTCAAACCCATGGTTTTCGTTATCCGATCGACTTATTTTTTGCATAATGATGTACTCAATAAACCTTAAAATATGAACAATTTTTTTCATTGAAACGAGACTCAAAAGTGAGCGCATAACACGAACCGAATGATCCAATTTTGATCTCTAATGGGCAATAGGCTGGCCCCTTGTGAATATACCAAGTATATTTTTATAGTTCTCTAGGCTAAGAATTTCATTCACTAACGAATAATTTTACACAAGCATAGAGAACAATGCCTGTCAAGCATGAGAAAATGAAAACCAAGGAAACTATTGTTGTAATGTGCCGTACAACATTTTTTTTTGGTTTAAAAATATTAACCGACACTTGGGGACATAGAGATGTGATTTGTTACTGGCACCAATTTTTGTCTTAAATGTAATAATACAATAGACTTTTTTGTTTTTGTTTTAGGCCAAGTTTGGATACTCCTAAATAATCTAAAAAATTAAAAAGTTACTTAAAAAGTTAAAAAGTTAACACTATTCACCAAAAGTCAACAATTACGGCTGCACAACTTCCAATTCAAATTTTCCTTTAAAAACCAATTTTCACAATTTTTTATTACACATTTTTTCATAAAAAGTCAAAAAGTTAACCCAAACATCTATATTTTCAACCTTAATGTTTTTGTCCAAAAAGACAAAAAATGCAGTTTTTTAATCTTCCCAAACAAGGCCTTATTGTCCTTGTTAATGGTATTTGCACACCATTTTTTTTTTTTTTTAACTTCAATTCAAAATATTTTTGTCATTCATATATTTATTATTGAACGAAATCAATCGTTCATATATCAATTATCAAACAAAAATTAATTATTTAAATATCAAGTACTGAATTGAATTTTTATTCAATAACTAATATTCAAACCAAAATTAGTATTTGAACCCAAAAAATAAATAAATAAATAAAATTGTAAACTGAAAAGTTTTATAGTGTATAAATAAAAGCTACTTGTAGACTTTATTCCAATGATACTTACATTAAAATCTCTGAGGCATTTATTTTTACATAACTCAAATTACAAAGACGTTTTCAAAAAAAAAAAAAGAAAAAAAAAAAGAAAGACAAAGATGTATAATAAATTTTTCCCTAAGAAAAAATTTAATGGACAATTTCAAACTAAACCAAATTCTTGAATAAGACTGATACAATAATTTTATTGTTAGTGACATGATTTAATAATATAAATATCACCTATAAATTTACTTGCACTGATGTGCTACGGGGTTGGGCCATAGGTGATTGATTCATAAACAAATTAATAGTTGACAGACATATGTCATTGAAAATAAATTTAAAAATGATATTTTAATGGTTTGAAGCATTTTTTTTTTCTCCCTAATAATGTGAATCTCATTATTTTTTCTCTGATTTCTGGTATCCAAACACAGAGAAAAGAAGAGAAAGAAATATTAAAGGGTGATAAAATAAAGCTCTAATGGAACTTTACAATGAAAATGAGACTTTTAACCAAGAATAAAAGGAATTAAAACATTGCTCCAAGAAAGAGAAGACTTTTATTTAAGTTAAACAAACCAAAACCAGAACATGTTCACTTGCAAAAAACTATAACAATCTACACCCCAAGAGGAGTAGGAGAATGGTCATGAGGGCATTCCCTAAAGCAAACACAATCAAAATTAGTGCAAAGGCCTCCTTCAAAATTTCTTGGTATGCAAAATTTATTGCAGTTACTGCTAAATATGCATAAACCTCTATAGTGATGGTTTATGTAGTAGCAACGCTTTGCTTCACTCTTTTGCATCATTGCCTCTTCTATACACACACACACACAAGGGATTGGTTAATTCTCATATGAATAAGTTTACAAATATCGAAACTGATCACATAATCGGACATAAAACATATATGAATAAATTTTTTAAAAATGAATCTCGTTAAAAAATTCTGTAAAATTTTCTCTGTTCATTTGTATTCTTCTATGATCATAACAAAATTATATAACATGTACCTAAATAGCAAAGATTAGGTTTTGATCGAAAACCTCACATTAAAACAACATAGTAATTAGTAAGATATAATATTTTGATAAGAGTGTTATGAAATTATCAAGATGGAAAAATAATAAATGAATTGCATTCAATTTTTATTGATGTAATTACATCCCAGTGGTAATGAGAAAAAAAAAATACATGTTTATAAAAATTAAAAAAAAACATTATAATTATAGTTACTAATATTTATAAAATTTCTCACTGATTTATAATTATTTTTTCAAGCTCAATTGATGTCATATTTTCTCATTTTTATTCTTGACATTTTAAATTGATATAAAAAATCCGTCATAATAATTGGGCTTTTTAATATTTAAGGAATGAATGTAAATTGGGTCCATACTTCTATTCCCAAGTTTTCAAGCCCGTCAATGTGGCCCAAATATTGTTTGAGAAAACATTTTGTCAAATTTTGAATAAAAAACATAATTGGTTTGAATGGCTCTTTAACATATTCAAGATTGAGAATTTGAGAGTTCAAATTTTCATAATGATTATTTTACTATAAATACATGATTTATGTTTGGAAAATTCTACTATACATATCCTTATTGTATGAACCATTAAGTTATATCATTTTTTTATTTATTTATAGTTATGAATAATTTTCTTTTTTAATTATGATCTTATTTTAGTTATAACTCATAAGATTTTTTATTTTGCCTCATGTGTTGTTTGATTATGTATTTTTTTTTAATTATGATTCAAAAAGTATAAAATTATATTATTTTTTCTTTAATTATAAGGTATATACGATATACATCTTTTAAAAGATGTGCACCATAGTCAACAATGTAATGTGTATCTATATAAATATATTCCACAATATAATTTGTGGGCAAAAGGAGTCGGGTTGAGTTTGAAACATTCTTCCCAAGATCCACCCATATTGTAACCGGACTAAAATTTTTTTAACTATAATCCAAACCCAATAAATTATGGACAGATGTGGGCAATTGGGACCACCTCTACCATTTGTAATATTATATTAATAATTGGGCGGGACATCAATGGGTTATTAATAAGCCTAATTTGAAGATAAACAAACCTAAAAATTCATTCTAATTCTGTTATATATACCTAAACATCAATCTCAAACTTTTAAAAATCAGATGGGAATGTAATAGCCAACCGCCAATATATAGAGCATAGGATAATGGGGATGAAGATGGTGTTCAAGCTTTTTAGGGGACGTATATCTAAGAATGTATTCTAGATATTTAACAAAGGGAAAATATTTGAGATCTTAAAAAAAAAATTTATAATTTGACTCATAGTAATGTTTTATGATAGGTGTTAGTTTTTTATTTATTACTTATTCAATGATATAGAACTTTAACTCTTTTATCATATTATTATAGATGAATTTATGAGTTTAAATTGTGCGTCTCTAGTATTTCTATTAAGAAAGTTATGTTTGATACAATAAATCGAAAAAATAAGAAGTTTTCAGATTCCAAGTTGAAAGTTACGGAGTAGCAGAATTTTGAATGAGTTTGGTAGCAACTTGGATTTGGTGTTTTTTTTTTTTTTGTTGGATTTTTTTAATTTTCAGTTTATTTATATAATAATCTTTCCTATGTGAATGTTTGTTTCCCTCCTTTATGGAGGCAGTGACAGAGGCAAGTGAGGACTAGAGAGGCACATGCCCCTTTTAACTTTTGAAAAATTGCTCTTTTGCCTCTAGTAAAAAAAAAAAAAAAAGAAGTATCAATTTAATCCATTGAAATATGATATTAAAATTTTAAATTTCTATTTTCTTTACATTTTCTCTTTAAAAAAAAACTTGTTTAATATATTACTATGCGTCACTAATTTTTTATATTAAAAAAATATTATATGTCACTGAGTTTTTTTTGTTATGTTACCTATTATATGAATACTCATAATTAGTTTCTTTGTTTAGATATACTTATTACACAATTAACAACAACTAATAATATATTACTATGTAATTCAATGATTCAAAATTGTAAAAAAAATAAAATTAAGTGATATATAGTAGTGTCTTTGTATTATTTATTCACATTCTCTCACATTTATTTTTTATTATTTATTCCTATCTACATCTCTTTTGTATGTGTATATAATTTTGTTTTCATATTTTATAAGGCATGTGATTATTTTTCAAACCATGTGATCATCATATATAAAATCAAATTAAAAATAAAAAATGATTAAGATCGGTTAACTCAAGCTTATATTTGAATATAGCATTTGCATTATAGTGCTTTTTATTCCTACTATCAAATAAAAATTAGGTTAAGTTTGATTGTGATTTTTGTTAAAATTTCAACTTAATGGTGCCCATTTTGGCTTTGCCACTGTATCTCCTTCTCTATGGAGACTTGGATATTTCATTTTATAGAGATTGTTTATCCTTTTTGACATTTTGTGATACCGTTTACTGAATTGATCCAAGGGTATTTTGGAAAATTGGTAAAAAAATTGACTTTTTTTATGGCTTTTTTGTGACTTTTTTGGAAGAACTTGATAAAAAGCTAAAAAATTGGCTTTTTACCAAGATCCAAATTGCTCATCTTTTATCGATTTTACAATCAGGTTTTTGATAATAAAAAAAAAAAGGACAAAACAATTGAAATAAAACCACCATATTTCTCGAGTTTAATTCAAACACAAGAGTCATAACAAACAAATCAAAACCAACTTTGTTGTGATAGTATGATCTCTCTCTCTCTCTCTCAAGTTAACAAAATCGACTAGCAACTCAACACAGCCAACATATTCCATCAAATGAAAATAGAAGGTTTGTAAATCAATCAAAATTAATATTTCTTTTTTAAATAATCTAAAAAACTTTGTTAAAACAAAGAAAGTTTGTTAAATTTGCAGTAATCTAATAATTTTAGTGAAGACAATAAAAATAAATTCACAAATGCAAACAAACATGCACGCGCACACAGAGAGATAGAGATTCACCAGAAACAAAGAACAGGAGGATTAACAACATAAGCCCAGAGAATTTCTGCTCCATGATTAGCCCTAAATTTTGATGTTCAAGTAGTCCTTTGCCCTCGTATGTCTAACTTCACAAAATGATTTCTGGTACATGAGAATTTAATTTTGTAATAATAGCATAAAAATTGAAAGTTGGTGGAGAAAAAAACCAGTCACAATATTATTACAAATGTCCTACATGCAAAAATTTTCTACACCTGTTGCAACGTACTTTTAAAAACCAATCTCCATAGCCCCACAGATAAGGAATTTAATATAGAGAGCAATAAAAGAGGTTTAATCCCCTAAACTGTGTTTGATTCATGAATTTGAATAATTATTTAAATAGAAAAAAAAAATGTATAAAATGTAATTAAATTTCATTTACACTTTTCATTGTCGACTTAAACCTGTGAACCAACCACAACATTAAGAAATTAACGATTTTACTCATTGATGTTACATACAGTAAATGAAACTTTGATATTTAAAATAAAAATCCACCACAATAATATGAAAAAAGTCTTCAAAATTTTATTTATTTGTATAAATTAACTCTTTTATATGCAAGTGATTAAATTACATTCACCTCAAGTGAGGTCTCATCTATGTATAAATCATTTTATTTTCCTAAATGACATTTTTTTGGTGGAGGTAAATCTCATAGTCAAACTGAAGGCTTATCTTAATGATAATCTATTTAATAGTATGGCAAAGCTCATTGACTTTATACGCTCAATCATATCACTCAACATTGTCTTATTCTAATAAACTCTCAATAAATTAAATGAGTGGAACACAATGGGAGTAGGATCCTTTGTGCCAAGGAAATACTTGTCCCTTGATAGGGGCACTCTACCTAACCGAAGGTTGAAGATAGCGGTACATATGGGGAGTTGGAAAAAAAATTATCAACACATGGAGTAGTTGTTTATAGCCATTCATTTGCATTTTATTATAAGCACACTTACACTCTTATGTAGGTGTTTGAAAAGTTGTTATTGTAATATGTTATTTCAGTTTTTGACTATTTTTTGTAGGCTAAAATGGAATATGTTGTTTGTAAGAAAAAAAACTGAAATGATTATGAATTTCATGTGACATTTTTTCTTATTAACTATTTTAGTCTATTTTATCTTTTTATGAATTTTAGTCTAAAAAATGCTAAATTGTTTTTTTACAACACCCCTATGTATTTATAATTTTTTTTCCCCAACTCTCACCTATATGTAATTCCTCCTTGAAAATATTCTCTCTTCATTTATTTATCTATTTACTTGTTTAGGAAGAAACATAAAACATTTTAAATGGACAAGCATTGAATGCATTCATTTTTAGCTAGTTAGTATGGTTTGAAGAGTAATATTATGAGAGGATTTTCAACCAAATTTTTGCCAAATTTTTTTGAGAGCTTGGATGATAAATTAACATATAACAATTTGATATAAAAACTTTTCAGTTGATATGTCAAATCTATTATTCTACTATTTTAAAAAATAAAATTATTTTATTAGGTGGACTCAACATTTGACATCAATATGGAACATGTCAAATTTGACATGTTAAGTTTAGGGTAAACTACCAATAGGTCCTACTTTGGAGACTTGTTACCCAATAGGTCCTACTTTGGAGACTTATTACCCATTAAGTCCTATTGATAAATTTATTAAGTGATAAAGATAAATTTATCAGTCTTTTATTTTTATGAATAAATTTATAGTGATAAATTTATCAGTCTCTTTGTTTTTATGAATAAATTTTTAGTGATAAATTTATCACTCTCTTATTTTTATAGTGTTAAATTTATTAGTTAGGACCTGTAAGTAAATAAGTCTAGTTAATAGGACTAATTGATAAGTACCCCTTAAGTTTATGTAAAATGTCATCTCAGCATTTCACATATTAGGTGGACCTTAATGTTAAAATTGAGATGTTGTTGTGCCATCTAATATTTGGCATTTCGGTTAGAGTTGCTCATGACAACGTTTTCTTTGTCATATTTTGTTTATTATTTATGTGTTAATATTCTATTGAAAATAAAAGTGAGTGATAAAATTTATTAAACTAATGCATTATTAACAAGAATGAAGACTTTTCTCATTAATTTTGGATTAAAACTATATATATATATATTTTGTCTAAATATGCGACTCCCATGTCGATTTTGAGACTAAAGAAGTATTTTTTTTAAGTCAAAATCAATGATTAACGTAAAAAGACGAGATCATTCTTGCCATTAGCCTTTACCCAAGAACACACATAAATAGTTTATCCCTCTCACCACTTGCTACTTTCCTTACCACCTAGCCACCTTTCCAACCACCCCAGCCAATACCTCCCTTCTTCTTCACCTCTTAGTTGTCTCCTCCTGCCTTCCGCTTTGTCCTCCTTCGCATTTCAGGTACATCATCCCTTCATCTCGACTCCTAAACATCCCTCCACATATCTTGATATCAAAATCCATCTCCTTTGTGTATAATCATATTTGTATGACCACGTTGTCATTAATTTGATTCATTTGCAAGAGGTAATATACAAACCCATTATTCAAATCTATCAGTTTTTTTTTTTTTGGGTAAATTATGCAAATAGTTTTTATAATTTACACAATGTGTCAATTTAGTTCTTATTATTTTAATTTGCTCGATTTTGTTTTTTAATTTAACGGATTGTGTCATATTAGTTCAATAAATAATAGTTGTTAAATTTGGTGGATGTAAAGTTAAACGATGTGTTAATTTGGTTCATGTTGTTTTAATTTACTTGATTTTGATAGGGACTAAAGTGACACATCGTATAAATTACAGGTACTAAATTGACGCATCGTTTGACTTTCCGTCCATCAAACCTAACAGTCGTTATTTATTAGACTAATATGATACAATCCGTTAAATTAAGAGACAAAATCGAACAAATGAAAACAATAGGAATCAAATTGACACATCATATAAATTACAAGAATTATTTACATAATTTATCTTCTTTTTTTTAGTGGTACCTGTAATGGGAAATTTTTTTTTTTTTTTTCCCCAATTGTGACTCCACCACCACTCCCAAACCTTTCCACTCCTCGGTATCTATCACTACCACTACCACTACTACTACCACTATCACTATCACTACCACTACCACCACTACCATCACCCTTTCCCCTCCAAGCCCACCCATTTCCTCTATCCAGTTGGTGAGAAAGAGATAAGGAGGAGTGGGCAATGGCCACGGAGAGTGAGAAAGTGGTGTAGGTAAGAAATGAGTGATAAGTGGTGATGAGTTTGAAAAATACAATTAAAAAAAAAAAAAAGAGAAAGAAAAAGGAAACAGAGGTACACTTTTTGCCTAGATAATACCTTGTGATAACATGATAGTTTCTGTTAAGTGATTTAACACCAATATTAACAAAATGGTCTTATTACAATTTGATTGAAAATGTAAAGAGTTAATTGATATAATTAAAAAATTAATGAGCAAAGTGAAATTTGACATAAGTGCAAGGCTGCAAATGTAATTTATGAATTTTATTGTTTGTGTGTAACAAGACAAAATAACAAATAGGGGTGTGTACGGTGTGGTTCAGGCGGTTTGATAGTAAAATCACAAACTGATTGGCAGATTGGCAAATCGAGATTTGAGCGGTTTTGGACAGATTAACAGATTGAAAAATGTTTTAACCAATTATCAAACATTTACATAATATATAACATTAATTCACATAATATTTTTTTATATATATATAACACAAACTAATTTTACATAATATTTTTCATATATATAACTACTAATTTGTAACA
Organism: Camellia lanceoleosa; assembly: GCA_025200525.1. Classification (NCBI taxonomy): domain Eukaryota; kingdom Viridiplantae; phylum Streptophyta; class Magnoliopsida; order Ericales; family Theaceae; genus Camellia; species Camellia lanceoleosa. Next base: position 260,806 of record JANUSC010000196.1, read on the forward strand.
AATTTCATATTTTAAATTTCTCTCTCACTCATTTTCACTTCGATATTTCATTGGAAATTAAAATATATATAAGTATTAACTATAGCGGAGCGGGACGGTTTGAAAAGCGGATTATAAATCTTAAAGTTTAATCTGCGATTAGTGAATAAAACAGTACAAATTGATGCAAATCAATGCAATTTTAACAAATTTAACGATATTTTACACAATCCTAACAACAACCGCATGAGCAAATAGCTGTTTATGCACCCTCTGTTTATATATATAATTTTATATGTATAACCATATTCTTTTAATTCAATTTGCCAGTTGTTGAAGAAAATATTTGAATTTAATAATATGACAACCAAATATATCTATATCTCTCTCTATATATATAAATATATGTGTATCTATGTACATTATACATTATAAAGTTATGTATACACACGATGCATGTGCATAAATGAAAAACGATTTTAATTGTAATCTTAAAAAAAAAAAATTTGAATGTAAATGGCAGGAAGAAAATTTAAAAAAAAAAATTAAAATTTGAAATAAAAAATTTGAACAGCTATATAGGATTAATTTCGACATGAAAAAATATATGACATAATTTCGTCAAGTGAATTGTATGTTTTATATAATATAATATATAAAGGGTATTGTATAAGGGTGTAACTCGGACGGGTTTAATTTGAGTAACCCGTGGCCAACACAAGTGTTTTTTAGGGTTTGGGCAACAATATCTTGTAATTTGAGCAGGCCTAGGCAGATTTTTGATGCCCGAAAATTCAGTTCGGGTCGGGTCGGGCCGGGCCTGGACAAAGGCTGTGTAACCCGAGCAACTCGTGTTGGACAATCTTTACTGTATTTAAATAAATTAAATTCTGTTGCGTACTAAACAACAACCAGAATATAAAGAAATAAAAGAGAGGAGAGAATTCTGTTTGATTGCAAAAATCAAACTCGAAATAAAAATAGATTTTATTTTGTTACAAAAATAAAATTAAAATTTGATTAAATAAACAAATAAAACAGAATAATAAATTAAACAACTTACTTGATTAATTTCATTGAATAATTATCTGATCAAGTCCAGTGTTTGACACTGTGTCCTTAAGACAGATTCGTCCTCTCATCGTTACTTTCAGAATACGGACGTCTATCTCCCAGGATAAAATGATCTACTACAAACAATAGCAGCACTACAAATTGTTTGCTTAACGAACACACTAAGTGTTTATACTCTTTCTCACAAAAATAAAATGCAACAAAATGAAAAATAGAATTTGCAGAGGTGAAATACGAAATTTCTGAATGTAAAACATCAAATGAGGATTGTCCTATTTATAGATGTAATGGTGGCTGTAGGTTTTGAATTAAATAGGTGCAAACTTGTTTGAACAGTTATGGTTTTGAATTTAAACAGATTTGAATCTATTGGGTTCTTAATTCAAACAGATAAAAACGAGAAGGGCCCTGTTTAGATGTACAGTAAAATCGGACCAGTTTATTTCCAATTTAATTTGAATTCTGGATTTTATTTTACTAAAAATAAAATTAAATTCAAATGTTTTTTGCCCAAAAAGATTAGTATTGGGCCGAACAAGCTGACCCAACCACCACTTTTGCAAACCCGCCCGGCCGGATGGGCCAGACGAGGCAGCCTTGTTGATGTTTTGATTTTTGGGTCTAATGGGTCTAGCCCATTTTTCCCATAACCTCTCATTCTAAAACACTTGGGTATCCTTTGGGGCACACCCTAAGTACCAAACCCATGCCTTATAAACCCTTTCAAAACTTCTCACCAAATCAATGTGGGACAAGCCTTATTCAATACCTTCAAGGATTTTTCACCAAAACTCCATTTCCATGGAGTATACTTTGGCTTCAATTTCCTATTCACTCGGTAATGGTTTTGAGCAACCAAATATACCACGTGAATCACAATGCGGCATAGAACGCGTTACTACTTTGACTCATGAAAATCGATGCACGGTGCCCACTTAAAAAATAGACCAAATTTAAGAAAAAATTCTGGTTTTACTCAGAATTTTATAACCATTTCCAACAATCCCCCACATGAATGGAATTTGATGACAACGGAAATGTAACAATATGCAGACTTTATCGAAAGAGTATAAGTCGAAAATATCTTGCATCAGGATAGGTAGCTTTCGGCTTTGAATCTTCCCTAGTAATAACCTATCGGACTTACTGACTAACCAATGGACGCGATGCCTTGAATTGTTCAGCCGTTTGTGTAAGCCAAGACAATAGATTTCACACAAAATATCTTCTAACACATCGTGGTTCTCACTGTTGTGTTCATTTTGGCCTTGAACGCTCCTGGTTTTCATGAGTGTTTCTAGAGAATTTAGCCTCTTCATTCTCATAGAATCGGCCCCAGTTCGACATTCATATAGGTGATTCTTATTGTAAGTATCTCTTTATACTCGTCTTGATTTTATGCCCAATCAAGATATAAGTAATCATTAAAAGCAAAGCTTATCCTTATACCCCTGCAGACAACATATGTTGCAGATATCACTCTCACCATAGGAATGGGTAAGGAATTTTAATCCTTTGGTAATTTCTGGCGAGCCACACATAACATAGTTGTCCCTTTGAACTTTGTTCTTGGGATCCCCAGTCATATAAGTAGGGTTACCATTATGACAACTCTTATGTAATAGGCTTTAACCCCATCCCCTTCGATGAACTATACACTAGCTCTTTTGTCAAACCTTTTGTTAACGGATCCGAAATATTCTCTTTAGATTTTATATAATCTATTGAGATTATCCCATTTGACAACAACTGCCTAACGGTATTATGTCGACGACGAATATGTCGTGACTTACAGTTATACATATGATTCTGTGCCCTACCTATTGCAGATTGACTATCACAATGAATGCAAATAGTTGGCACAAGTTTTGGCCACATTGGAATGTCTTTTAAGAAGTGACGAAGCCATTTTGCTTCTTCTCTGGCTTTGTCTAAAGCAATGAACTCGGATTCCATTGTGGATCATGCAATGCATGTTTGTTTCGTAGATTTCCAAGAAACAGCAGCGCCTCCCAGAGTAAAGACATATCTACTTGTGGATTTTGAATCTTTAGTATCCGATATCCAATTTGCATCACAATGACCTTCAAGTACTGCTGGATATCAAGTAAAGTTCAAACCATGATCATGGGTGAATCTTAGATATCTAAGAACCTGAATGATCGCTTTCCAATGGTCTTCTCCGGGGTTACTAGTGTACCTACTCAATTTATTGATAGCATAAGCTATATCAAGACGATTACAATTCATAAGGTACATTAGGCTTCTAATGATTTGGGAGTATTTTAACTGAGACATTGCATCACCTTTATTTTTCGATAAATAAAGACTGATGTCTACAGGTGTTCTAGCTAAATTCAAATCATCCTTGATAAATTTATCAAGAATTTTCTCAATATAATGAGATTGAGATAATGCATATCCGTCAGATGTTTTAGTAATTTTCATTCCTAATATAACATCTACGACCCCCATATCTTTCATATCAAATCTTTTGTTAAGCATTTGCTTAGTTGAGTTGATCATGTTTTGACTACTTCCAATGATAAGCATGTTATCTACATAAAGACAAACTATGACATATCCTTGGTCAATGTTTTTAATATAGACGCATTTGTCACATTCGTTTATCTTAAACCCATTAGTAAACATTGCATGATCAAATTTTTCATGCCATTGCTTAGGTGCTTGTTTTAATCTATAAAGGGATTTTACAAGTCAACAAACTTTCTTTTCTTGGCCTGATACTACAAACCCTGAAGGTTGCTCCATATAGATCTCTTCATTTAGATCACCATTTAAGAAAGTTGTCTTAACATCCATTTGATGTATCTCTAAATTAAACAACACTGCCATAGAAATAAGCATGTGAATGGATGTTATTCTTGTCATAGGGTAATATGTGTCAAAATAGTACAGACCTTCCTTTTGTCTGTAACCTTTAATTACAAGTCTTGCTTTATACTTGTCAATTGAATCATCTGCTTTCATTTTTCTCTTGAATATCCATTTATATCCAAGAGGTTTAGAACCTGGTGAAAGATCCACCAATTCCCAAGTATGATTTTGCATAATGAATTCAATTTCATTATTAACAGCCACTTTCCACAAATGTGCTTCAGGACCTGCCATTGCTGCCTTAAAGCTTTGAGGTTCATTTTCTAACAAGTATGTCAAAAAATCTGGACCAAAGGATTTTGATGTTCTCACTCTCTTACTTCGTCTTGGTTCATTATCAATTAAATCATGTTGGTCGAGACCATTACTAGTCTCTTATGTTTGATTGTCATTAGTTTCTTGACTTTGTGTACAATCATAAGTTCTTTTCTGTGAACTTAATTCCTGTCCTTTCTTGTAAGGAAAGACATGTTCAAAAAACACAGCATTCCTTGACTCTATAATAGTGTTCACATTTATATCAGGTATTTCTGATTTATAAGTCAGAAACTGAAATGCACTATTATTCTGAGCATAACCAATAAACACACAATCTACTGTTTTTGGTCCAATCTTAGTCTTTTTAGGAACAAGAACTTCAACTTTTGCCAAACACCCCCACACTTTTAAGTATTTGTAGGAAGGCGGTCGACCTTTCCACAATTCATAAGGAGTGCTGTTGGTTTTCTTATGGGGTATTCTGTTAAGAATATAATTAGCAGACAATATTGCTTCCCCCCACAAGTTCTGTGGTAAACCTGAACTTAGTAACATGGCATTCATCATTTCTTTTAGGGTTTTATTCTTCATTTTAGAAATTCATTTTTGTTGTGGAGAATAGGGGCTGTAGTTTGGTGAATAATGCCATGTTGTGCACAAAATTTATTTAATGGTGCATCATATTCACCACCCCTATCACTTCTAACCATTTTAATGGTTTTACCAAGTTAATTTTCAACTTCTGTTTTGTAGAGTTTAAACATTTCTAAGGCTTCATCTTTACTTCTAAGTAAATAAACATAACAATATTTTGTGCAATCATCGATAAATGTTATGAAATACTTTTTACCTCCTCTAGTTTGAATAAATTTTAGATCACAAACATCAATATGAATTAATTCTAGAGGTTTGGTTTTCATTTCAACCGATTTAAATGGAGCCTTAGTTAGTTTTGCTTCTACACAAATTTCACATTTATGATTAGGATTAATTTCAAACTTTGGTATATAATCTAAACCAATTAATCTACACAAAGCATCAAAATTCACATGTCCTAATCTACCATGCCATAAATTTGACTCAAGAATATAAGCAAAAGATGTGTTATTCTTATTCATAGCAACTCTCGGTACAACTGTCATTACATTCAACTTAAAGAGACCATCACTCATGTATCCCTTACCAACATGCATACCACTCTTTGTTAATACAAATTTATTAGACTCAAAGACAAGTCTAAAATTATTTTTACTTAACAAAGAATCAGAAACTAAATTCTTCCGGATGTCAGGTACATGCAGTACGTTGTTAAGGGTCAGTTCTTTCCCTGATGTCATCTTCAAGATCACTTTCCCTTGTCCAGCCACAGTAGAAGTAGAAGAATTTCCCATAAAAAGTTGTTCACCATTTACAGCCTCATTGTAAGTAGTGAACATCTTCTTGTCCGTACATATGTGATGAGTTGCTCTAGTGTCAACCCACCACTCTTTAGGATTTCCAACCAAGTTAGCCTCAGACACCACAGCAGAGAGGTTGATGTCACTCACCTCATTAAAGATGTAATCTAATTCTGTCACATTGGCTTGATTGGTGGTCTTCTTGCTTGTACTTCTATGATCCTTCTTAGGACGGTGGCAGTCAGAAGCTCGATGTCCAGTCTTGCCACAGTTATAGCATTTTCCTTTGAACTTCTTGTTACTATCGCCTTCTTTAGGACCATCTCTAGTAAACTTCCTCTTTTTGTTTTGTGGTTTATGAACTTGTTCAACCACAGTAACCTTGGACTCAATGGGATTTTTCCCATTCCTCTTTTCAGCCTTTCGGTTATCTTCCTCAATTCTCAGTTTTACAATAAGTTCATCCATGGTCATCTCTTTGCGTTTATATTTTAAATAATTTTTGAAATATTTCCAAGCCGGTGGTAACTTTTCCACTAAAGCAGCGACTTGGAAAGACTTGCTAAGAGACATACCTTCTGAATGAATATCATGCAAAATTATCTGAAAACTTTGAACTTGAGATATTACCGTTTGGGAGTCTACCGTAACAAAATCCAGAAATTTACCGACGACAAATTTCTTCGTACCGGCATTATCTGTCTTGTATTTCTTTTCCAAAGAATCCCACAATTCTTTTGCTGACTTCAAAGGACTGTAAACATTATACAGCATGTTATCAAGGCCATTGAGGATGTAGTTTCTGCACAGGAAATCTAAATGTTTCCAAGCATCTACAGCGACAACAATTTGTCGATCACTTTTACTCTCTTTAAGTGCTGGAGCCTCTTCATGAAGAAACCGGGCCAAATTAAGAGTTTTAAGATAGAACAGCATCTTCTGCTGCCATCTCTTAAACTCGGTACTGTTAAATTTTTCCTATTTTTCTCCATGATTGATTGGTACATGAACATGATTCTAGATAGGGACCGATGTTGGTATGACAATCGGAGTACCACTACCAGATGTAGTTTCAGTTGTAGTAGCCACAATCTTTGATTACAAAAATCAAAAAAATTAAAACACAAATTAATTTTCTAGTTACTAAAACTAGAAAATAAATTATAACACAAAATAATTTTATTTTCCTTGTTACTAAAACTAGAAAAATAAAATAGTACAATAATTTTCTGTAATACAAATTAATATTCTATAATTGTTAATGACATCAGTATGTTACTACTAGTTGTCAAAGAAAAGAGACAGTATATTACTACTATCTGTCAAATAGCATAAACACTATTTGTTTTTCCAACCAGAATATGTCTTTATGAAATTACAGAAAATTAAATACAATGAAGATATCAAAAATTGAATTTGTCTTAAGATTGTTAGACAATCTTCACTGTATTTAAATAAATTAAATTCTATTGTGTACTAAATAACAACCAGAATATAAAGAAATAAAGGAAATGAGAGAATTTTGTTTGATTACAAAAATCAAACTCGAAATAAAAATAAATAAATAAAAAAATATTTTATTTTGTTACAAAAACAAAATTAAAATCTGATTAAATAAATAAATAAAACAGAATAATAAATTAAACAACTTACTTAATTAATTTCTTTGAATAATTGTCTGATTAAGTCCAGTGTTTGACACTGTGTCCTTAAGATAGATTCGTCATCTTCTCGGTGCTTTCAGAATACGAACGTCTATCTCCCAGGATAAAACGATCTACTACAAACAATAACAGCACTACAAATTATTTGCCTAATGAACACACTAAGTGTTTATACTCTTTCTCACAAAAATAAAATGCAGCAAAATGAAGAATAGAATTTGCAGAGGTGAAATACAAAATTTCTGAATGTAAAACATCAAATGAGGGTTACCTTATTTATAGATGTAATGGTGGCTGTAGGTTTTGAATTAAACAGGTATGGTTTTGAATTTAAATAGATTTGAATCTGTTGGGTTCTTAATTCAAACAGATAAAAACAAGAAGGGCCTTGTTTGGATGTACAGTAAAACCGGACCAGTTTATTTCCGGTTTAATTTGAATTCTGGATTTTATTTTACCAAAAATAAAATTAAATTCAAATATTTTTGGCCCAAAAAGATTAGTATTAGGCCGAACAAGCCCAACCCAACCACACACCACGTACCCGCGCCAAAGCCCAGCTCGCTCGACCGGACGAACGACGGCGGTGGCGCGCGTGTGTGTGGTGATTTTTTGTTCCAATGGGTCTAACCCATTTTGTCCATAACCTCTCATTCTAAAACACTTGGGTACCCCTCGTGGCACACCTCAAGTACCAAACCCATGCCTTAGAAACCCATTCAAAACTTTCTACCAAATCAATGTGGGACAAGCCTTATTCAGTACCTTTAAGGATTTTTCACCAAAACTCTATTTCCATGGAGCACACTTTGGTTTCAATTTCCCATTCACGTGAATCACAACGCGGCATAAAATGCGTTACCACTTTGACCTATGAAAATCGACGCACGGGACCTACTTAAAAAATAGACCAAACTTAGGAAAAAATTCTGGTTTTACCCAGAATTTTATAACCATTTCCAACAACCCGAACCCGAGTTACATGTTTATATATTATAAAAATTATATAATATATGTATAAATTAAATAGGTGGCCCTTAGATTTTTTTTTTTTACTGTGCTTTGGCCCGTGGATTAGAATCTTGTATTTGGACAATTAGATTAAAACTAAACACTAAAACCCTACCCTATCTATTCTTTTCTTCCCTCTATGTGTCTCAGACTCTCATTTCTTTATCAAAGAGTTGAAGAACGGTGGAGAGAAGAACAAGGACCATGAACACGAAGTGTATCCACCAACAACGACGCCATCCTTTCGACTCTCAGTGAAGTGTGACTGGAACGACACAAAACCAGTAGATCCCTCTCTCTGTTTGTATTTGTGCTTCAATTTGTCTATTTTTGGTCACTTGTTGTTCGATTATGACTCAAAACCGATAGATCTATAAGTTTTAAATTTTTTTTTAATAGATTTGCAAAATATGTTTATGTTAGTAAAATTTTGTATATATATATTTGTTTGCTTTTGGTCACTTTTCAGTAAGATTTATTAGTTTATTGGTTTTAGAAGGATTGATTTAAGTATTGGGTTTGTATTTGTATATCATTATGTATTTGTTTGTACAAATCTCTATGTGAAATTATTTTTAGTTTATTTTTTTATTTGTTATTTGCCTATTCAATTGGGAAATGAATTTTTTGTTATACTATTGGACATACTTCCAGTTGCTTTGGGGTAGTAAAATAAATATGAAGCCTAAATGAAAGGAAATCTAAGCCAAATTAAATATGAATTATTATTTTTTTGGGTTATTTATCTATTCAATTGCAGGTTGCTCAAAAAATTCAACAAGTGGTAGATTCGTAACCCTTTGTTATCTGGTATGATAGATTTGTATTATTTCATTTGAGTTATTTCTAATTATGTTCTTTCTTCTTTTTTTTTTTTCTTTTTTTCTTTTTTTTTTAAGGATATGGTTGCATTGAGATGAAGATGTGAAGATCAAATTATGAAATTTCTGTTAGATTGCTACTTAGATCACTTCTTTTTGTTTTGTTGTTTTGAGTTTATCTTTATTATGTCAACTTTATGATATTCTACTTTTATCTTTAGCAGCGTTTGTGGCTAGGATGATGTTTAAATTTGTAATGGATTTATGTTTAGTGCTTCAATTTGTTGTATGGAATAATGAAGCATTGTTTATTGCCTTGTGAAATTCGGGCAATTCGGGCTAACCCAAGTTTAGATCATGAAACTCGGTCCAGGCTTGAACAGCCAAGCTTGGGTTGATGGTCGGGTTTGGGCACTTCTAAACACAATTTGAGCAGGGCCTGGGCAACCCTCCAACTCGAACGAACCCGCTTGAGTTGCACCCCTAGAATTACATAATCACCTAATTTTCATTCACTTTTCACTTTATTCCTTAATCTTATAATTATAAAAATAGTGCTGCTATTAGTACCCTATCAATTATTTTGGACTTCCCATTTCTTTGGACCCCACTTATAAATTGTAAAACCCTTAAAATTTTCTTTTCTCCCTCCAAATAATTTCAAAATTATCCTTGTAAATTCATTCAAATACACATCCCCACATCCCAAAAAGCCTCTCTCCCAAAATCCTAACAAAACCCACAGCGGCGGAACCTCCTAAAACAAGTGGAAAAAATTTGTGTAATTAAAAAGTTTTTTCTCTACTTCATTACGAGATTGTCAGCCTGTTTGATTTTTTTCTTCCATTACATTTTTTCACACACATAGCACAATCCACTTTCATGCTTCTTTGGTTGGTTTTCTATCATTTATCCATGGCCTCACTAAACTTTTATGCTCTTTGTATGAACAAAAATGAGCAAGATTTCACTTCCCCGGTTGACCGACAAGTTGACCACCCAAGGGTGATCCGACCTCCTTTGTTTGCCTGCTTCTGCTGCTGCTTCAGGTATCTGTTCCCGAACAAATAAGATATGTTCAATTACCTATTCCTGAACAAATAAACAATGTTCGGGCCTATAGCGATCCCGATTTTGACCCGGCACTTGTGGTAGTCCGAACTCGGGTTTATGGTTTCTGAATGTTGTTCATTGTCTTTTCCTCTTTATTCCTTCTAAAATTTGGTTGTTTGGACGTGTTGAATGTGTTTGGAATAGGTTGGTTGCTTGGTTTTCAAACCTTATGTTGCCCAGAATTTTGGTCTTCCGCTCAAGCGGCCCTTCTTACGCTCGACCAGGATTTGCAAACTCTTAGTACTTTGCACGTTTGCAAAAGTACTGGAGGGGTATTTTTCACGCTCGAGCGGCGTTTTCTACGCTCGAGCGGCCTTTCTTGAGCTCAAGCAGTTTGTCTATTGTCTGCAAAAGTACTGGAGGTGTGTATTTTGCACTCGAGCGGAACATTTTATTGTGTTTGACGTTCGAGCGTTAACTCTTGCGTTCGAGCAAGCTGTGCGTATATCAGATCGCGAAAATGACTTTTTACATCACTTTTTCAGATCTTTTCTTCCAAAAACCCAAAAGTGAGACCTTCTCTCTCTAAAATACTCTCTTTATCTACATTTACACCTAAATCTAGTGATCTTTACACCCATGTGCCTTTATTAAAAAAAGAGTACGTTTCAAGAGCTTCCTTTTGGTCCAATTGAAGTTTGATGTCAACGTCCTTGAAGATTCTCCATCTCTACCTTTGCTCTTCTAAGCTTGAAGTAGGGATAATCTGCACCTTAATATGATTTTTAGCCTAATTATTTGTTGTTATGTATAAAATGTGGAATATTGGGGATATTTGTGGATAAACCTAGGGCTTGGTGTGGAATGAAAGAGGGGTTTTCAAATGTAATTGGTAATAAATGGTTTGGGTGTAGATGTAAAGGTTTGTTGTTGAAAAATGGTTGATTTTGACACTTGAGTTAGTATTTGGAAGAATGGGAGTTATGCCCTAGATAGATCAATTTGTGTTTTGTATAAATAAACGAAATTGATTATGATATCATGGAATTGGCTAGTTGTTGATGTAAATGGTGGACCCGGATACGCGTTATCTCGCTTCTATGGAAATTTGAATAAATTATCTGTCTTGGAATTGAATATCTGTTTAGAAATATTTGTATTGGGCTATCGGTAGAGGATAACTATGATTGTTGTAGAAATTGTATGAGAATTAGGTGAATTGAAATTAATCATTTAATTGTGTCATTGAATATAACGGTATGTTAAGGCATTAAATATGTATAATTGATAGTCATTAAATATGACGACACTTTTAAATACATTGTATATGTATAATGTTTTGGGAGGAGAAATGGGATATACTCCATGTTTTAGGAGGAGATAGGAGATGGACTCTATTGAAATTAAGTTGGCTAGAGTGTCCAGAGTGAAAGTCCCTATAGACGTCCCCGAACGCATCCCGGCGAAAGGGGTGCGAGTCCCCCCTCCGGTTCTGGTTCGATATTGGGTCACTACAGTTCGAAGGACTCAAATGTCACGGTTCTTAATCTTGAACCAAAGAGTCCAAATCCGGCAAATCGTTTTGAGAAAAACAGATTTTTAGAAAAGAAGTGCCAAACATGGACTGTTTTGCCAGATACAGAGTCGCCACCTAAATATTTTAAAATGGGAAATTTAGGAAATCCTGACTCGGTGCCAAAAGCCACGTGTCCGTCATCACCAAAGTTGCCTCAGCTCGGGAACTTGGGTACGATTGGGGAAGGTCACCTCGTGAGCACCCCCGCTCGCCCGGTCAAAGACCAGCCTCTACTAACCATGATATCTGTTTTTGAAAACATTGTGAGTTCTTATTCCGGTTATTAGCCTAGGTTACTATGTGATGCGCACAGCATACAAGTATAGACTGAATCGCCTGAATTGGAACAAAACATTTCATGTCTGCTTGTTTGAAAATGGTTTGATGGTGCTACCCGCAAGTAGGCTAAGACGTGGATTTGCCACCCTCAGGTGGGCTTAGAAAAATATGATTTTGCCACTATCTAGTGGGCTTAAAACAGACATTTGATGAATTGTCCCAATTCAGATAACTCAACCTCCACCCACAGGCATTCAAGGCAGTTATATCACATAAGCACATAGCCTCATGGTAAGTATGCTATTCATGGCAATCACTCACACGCATGCAAGGATGCTAAAGCATAAAACTTACCGAGTACTCCAAGCCAAAACAGAAGCTGATTAGAAATCTATGCATGGATCCTAAGTATACAGAATTGCCTAATGCGACACATGCAAAGATGCAAATTATAACAGGCTCGGCTATTCTAAACATGGCATATGGAATGCTACAACTAACATGTATTCAATTTGGAATTGAAATACAAATGCAGTTTGTATGATGTGCCGAGCCCAGTGAGTGCAAAACAGATGAATGATGCAAACATGCTGTCATACTGTATGCTAATTGAAATATGCCCTATATCTAACCATCATAAGCGGGTAAATAAAAGGGAAGAAAGACGTGGGGTTGGAAGACATACATCACACGCACGCACACTTATTACAGTTATGCCCTCGCGCGGAGGGTCCGAATAAATAATACAGTCCGAATAAAAGAATATTACAGTCCAAAATGATACAGTCCGAATAATATACAAATTCCTAATTAATTTACAAATTAACTAAGAAAGCTATAAACTGGCGCGCAGGCCAGGGTGCTGCCTCGATTCTGATAAATGATGCATGTTGGGCTGTCTTGGCGCTAAAATCCACGACGATGCCCCGATTAGCCTCTATTTGCACTTTTTCTTGAAATGCGTGCCAAATCCCGAAAAATTACTGATTCTTCATTTTGCTGCAACAGAGAGCAGGAAAGGGGCATAGCAATGTATTTCACAAATATATGCATGCCTCGATCCTCGTGCCACCAATCACGCATCTCGATGCATGATGGCCGAGGAGTCGGATTGCACAACTCAATATAGGATGAATGCTACAACAAAACCTAACTCCATCATGGATAATCCGGAGTGTCGGTGACTTGGGAATTGAGACCCGTTCCGTCACTCGGAGTACGGAACGCGCCTCGTTTCCCGTGCCCGGGCTAACTCCTATCCCGAACACGATGCAATATGCATGACATGCATGAAATGCAACTAAGATACAATCCTAGCATGCACAATGCTATGAAAACGAAATGTCTCGAGATGCGTGCACGCGGGCACGCAAACCGAGAAAATGATCCTAAAGCATAAAATGGTATACGCAATGCAAATGGACTTACACTAACATGAGGGGACCTCAGCCACACTCACATAAGAGGCCGTCGGATAAAAGTGAAGTGCCTCGAAATGTGCGCACACAGGCACGCAAACCGAGGCAATGGCATAAAGGCATGAAACGGCCTGAAATATGATATTCAAAGAGGCTAAGAATGAGATGTCTCGAAATGCGTGCCCACGGGCACGCAAACCGAGAAAATGACATACGAAATGCGACAGGACTAAAATGAGATATGCGATGCAATATGGGCTTATACCAACATTAGAGGGCCTCATCCGCATTCACACAGGAGGCCATCTGATGAAAATGGGCTGCCTCGAAATGCGTGCACACGGGCACGCAAACCGAGGCGATGGAACTAAAGTATGAAATGGCATACACAATGCAAATTGGGCTTACACTAACATGAGAGGGCCTCAGCCACACTCACATGAGAGGCCGTCGGATGAAAATGAGATGCCTCGAAATGCGTGCACGCGGGCACGCAAACCGAGGCGATGTATTAAAACATGAAATGACATTCCAAATGTAGATTGGACTTATACTAACATGAGAGGGCCTCAGCCACACTCACATAAGAGGCCGATGGATGAAAATGAAGTGCCTCGAAATGCGTGCACACGGACACGCAAACCAAGGCAATGGCCCTAAGGCATAAAATGGCATGCAAATGAGACGTGGCATATGGCATATGGAAAATAAAAATTTCAGCAGCCAAAATGATGCAAAAACAGCCCCCGAATTATAGCAAAATTACACCCGATGCCCGAAATGCTATGCTAAGTACCCGAAATGACTTGCAGCTATGCCAAACATGCACAATATGGACATGAAGTGTAAAGACAGATGCTAGAAAGTCCCAAAACTCACATTTTTCCAGCACAAAGTATGGCCAAACAACAAACACAAGTATGGCAAAAATAGCATGCAAAAATGGGGGAAAAAGAGGGGAACAATGAAGCAAGTGATATATACAATGCTCAAACTGAAAAATACAGTTCTACAACATTGAAGAGGGTCCAAAAATATAAACATTTACAGCTTATGGAAGCCCTCAAAACAGTATACAAATACGGCAAACATAGCATGAAAAATATGGACCAAAAGAGGGCTATAAAGAGAGGTATACCAAGCATTCTCCAAACAGCTTAAGACCCTTAACAAAACATGAAGAGTGGGTCATTTTAAGACTATTTCCAGTTCTGATAATGGCCCAAAACAGAATCAAGATAGGCCTAAAAAATCATGCAAAATATGGACTAAATAGGGGCTATAAAGAGAGGTCATGCATGGAAGCACCAAACAAGGTTGATCCCTCCTACAATGTTGTAGAGGAGCTCAAAATAAGCTCAAACACAGTTAATGGCATGCTCCAAAAACAAATTTACATAAGCTAAAAATAGCATGCAAGTTTATGGTAAATTTGATGGATATTGAAGCAAATGGTATGTAGAAGCTCCAAACAAGGTTGAGCCCTTCTACAATGTTGTAGAGGGGCTTAAAATAATCCTAAACTCAGTTAGGGTCGGAGCCCAAAACCTCAAGAAAATAGGGTAGAAAAATGAAGCAAAAATAAGCTCAAAAAGGGTAAAAGAGTACTCACCCTTGAAGACAAGACTTTTATTGCTTCTTGGCTTGAATTTGTTGCTTCTTAGCCTTTGAAAAACCTTCCTTTGCTGCTGGAATGGAAGTGGTGATGGTGAGGCTTGGTGTTGACGAACAAATGAGACCAAAACTTGAGAGTTTGAGAGAGATAGAGAGAGATATGCTTGTATATCCTTGAGAGATATTTTTCAACCCCTTAAAAATATCTGGGAGGCCAGCTATATAGGCAAGAAAATCGGAGAAAAGGTGGGTAAAAGGTGCTTTAGTTGCAGGTGGCCGGCCAGCTAGTTTTTCTGGCCGGCCAGCTAGTTTCCAAAAGCTGTCGGGAAGAACACCGGCCGGTGGGTTCTAGGGAAGTCCAAATGTGGCCATTCAAGTGTCCAAATTGAAGCCCCAGAAGTTAGCTTTCCAAAGGCGCAAACCTTGCATCAAAATTCATCCTTTGGAAAAAGTTATGCCCGTTTCCGTGAAGCCGCGCAGATTTAGTCCAACCGGAGTGATGCCCTACTTCAATCAACCATATCTCCTCCATCCGGAATTGAACTTAGGATATTCTTGAGTGAAAAATGAAGCCCCGGGAGTAAGCTTTCCAATGATGGTGGCCTCATACTTTAATTCCTCTTGTGCAAAGAGTTACGCCCGTTTCGGTGAAGCCGCGCAGACTTTTCTCCTTCCCGGGTTCATGCTGAACCACTTTTGACCAAGCAGAAAGCTGGTTGCTGAGACAATTGCTAGGATCCCACCCCCTAGTGACCTTCCTTATGATAAAACAGAGGTACCTGCCAAAAATGAACAAAAATCGATGCAAAACGAAAGCTCGGGGGCCAGAACATGCAGTTCGGGGTCCTGAAAACCGGCCGTTAAGCACCGAAAGTGATGTTTGGCCACGAAGTGGGTATCTAAGACCCCAGTGTCCCTCAAAAGGGAGTAAATGAGATGTATGCCAAAAATTGGAGGAATCGGAGATGGTTGGGTGGTCCCGAACCGAGGCACACGGCCTGACGGCTCCAAAAACCGGGAACCGGGCTCCGAAATGGACAAAATGGCCTACGGCCACGAAATGTAGCCCACGGCCACTAAGAGATAGTCTACGAGACCTCTCCCTCCCCTCAGGAAAGAAAACAGAGAAAACCGAGTCTGGTTCGCAAACCGAGACAAGGCACAGAAAAGGGTTCGGAAGTCCGGAGGTAGGGCGCACGGCCGCGACTCTGAGACTTCTGGACGAGCACAATATACAACATCACCAAGCGCTCAATCGGTGATGTCTGAGTCTTAAGGCCGGTCAAAAATGGGGTGTCTACAGTCCCGAAATCATGTGTATACATGGGTGCCGATCCCGCGGATGAAATTTCCATAAAATGGTAAGATTGAAGTGCTTGTATGATGATTGTGTTGATTAAGAACCATTGAGTTGTAGTCTTAGTCGGGTTATTCAAAGAATTATAAACTTGGTCCATGAATTGAAATGAAATTAATTAAGTTGAAGTGAATAGATGGGAATGGATTGAGATGTGAATATGGGTACCATATGGTCATGTGGAGAATGTGTGTTTTGTCATGACTATTGAATACACACTTGACACTTATATCTTCGTTAAACCTTATATATTATGATAGATTGTTTCTACTGAGCTTTGGCTTACCCTACTTGGGAAACCATTTTCAGGTACCAGTGACATGCTTCCTCCAAGGACGTAGCTTGGGAGGACCTAGGAACTTGAGGCTCTATTTTGTTATTTTGTACTTAAATGTTTATTCAAGCCAAGGGCTTTATATGTACAACGTTTATGACTCTCTTTTGTTGTAACCAAGCAATGTCTTAGAAAGATGTAAGCCCGTAGGACATTTATTTTGTTGATCATTAACTGGTACTACATGCTATAGATTCAGGATGTATATTTATGAATGTATATTGCACGTGTTATCTTTTGTAATATGAAGTTTGATGAATGAAAGTATTTTATTCCTGTTATTCTTCCGTTCATGAATTGGATTTATTATGTTATTTTGGGGGGCGTTATAGGACCTGTGTTCTCGAATTTCGGTCATATGTTCAGGAGTTCAGTCTCGAACAAATGACAAACAATTTTATTATTTTTGTCATTTTTTTCATGAAGCTTACTCTTACAAAGCCAATCTCCTCTGAGTTAAGAGCACCATCAAAGCTATGAACCACTTTTAAGCTTTTATTGTTGTACTCATCTCATCTCATGGAATTGTGATTGCCGGAAAAACTTCCACTCATTGTCATTGTCGGAGTAGTGTAAGTAATCAAATGGTTGCTGTTGGAATATTGCCGCCAAAGGGTTTTCAAGGTTTTGAGGGTGGGTATGTTTTGAAAGTGGGATTTGGGAAAGATGGATAGATGATGATGGAAGTGAGTACTTTCATAAATCCTAACTCATGATGTAGTGAGTATGTGGGCTTAATTGTGAGATGGAGTGTCTCAAAATTATTGATGCCTTTTTTAATAATTTTATTTGAGATTATTATTGTAATAAAAAAAAAACTAAAAAATAAAACATCTAAAATAATTAATGAGGTGTTAATAACAGCACTTCTATAAAAATTATGTTCTTGTATTTCATCTAGTATTTTAATGTGGTGTCCTTGGCACTAGCTATTAAAAAAAACTGAATGGAAAATGCTCATGTCATGTAAGCATGTTTCACAAGAAAAAATAAATATATAAATTATACATTTTACACTCTAATTTTTCCTAAGGGTTTGGTTTGAGTTTGATAGGTCTATTTTAAAATTAATTTTGTTAATTTAAATAATTTATTTTTTAAGACTTAGTGAGTAAAATATTTACACAAGAAATTAAGATAATTGAAAATGGACAGTTATATAGTTGAATCATATATGTTTATAAAAAGATAGATGATAAATATAATTTTAAAATGACAAATTACATTAACAATCCATATAGTTTGGGGTTTATGTCACTTTGGTTTATGACCTTTCAATTATGATACATTTAATCTTGAATTTTGAATTTCGTTTCAAATAAGGATAATTGAAGACATTGTTGCTCAATTTCAAATGCAAAGTCGTCAATTTAATAAAATATAAAATAGCTTGACAAAAATAAATGTCAGCAAATTATTTTTAAAATTTTTTAAAATTATCTACCCACCAAAGATAAAATTATATAAAAATGATAAATTTTTACATTTTTATTTTTTTACAAAATTAATTTTTAGTATATGTTTGGATGATGATCATGTAATGGGTGATTGTTTTTATTAATATTTTTAGATAGTTATCATGTAATAGATGATTGTATTTGTTGTTAACAAATATTTTTGGATGGTTATCATGTAATGGATTGTTATTAGTGTAGCACTCTGTGCTTCCTGTTATATTCGAACTGTATTTGACTTTTTATTTATCTTGATTGAGAACATTCTTAGTTCATATTTGAGCATTGGTTGAGGTATTACCATAGTGGTTGGGTGAGATTGAATCAGAAACTTCAAATTTGAATAATTGTTGTTGAGTAGTTTTCACTCTTTCATCATTTTCTCTCTCCATACTTTGACTCTTGATGTGAGGGTAGAACCATTGGAAAGCTTACTTTCGGGGTTTCAATTTGGGCACAAGAATAGCCCCTAAACAGAGTCCGGAAAAGAGAGTTATACCTGTTTGAATTTTAAGTTTCTGTGTTCGAAACATGCTCGCTTGAGCGAACTGTGCGATTTTCAAAAATTTTGAGAGCTTCTTTTCTACACTCGAGCCAAGCTTTCTTTGCTCGAGCGACCAAGTCACTAACAGACATTATAAAGTAACTTTTTGGCCCTACAACTTTAATTTTCTCCCACTCTTCTTTTTCTATCCTCTAAACCCGACACCCTAACCTTCCAAACTCTTGATTTCTCTTCTTTTTACCCAAGATTCACCCCCAAATCTTTCAAGAAGGTTGAAGAGCAAGCATAGATCAAGACTTCTACCGATTGTTTTGTGATTTCATTGGAGTTTCAAGTTAGATTTTCACCTTTACCTTCAAATCTTGAGGTAAGGATTTCTTTGTTCCTTTTTAATACCTCATCTATAGATAGATATGTGGTAGATTTTATTGTATAAAAATCATACCCATTATGGATTTTTTTGAAAGTCATGAAAGGGGATCTTGAGTTTGTTATTTGGGAATGAGATTGTTAAATTGGTTGTTGTTTGGGTTAATTGGGGAGTAATCTAGTATGTTTGTGTTGAAAGAAGAAAATGCCATAATTTAATGTTTTGACTTGGTGAATTAAAAAGGGGTAAAGTTGACTAATGCTTGTAAATTGTTATTATGGTTTGTGTAAATGTGTTAATAGCTAAAATTGAGAATTAACTATGGCATTGGAATTATTTTGGATTGATCATATTAAGTTAAGTTGGGTTATGGCTTTGATATCCATGGATTTAATTTTGTGAAATGAAAAGAATGGATTGGGATAAAGAGTGGAGTATGTTAACTTGGAAAATAAGAGAATTGATTTTTGAAAGGGAAGAATGAAATTATAACGCTATGTGAATTTCAAAAATTAACTTGAAGTTGGATTATGAATATTTTATTTACTATTGTTGTTGTTGGATTTAAAATTTCATGAGAGTTGGATTATTATAATACGTGTGCTGAATACATACATTTCGAGGTGTTGTCCTTGGTCATCGGTGGAGGATGACATTGTTGTGTTTAGTTTATGTGTATGCATTATACTTGTTGGTTGTACTTTGTCATGTTGTGATGATTGGTAACGTATACTGCGCTGAGAATGAGAGATACCATTACCTTCCAGCCAGTATCTGGAGAATTGGCTACGCTTAGAATGAGAGGTACCAGTACCTTCCAGCTAGCGCCTAGAGAACTTGGCAAATGCACTATTACCTTCCAACCGGTGTTTGGTAAATTGGCATTTCGTTATGGAAAGGTGTATCCTTGGCTTACCGTGCTTAAGGCAGGTAGAGTAGAGCTTATCTATCATTATTATCTCAGTGTACCTGTGTATGTCATGCGTTATGATGGTTATAATTCAGGAAGGCCGAGTTGTCTCATATGTTAAGTAGATAGTTGTTGGGTGCTGTAGACCATGTATTGAGTTTGTAAGTAATGTGAAGGAAATCAGAGATTTATGAACATGTTTCAAACTCCAAAACAAAATAGTTGTTATGAGATGTTTTGAAATGGGAAATGAAAAGGAACTGTGAACTGTCTGTATTGTTAAAGGAATTGAATAATTTTGGAAAAAATACTTATGTAAATATTCTTTAGTTATAAACCGTCACATTATTTATATAGTATGAGACTAAGCATTCATGATTATAACTATCTGTAAGTTGTTATTATTTAGGATAATGTTGAGATCCCTACTGAATTTTATGTTCATCCCACGTTGCTAATCATTTTTCAAGTGAACGTCGAGAAGTGTTTTAAGGTCATGGATCTTCTTTATTTGTTGGCCATAGGGCCTTTTATTTGTCGGTGGAATGCCATCGATGTAAAAGGGTTAAACCCTTTCTCTTAATTTAAAAGATGTAAGCCTACAGGCAATTTATTTAATTATAACTCCTACTGCATTCATGTTGTACTCGGATGAGAGAATCTTTATTCATGTGTTCTTGCAAATGTAAAGAGTTTCCGCATATTATCTCTGAAATTGAATCTATAATAATTATTTGGTAATGGAATCCGAGTAATAAAAAGCGGGCGTGACAATTAGCCTTTTAATATATAATCAATATGTTTTATATATGAAATATGTTTAGTTTTAATTTTTTTTTTTTTTGATTTAATGGATTGGTTTGATAATGATATCAAAGTTATTGCAATGTTTGACTTTTAAAAAAAATAAAAACTAATTTAACGAAAATAAATATCAAAAAAATTTATTTAAAAAAATTATTTCTACCCACCCAAAAGATAAAATTATATAAAAATGATGTGTTTTTAATTATTTTTTCACCAATTTAATTTTTAGTTTCTTAGAAAAAATTTATGATTCTGAAAACCAAACCAAACCAAATAGAACTTTATAACAAAAAAAGTTTCAACATTATTCATTAAAAAAAAAGGCTATTATATTTCAAATAACATATAAGTTAACCAACACAAAATAAGTTGTATGATGACTTTGCTCTTGAAATGGAGCAACAATGTCTTCAATTGTGTTTCTTTGGAACGAGATTCAAAATTTAATGTCAAATGTATTACAATTGAAATGTTATGGGCCAAAGTGACACAAGCCCAAACTATAGGGATTGTTGGTATAATTTGCCTATTTTAAAAATAACTATCTATTTTTTGTAATACAAATTTGATTTAAATATATAGTTACCGATATTCGATCATCTTACTTTTTGTAAGAATATTCTACTCAACGAGTCTTAAAAAGTGAACAGTTTGAATCATCGAAATCGGTCAAAAAATGGGCCTACCAAACTCAAATGCCATTTCAAGTTGAGATGGCCAATTTGAGAGAAATCAAACCCTTTCCATAATTCCTCACATTTTAATTTTCATAATAATTTTAAACAATAAATGACAAAAAGATCACATTAAAATATGAGTCGAAATTTAAGAACTTAATTATTACAATAAGAAAGTGAATTGGCAAAGTACAATTTTGATAAAAGTTGAAAAAAATGAAAAATATAGTTTAACCATATTTAAATCAATACTAATTTGAACCGGGATTTCACTTATGGTGTGCAAGACATAGTTTAAGATGTAAGGTTGTTCGTTCAAATCTTATGGAGAAGAGTTTAATGTTGCAACATTTCCCACTAACAACTAATAATTGGTAGTATGTAAAACTCAAACTCAATTATCAGATTAAAAATATGCTAAAAAAATCATTGTGATAATTCCAAATATTTTTGTGTACTAATTATGTGCACATATCTTTACTGTCCTAATTAAGGGTGGGGTTTTTTGATAGTAAAAAACCACACAAGTTGCCATTGAAATGGAAATTACATATTTTTTTGTGTATTACTTATGTGCTCATATTTTTACTTAGTTAAGGGTTGAGGTTTTGAGAGTAATAAACAGTGGGGGCATACTTTTGTGAATGACAACATGTGGCCAAGGTGGCACTGAAGTGCCAGCCGAGGTGCCACGTGTCTTGCTCATGGCATTGAGGTGATCTCGGCTAGGCCGAGGATATGGTGCGATAATACCGGTATCTGAGATGAACAGATAAGGGACAAGAGTCCTAAAAAGGGGAATGACCTTAGCCTGGATAAGGATAAAGCTCTTAGGGAGTTTATCTTTATCTATTGGGGAGTCCAGGATGAGCATTGGGCTAGAGTCCAAGGGAAGCTAGGCTTCTACAGGGATTAGGTTAGTGCTGACTATAAAAGTAAGGCACCTTCGTGGGTCTAAGGTACGCTTTTGTATTATGGCTTGTGAGTTAAGCACAATTAGTTATCTTTGAGAGATATTGATTACTGACTCGATCGTCGGAGTGCCCCCAGGTGGAAGAACAACCGTCGGAGTCTTTTCTTTCTGTGGCAGGTCGTTCGGGCGTAATCTATTTTGCATGTGTTTTCCAGGTGAGTACCTGTTTGGCAATGTGGTCAGAAAATAGCACACACAATTTGGCACCGTCTGTGGGAAAGAAATGAGAATAGATGGCCAACGACGGATAGAAAGAGAAGATCGGGGACAACATCCCTACTGGAAGTGGTAAATACTTTGATCTTAACGTAGAGGAGGATAACTGCAACGAAGAAACTTGGGATTAGAATCCCGGAGAGAAAGACATCGGCCAGGAGGGCGACGTACCAAAGAAGTCAGATCGAGGTAGGTATTATAACGAGGACGACCTTCAGGTATGGAAAGATATCTCCTGCGAAGGGATGGCGAGATGAAGGGAATGACGAACAAATTGGCAGACCTGTAATCGGTTGTCAATTTCATGATGCAGAACAACGTCATGTAGCTATTGTTTTCGTTACAAGATACGCCGATTCCAAAGACCAAAAAGATGTTCGTAAAAAGGCGTAGCGGTTCCTCCGGTTCCAGACACCAGACCAAGGAACACTCTCACCGGCCTTCAAGGGAGGTTGGGCGAGGAGAGTCAATGAAGGGAGATTCTCGAAGGACACATTGTACCAAAGAAGCTGACCCTAAAGAACATCGACATGTTAAAGGGAAGGAACTTTGTTTCTATACGACCAATGGAGGAAGGTCCAAGAGGACCTATAATGATACTAGGAGTAGCATACCGAAAAGGCTGAAATCCGTTGATAGCCGAGCTTCTGGACGAACCAAGAAGTATTTGAGGGATTACCTCCAGAGGAAGTGACAAGATGCCGAGGTATAGGGATGGCAATTCGAAATTGGCCTGACGGGGACCTGACCTCCCGACCCCGATTAGAGCGATTTTTCTCTGAAAAATACCCTCGACGGGCCGGGGATGGTATTCAAAAATAAATCCTCGATAATGTTCGAACCGAAAACGGTGATACATTTCCCAATCCTGTTCCCGGCCCGACCCCGCCTCATCCTCAACTTCCGCTCCATTTTTTTCCCAAAGTAAAATTACTATTCTACCCCTATCTATATATATTTGTGTATTTGCTGCTCTGCTCCCTTACACAGTCACACTCATATACGGCTTCGTTCGCATGAGAAAAATGAGGAAAGAGAGAAAGAGAGAGAGGGAGAGAGTTGATCCTCGCCGATCTCCTCCATCGAGAGAAAAGTTGTCCTCTACACAGCGTCACTCCTCCACCGCCCTCCTCTGCCGATCTCCTTTGTTGCCCTCCTCCGCCGCTCGACTCTTTTTGTCTCTCTTTCTTTGTGTTATATATGTATATATATATATATATATTAGATTGCAACTTAGATCTGTGCGATTGATGATGATGATGATCAGTTGTTGTTGATTTATTTTTATTTTTTTTTGGATCTGTTCTGTGTATTTTTTTTTTATTTTTATGATCTGCTGTTGTTGAGCCGTCGTTGATAATGATGATCTATGGTCTGTTGCTGTTCTTCTTTCTCTTTCACCATGTGATTTTTTTTTTTGATCCTCGATAGAGCTTCAAAGCAGTTTTGAAAAAAAAAAAGGTCGGGGATTTTCGGGCTCGAGGAAACCTGATCCCCGTTAGGGGGCGGGGGTGGGGGGAGGTGATGGTTCCCTATCGAGGATCGAGGACTGGGACGGGGAATTTTGTATGTTCAGAGATCAGGGACGGGGGGTGTAATCCCCAGCCCCGCCCCGGCCCTTTGCCATTTCTACTGAGGTAACCTCACCGGTCAAGTCAAGAACGCCGTTCTCGGTAGAATTGGACAAGTTTGAGGCCCCGAAGAGGTTCTACATGCCGAGATTCCAGATATATGACGGTAAGACTGACCCTAACTTTCACGTCGGCTTGTACCTGAACTCCATGGCATTATACACTGGGAACGAACTGTTGCTCTGCAAAGTGTTCGCCTTATCCTTTGGGCAAATCATATCAGACTGGTTTCATAAGTTGCTGAAAGGAACTGTGAAAAGCTGGGAGGGCCTAGCCGAGATGTTCGTGGCTAGATTCGTGACAAACAAACTACAGCCATTGAGGGTGGACTCCCTGATGGCTCTGAGAATTAGCGAGGATGAAAGCCTTGGGGCCTATGCCAAAAGGTATTATGAGGTGTTCAACCGAATACCAGGATGCAAACAAGAGGTGGCGGTCGTGTCTTTTAAGAACGGCCTGAAAGATGATTGTCTGCTTCGAAAGTCACTGGCAAAGACACTACCAAAAAGTATGGAGGAACTTATGGTCAGGATAGACAAGTATGCCAGGGCCGAGGAGGACACGCTGGGACAAAGGCGTCAAAACAAGAGAAGAGAAACAGCTTGCCAAAATGAGGCCGAGGTAGTGGTGGATACAATAAACAAGAGACAGGATTGAGGGCCACACAGGCAGTCACAACCGTATTCCGAATTCTGGTCTACAAAGTCTTGGAGAGAATCTGAAATCAGCCCTATTATAGAGCACTAGCTAGGATTCTTGGTGAATTTATGGGAAGAAGTCTAGGGAAACTTTATGCCTACCACAATGAGGATGGACATCTAACTCAAGGGTGCAGAGCCCTAAAGGCACATCTGGAAGACCTGGTAAAACAAGGTCATCTAAGAGACCTGGTAGATGAGACCAGGACAAGAAAAGAGCAAGCGAGACTGCCTCAGGCACCGGCAACACCACCTTCTCCAACACCACAACCGTAAGCAGACGAACCTCGAGTGATCAATGTGATCCACTCAAAGGTCAATGAGAACGAGATACGTGGGGAAACTCAGAAGGTAAAACACTTGCAACATATGTATCAAGTCCAGCAGAAGAGACTTAGGGCAGACGAGTGCTAGGGACCAATGGTGTCCTTTACTGAAGACGACCTAGAGATGGTGCAGCATCCACACAACGATGCCTTGGTAATATCTCTCCAGATTGGAGAGTGCTAGGTAAAACAAATTCTAATTGACCAGGGCAGCTCTTATGACATCATGCATGTCAGGTGTTACAAGGAGCTTGGCCTTTATCAAGACGATCTGGAAACAATTCAATGGTCCAATGGTTGGGTTCAATAGAATGCCGACGTGGCCCTTGGGAGCAGTAAGTTTGGAGGTGCAGGCTGGCACCAAGAAGGTAAAAATTGAGTTCACCATAATTGACACCCCTTCCCCTTACAATGCTATCATGGGAATGCTATAGCTGCATGCAATGGGGGCTGTTCCTTCAATTTTGCGCTAGTTGTTGCGATTCCCAACAGACCATGGGATTGAGGAGGTCAAAGGAGATCAGGTGCAGGCAAAGAATTGCTCCATGGCAGCAATGAAATCCACCTACAACATACGAGAAGCAGAAGCAGTGGAGATTGAGAATGAGGACATGGAAGTCCTTGAGGACATCGGCAAAGAACCAGCCGAGAAAAGTCAAGAAGCCCTGAAGAAGATCTTAGTCTAGCAAGGGGATGAAGAGCGCTTCTTCCTTCTCGACTAAAGATTGGCCGAGGAAGAGGAAAAGGAATTAGAAGCATTCTTGAGAGCAAACCTTGAGGTGTTTGCTTGGACACCGTACGAGATGCCTGGCATTGACCCCAAGGTTACTTGCCATAAATTGAATATGGATAGGTCGACAAAACCTGTCATCCAGCGAGCAAGGAGGCCGACGTTGATGCATGTTGAAGCAGTAGAAGAGGAAGTGGATAAACGTTTGGAGGCCAGAGCTATTCGAGAGGTAAACTACCCGACATGGTTATCAAACATGGTTGTTGTGAAGAAAAAGAATAGGAAGTGGAGGGTTTGCGTGGACTTCACCAGCCTAAACAATGCTTGTCCCAAAGACAGTTTCCCACTTCCCAAGATTGATCAATTGGTGGATGCCACTTCAGGACATGGAATGATGAGCTTCCTAGACGCTTACAAGGGGTACCATCAGATAGCCATGCACCCCCTGATGAGGAGAAGACTGCATTTATCACCTCAAAAGGGCTGTACTGCTACAGAGTGATGCCTTTTGGGTTAAAAAATCAGAAGCAACCTACCAGAGATTAGTGACAAAGAAGTTTAGACATCTAATAGGCAAAACAGTGAATGTATACATTAATGACATGGTCGTGAAGACCAAGGAACTTGAGGATCATCTGGCCGACCTAAAGACAATCTTTGATATTCTAAGGACGTTTTGGCTCCGACTCAATGCATCGAAGTATGCATTTGGAGTTGGGTCAGGGAATTTCCTGGGATACCTGGTCACTAGAAAAGGCATTGAGGCAAGCCCAGATCAAATCAAGGCCATCTTGGAGTTAAAGAGCCCAACGTCAGCAAAACAAGTACAGATGTTGACTGGAAGAGCTGTAGCCCTAAATAGATTCATAAGCAGAAGTTCTGACAAATGCAAACCTTTCTTCAGTTTAGTGAAGAAAGCTACAAACTTCTTATGGACAGAAGAGTGCGAAGCCACCTTAGCCGACTTGAAGAAATACTTGACCACAGCTATAGTTATCTCAAATCCAATACCTGGAGAGGAGCTATTCCTATACTTAGCGGTTTTAGAACATGTAGTAAGTGCAGTAGTAATCAAAGAAGAAAAGACAGAACAGAGGGTAGTTTACTATGTAAGTAAAACCCTAGTAGATGCAGAGACCAGATACCTGCCCTTGGAGAAGTTGACACTGGCTTTAGTAATGGCCTCCAAGAAGCTAAATCATTACTTTCAAGCCTACAAGATTGTGGTATTAACTGACCATCCTTTGAAGTCTTTTTTGCAACAAGGAGATCTGACAAGTAGAATAGCCAGATAGGTAGTGGTGTTGGGCCAATATGACCTGGAATTCAGACCCAGAACAGCAATCAAAGGCCAAGTTTTGGTCAACTTCGTGGTCGAGTTCACGTCAGGCGCCATCACATATCGGGCTTCGTTGAGCCGAGATATACGATGTCCAGGTGAACAAGGAGAAACCCAGTTCGGGATAGCCGAACAGAAGAAAAAAGAGCACCTCAAGCCCTACAGTATTTACGTCAGCGACTCCTTCCGCCTGTTTGTTGACGGAAGTTCAAACCGACAAGGAGCGGGGGTAGGAGTAGTACTAGTATCACCGGATAGACAGATGCTGGAACAATCCATTCATTTGGGGTTTAAGGCCTCAAACAATGAAGCAGAGTATGAAGCACAGATAGCAGGATTAAAGTTGGCAGTAGCAATGGAAGCCGACGAGGTAATGGTCTTTTGTGACTCCCAACTTATCGTCAACCAAACAACAGGCGAATACGCTGCCCGAGATGAAAGGATGGTGGCCTATGTAAAGGAGGTGGGCAGACTGATAGCATTGTTTCAAAATTACCGACTACAGCAAGTTAGCCGAGATGACAACAGCCATGCTGATGCCTTGGCCAACCTGGCTAGTGCAATGAAACTAGGAGAGGTAAGGACAATAATGGTTGACTACTTATCAGGTCCAAGTGTAGAACCACTGAACACAGAGCATGAAGTAATGTGTGTGGAAATAGGACCAGGCTGGATTGATGCGATAATAGTATTCCTTAGAGATAAAAAACTGCCAGATGATCATAAAGAAGCACACAAGATCAGATTGAAGTCGGTAAGATTCAGTCTGACAGCAAAAAGGCATCTCTACAAAAGATCTTTTACTGGTCCCCTTTTGAGGTGTGTGCATCCTTCACAAATTGAAGACTTCTTGTATGAAATACATGAAGGAGTATGTGGAAGCCACACTGGGGTAGGTCACTTGCTCATAGGGCCATCACTTTGGGTATTGGTGGCCTTACATACGTAAAGATATCAAACTTATGTCAGAAAGTGCGAGAAGTGTCAGAGGTTTGCACCTTTGATACACCAACCAGCAGCGGATCTGAACCTAGTGTCCAGCTCTTGGCCATTTTCCCAATAGGGCATGGACCTTGTTGGACAACTGCCTCAAGCAACTGAACAAAGGAAAATCCTATTAGTGGCAACAACTTACTTTACCAAATGGGTTGAAGCTAAACCCCTCGCAAAGATTCGGGACATTGATGTAAAGAACTTCATATAGAAGAACATCGTCACCAGGTTTGGGATCCCAAGAGCAATAATAGCAGACAATGGTACGCAATTTGACAGTAAGCTAATCAAGAGCTTCTGTGCAAAGTACAAGATCAAGAATTATTACTCTACTCCAAGCTTCCCTCAGAGCAATGGTCAAGTAGAAGCATCCAATAGGGTTATCCTAGATGGGATCAAAAAGAGGCTGAAAACAGCAAAGGGAAAGTGGGTGGATGAGTTGCCCAATGTACTCCGGGCATATTGGACTACGCCGAGAAGATCAACTGGGAAGTCCCTATTTGCCATGGCTTATGGCACCGAAGCAATTATTCCTCTGGAGGTCAACATCCCAGGGGTCAGAATCCAGGGAGTAGAAAATGGGACCAATGATGCATTCTTGGCCCGAGATCTGGATTTATTAGAAGAAAGAAGGGAGAAGGCAGTAATTTAGCTGGGGGCATACTAGCAGCCGCTTTCCAGGGCTTACAATAAAAAGGTCAACCACAAGATTTTCAAGTTGGGGACCTCGTTCTGAGAAAGGTCATCGGCAATAAGAAGGATCCTAGAGAGGGCACGCTTGGCCCAAATTGGGAGGGACCTTATAGAATCATCTCGGTCCTGGGCAATGGGGCATATCGGCTTAAAGACAGTGAAGGCAAAGAGTTGCCAAGACCTTGGATTACTTGCAACCTAAAGTTTTTCTATCATTAGATTTCCTTTTGTTTTTTTTAAGTTTTCTATTATTAGTCGAAGTAATTAATAAAATACTAGCTCGATTTTTTATTTCAAACTTGTGTAAAACGATTAACCAGTTACTTGGCGATGTTTCTGATTGAAACATAACGAATAACTTAGACTTATTATATGGCAGAGTTGAATTATACTTGCATATAATAGAGTTGAACTAAGTTGGTGATGTTTCTGATTGAAATATGACGAATAACTTAGACTTATTATATGGCAAAGTTGAATTATACTTGCATATAATAGAGTTGAACTAAGTTGGCGATGTTTCTGATTGAAACATGACGAATAACTTAGACTTATTATATGGCAGAGTTGAATTATACTTACATATAATAGAGTTGAACTAAGTTGGTGATATTTTTGATTGAAACGTGACGAATAAACTTAGACCTATTATATGGCAAAGTTGAATTATACTTGCATATAATAGAGTTGAACTAAGTTGGTGATGTTTCTGATCGAAACATGATGAATAACTTAGACTCATCGTATGGCAGAGTTGAATTATACTCGCATATAGCGGAGTTGAACTAAACTGGACTTGCCATATCGGCAGAGTCAAACACAGATTGAAGCTAAGTGCATCTGGGTAAGATTAACAGAGGAACCAAGGTTGAGAACCTTGGCTAGTCTCTGTTTAAACTTCAACGACGAGGTCATAAGCCACATGCTTAATGAGAACCCAAATGGAACTTAAGTTCACATTAGGGGGCAGATAGTTGGAGAATAATGCTTGGGAGTTGGAATTTACAAGCTAAAGTTGGTTTAACACTTGTTAAAATTTTAAGAAAAATTTACAAGTTGAAGTTAAGCCAATGCTATGTTGAAAGAAATATCTATGTACTTACCGAGATTACCATGTTGCCAAGACTTGGAAAATAATGGAGGACATAAGTCTTGATAACTGAAAGTGAAGTGGCAAGTTTGAGATAAACAGTTGTGAAAACTTTCTTACAATGTTTTTTAAGTGTTAAGCCATGGTTGAGATAAACAGTCAACAGTTATACCCGAAGTATTTTACCCCGAGGAAATTGCATAGCTAAGGTGTATCTTGAAGACATGCAAATTACTCTAAGTATGAAATCATACAAGACAGTAAAAAGAAGACAAACATACAAACACTTGAAAGAAGAAATTGTACGTGCATTAAAAGAAGCAAAAGGGCACTTTAACCTACAAAGAGACTACTTGTTCAGATTACAAAAGTGGCATCTCGGCCAAATATGAAAACTGAAAACATTGTTCTAAAAATTACTAAGTACAAAGAAAAAGATTATAGCAAGACTACTCGGCATCGGTGGCGGGATGTGTCTCGGCCCTAGAAGACAGCTGGGGAATCTTCTTGGCAGCCTCTCAGCCTCGAACTCGGCGTCGATCTCTCGTAGAGTCTGATCAAAGCTTTTTTCAGCGATTGGCACCTCGGATGTTGTCTTCTGGGGGGAGGCACCTTTTGAGACCTCGGCCTCCTCATCCTGAGACAAGTCTAGGACTTGCTCATTCAGAGTTAGGGACTTGGCCCCAACAGGATCTTCAGGAACAGCCACCTCGGCCTCTTTGTCTTCGACTTCCTCTCCTTCTTCCTTCCTAGCCTTAGCCTTAGACTGGCTTAAAGTGGATGGGAATAGCAACACAAGTCGGCCTACGCCCCTTAGAGGAGAGTCCTCGGGGACAACCAACTCCTTCAAAGTGGCTATCCAACCAAGGGTGAAACCTTTGTTGCATGCCTCTTTGACTTGTTTTTTGTAGTCCTCGCGGACGTCGGCTACCCTCTCGGCGGAGGCTTTCTCGTCCGCCGCTTTGATCACGGCGGCTTTGGTGGCCAAGGCGTCTCGAAGTTTGGCTTAGGCTTCGGTTATTTTGGCCTCGGCATCTTTCTTCTTGGCCTTAAGGTCCTCAGCGACAACCTCAACAGCCCCCGTTCTTTCATCAGCCTCATCTTGGGCCTGTTTGGCTACCTTAGCCTGATCAATTAATGTCTTCATCTTGGCCTCGGCCTTATTGATGGTCTTGAGCAGGCCAGCGGCCTCCTTAGTGTTGCGGGTCAACTCCTTCTTAATGTCGAAAGCTTGCATTGCGAAGGAGTGGGCGTGTTGGATCACCTAGAAGAAATGGAAAAAATAAAAGTTAAAAAAATTCTCTAAGTATGGAAAAAACAGAGAGTACCAAGTATTAGGGGCTTACTTGTACGGAGTGCTGCAATGTGAGAGCAAAATTTTTGTATTCGCTAACCTCGGCGTTACATTCGAGGTCTTTGAGAAGGAACAAGGCAGTAGAAAGGGCAACGCCGACTTCAATGTCAGTCGCACTGTCGCCGACTCTGACTGGCTTGTCCTCGATGGTGATTGGAGAGGCCCAGGGGGCATTAGATTTCAGGGACCCCGAGGTTGTAGCAGACTTTGACCTCGGCTTCTTTGATCAGGTGGATTCGGAGGGAGCCTCTTTTTGGCGACAGAGACACTTTTTTCTGCCTTAGCCATTTTTGAGATTGGCAAGGTGTCCTCAGAGTCGATCTAAGTCACTGTTGCCTTGGCTTGGGCTTTCTTCAGCCTCTTTGGCTTCGGTTTAGGTTGAGATTGGGAAGGGGAAGATTGAACTGTGACGACATTGGGGATGTCGGCAAGAAGGTCCTCAGCAACGGCCTTTTGTCGCCCCATTTCGTCGGTAGAGATAGCAACAGTAACTTTAGTGCCAAGGCGGATCGCTGGAAGTGCGGTTGGTGGGTTGGCTGGATCGTAAGAGGATGCCTCGGCACTTCGGCATCTTCGCCACGAGTCCCGTCACTGGTGCAAAAGTGGAGCTTGATGTCGACGTTGGCGCTGAGAGGGTGGAATCAGTTATGGAGCTGAAGTAGATGGCTGTTCTGCAGGGGCAAAGGTTGATCCCTGATCTGGCCAAGGTGACGAAGTTGTGGTAGGAGTTGTAGCAGAAGGAGGGGACTTGCTCTTCTTCGGGACGTCGAGCAAAATGGACTTATAGGTTGGGATATAGGTGAGCAGCAGAGGGGCTTTCCGCTGGTTAACGGGAAAACCCAACAACTTCTTGGAATCCTTGATGGGATAGAAGGATTTGTGAAAGTCCTTGGGTGGTTGAGGAAGAACTGCAAAGTAAAACAAACAGACATTAGAGCATACAAAAATATCAAAGTAAAAAAGACTTGGTGACACTTGGCTCTACCATCCCTCTCTAAA
This sequence comes from Camellia lanceoleosa, assembly GCA_025200525.1. Classification (NCBI taxonomy): domain Eukaryota; kingdom Viridiplantae; phylum Streptophyta; class Magnoliopsida; order Ericales; family Theaceae; genus Camellia; species Camellia lanceoleosa. Next base: position 293,304 of record JANUSC010000196.1, read on the forward strand.
CTGCTCGCTTAGGGGATAGAGGTAAAGGTCATCATCTGGTGGGAACTCCCAGTTGCCCGAGATGATGAAGTAATCGTCTCCAGCACCCTTGTTGGAGTCTGGGAGGTCGGCGACAAGTTTGTACTCCGTGGATCTCGGCTTAAGGTAATAGATATAGCCCTTTTTCCGACTTTAGGCCGCACATGGTGTAACAACATTGGATGTCGACAAGAGTAATCCTAGCGTTCTCTTTTTTGGCTAAGGCAATTATACCATTAATAACTCGGTAAGAGTTAATGGCAAGCTGCATTGAGTTCAGTTTGTAATAGTGAATGACTTCTCGAAAGAGGATGCCAAGAGGGAACGTAAGTCCACACTCTATAAAGGCTACTACTGGGAAGGACATGGAGTCGTCTTTGGGCATGATGGAGTCCTCCTCCCTATCCAACCTAAGATAAACGTCGGTAGGGATGGCAAACTCCTTCCTAAAGTATTCTAACTTAGTTGGGGTGTTTACCCTCTACCTGAATATATCCATAACGTTGGCTAAGTAGGGAAGGTGTTGGATTTCAGAAGGAAGTGGTTTGTTAAGGTTTAAAGGACCTCGGCAAAACCTAAACGTATGCTGGGGCAAGAGTTTTTGAGGATCTAAGGGGAATTTGTTTCAATTTTTCCTAAAATTTGTGAGTTCTACAACAAATCCCAAAACCTAAGACTATGGAAACAAGAATTGAACGCAGAAATCTAGAGAACACAACGAGAAAATAGAGAAGAATAGTGATTCAGATTCAAGAAAACCAGAAGGGGTTCGAGAATATTGCATAAAATGTAAATGTGCACAAATTGAAGACAGCAGCAATTTATAAATAACATCAAGTGCATGAACAGTGTGCGTATGTGTATACCAGCAATAGATTGTACAAAGGCAGACTCGTGAAACAGATGATGAATGGTGGAATTCAGCACACAAATGACTATTTAAGAGCATGAACAGAATCACAGTAGCAGTATACAAGCATAACAAATGTTAAAGTAAGTCAAGAATTGAAACAAGGGGAAATACTGACTTACCAAAGAAAAGAAGGTCGGTGTAAAGAACGCTGGGGTCAGACGGTGGCAGTGAGTTGAGAAAAGCAACAAAAACTTCGTCGGAGGAGGTGAACAGAGTGGTTACAGAGCTTGAAGAGCTTGAAACAATGGAGGATTTGGGAGATGAGTGTTAGAGAGAGAAAGTTTGGAGAAAACGACAATACAAAGGTGAAAAGACGGAAAGAGAGGGGTGTTTTGATCAAAACACGAAAAAGGCGGCAAAATGGTATTGAATGTGCCGTAGATGACGTGCCTATTAGGCGATGCACGCAAAAACGACGCAACCTGATGGCGCGTATCAGGTACGGTTCAATAGGGAAAGGACGTGTGGCGAAAACAGTTAAGTTACTGTGCGTGACAGCTCATATGCGTATTGAAACTCTTTGAGTTCTTGATTTAATGAAGCAAAGACCTCGGCTATGGGTATGATCTTGGCTAAATAACTTGAAAAAACTTGTTTTTGATTCTAAGGCATTGACAAAACAGACTACTAGTCTTGGACATGTAAAGTCGATGAATGATGACCTCGGTAATAAAAGGTAGAGCATACTTAGCCGATGTGCTATATGGTCAAAGGATATAGGTTCCATCACCTCAAGATGTCAAGGTAATAGAACTTAGGGGACAGTTGTGGGGACATACTTTTGTGAATGACAACATGTGGCCAAGGTGGCACCGAAGTGCCAGCCGAGGTACCACGTGTTCTAGTCATGGTGCTAAGGTGATCTCGGCTAGGCCGAGGATATGATGCGATAATACCGGTATCAGAGATGAACGGATAAGGGACAAGAGTTTTAGAATAGGGAATGACCTCAGTCTGGATAATGATAAAACTCTTAGAGAGTTTATCTTTATCTATTGGGGTGTCCAGGATGAGCATTGGGCTAGAGTCCAAGGGAAGCTAGGCTTCTACAAAGATCAAGTTAGTGCTGACTATAAAAGTAAGGCACCCTTGTGGATCTAAGGTACGTTTTTGTATTATGGCTTGTGAATTAAGCACAATTAGTTATCTTTGAGAGATATTGATTACTGACTTGATCGTCGGAGTGTCCCCGAGTGAAAGAACCACAACCGGAGTCTTTTCTTTCTGTGACAGATTATTCGGGCGTAATCTATTCTGGCAGTATTCTCTAGTTGAGTACCTATTTAGCAGTGTGGTCAGAAAACAACACACATAAACCATACAAGTTGCCATTGAAATGGGAACTCACTATAAGAAATCAAGTTTTTAGGGACATATTTATTTCGTCTGTAAAAGTATAATATTTGTTGGGAAAAACTTAAGTCAACCAATTTTCTGTGTTGCGAGTCGCGAAATTTGTCCCAAATGGTCCGTCCGGAAAAGTCAAAAAATGACTTTTAGAGACGAAATTTTGCATTTGTCACTATAAATAGACTTTTAGAGACAAAAATATGTGGTTGCAAAAACTTTTGATTTTGAGACAACCAAAATTTATCTCTAAAAATCTAATTATAGTCCAGCAGACAGAGTAGTTATGGAGACAAAAATTAATTTTTGAGACAACAGAAATTGGTCTCTAAAAGTTTAAAGACCAATTTCCTTCCCAAAAGAATTAAAGAAATAGCTATTTTTCCATTCTTTTTTTTTTTTGGGAAGAGGAAATCACTATTGTTCCAAATTCACATTTGAATTAATTTTTGTCTCCATAACTACTCTGCTATAATTAGACTTTTAGAGACAAACTTTGGTTGTCTCAAAATCAAAAGTTTTTGCAACCATATATTTTTGTCTCTAAAACTCTATTTATAGTGACAAATGCAAAATTTTGTCTCTAAAAGTCATTTTTTGACTTTTCCGGACGGTCCATTTGGGACAAATTTCGCGACTCGCAACGGAAAAAATTGGTTGACTTAAGTTTTTCCCAACAAATATTATACTTTTAGGGACGGAATAAATTTGTCCCTAAAAAGCTTATTTCTTGTAGTGACTCCAAGTTGCTAGGCTTGTCAAATTATTATTATTTTATGTTAATTATAATCACTTATCTAATGAATGGGAGTTCCCAATGATATTGTATTACTAGAAATTAATTATTTAATCCTACTACTAATCTGGTGCATAATTACCTTTTTTGCTTTAATTAAACGCCATTAACCCTTGTAATGCCGGCAACAACTGGCCAAGATTTTCCTTGGTTTCTGTAGTTGTTGCCCAATCTTCCCCCAAACAGCTGTTTCCTCAATTTTTTTCCTTCTGTTTTTTAGTAAGAGTATTGCTAGAGACCTCAAATATTTTACCAAAAGTTTTACCAAATATTTTATATGGGTGTGGGACCCACACAATGTAGGTCTCATGTGGTTCCCACACCCACCCATGTGAGACATTTGATAAAATTTTTGATAGAATTTTTGAGACCTCTACCATTTTTGTTTTAGTAATATGTACCACACTTCTGATTGGTATATTCATATATTTTCCACATGGATGTATTGATTTGATTCTCAAAACAAAACATTAAAAAAATAAAAAAAAATGGAAGGAAAAAACTCCTTCCAAGTCCATGATTAAATTGGAGATGTCCAGTTTGACTCATTGTGAGCTTCCATCAAATTTGTCTAAAACATTTAAATCATTTATCTTGAGAGTTCGTCAAGTCCATTATCTTTAAAAAATTGATTGGACATTAATAATCATTAGATCAGATCACATTTATCTTTAAAAAAAAGGAAAAAGGAAAAGAAGATTACATAATTTTTTATTTTTTTAAATAAATGTGATATGATTAAATGGATATCAATATCTAATTAACATTATTTTTTTGTATAAATAATGTGCTCAATGAATCAGACAAGATAAACAATTCAAATTATTGATATGAGCCGTGGTGGGCCGAACTAGAGCTCTATAGATTGATCATAAACTGGAAAGAAGGTATTTCCAAAAAAGAATATCATTGACAAAATTTATATATATTTTCAGATAAAACTTTAACCACAACTAGCTTAGGGCTTGTTAGTAACATCGTGGAAAATTGACATTTTTTTAGATCATGGGATATTGGACCAAATTATATAAGTTCTGAAACTATTGTATTATGTTTGACTAAAGTGAGATATAAAGAATTTTATAAGATTTGAATTATTTTTTGATGAGATAGATATTAATAAAAGTGAAAATAATTGTTTATAATTTTTTTTTTTTCAAATTTAATTTTTTCATTGACCAATTGGGAAAAAAATTCTAGAGCCATTGCATATAATGTAAACATACGAGAATTGTTATTTATACCATCAAAAAAAAAAAAAAATTTGTTGTGCCATTTTTTTATCATCAAATATATATAATAAGATTTTATTTATCTTTAATATATTTTTAATAATTATTTTCAAATATGAAACCAAGGTGACACAGTCCCGCCAACTTGGGGTTTACCATCTAAACTATTCATTTTGTAAAGTGCACAGAGTTAGTTATGCATACAAAAATATATAACAACAATGATTCATCCCCCCTTTTCCCATCACCCCCTTTGACCCCCCCTCTCTCTCATTGGTTGCTTTTTTTTTCTTTTTTTTCCTACTCCTCCAATCACTCTCTGACACATGGCAAAGGGGGGTGAGGGGGTCTCAAGTATTATTCAATATATAATGATCAGATATTGATAATTACTTGGGTTACATTTGTCTTTAAAAAATAAATAATTTATTTTTAAGATTATATTAGATATACAATCTTTTAAAATACAAACGTGACTTGATTACATAGTTATTGATATGTGATCAATCCAATTTTTTATGAAAAAAATATCAATTAAATATAAGTTTTTGCAAAAATTAAAATAAATGATACATTTTACAAATATTAATAATTAAAATCTTGGTAACCATTTCATTTTCAGTTTATCTTTACAAAAATTTTAAAAATTGTCATAAAAATTTGTTTGATAATTTTTTTAGTTTATAAATAGTTGTCTCAGTTTGTAAATTTAAGGAAAAAAATGTAAAAGCAAAAAATGAGTTTACGTTGGTTTTTAAATAGAAATTTAAAATTTTGACTAACAAATTTTTTTTTCAATTAATTTTTTTGTCAAATATTTTTTTTTCAATTAATTTTTTTTCAAATAATGTTTTTTTAAATAATTTTTTTAAATTAATTTTTTTCCAATTAATTTTTTAATTATTTTTTTTTAAATTATAATGTGTATGATCCATTGTCATAAATAATAAAAAAATAAATATAAATATTTTAGGCCTGTACAAATATATTTTTTAGTTTATGTTTTTAAAATTTTTTAAACATTTTGCTCAAACCAAACGTGTTTATAGTTTATATTTTTCTAAAAATAAACAAAAATCAGTTTATATAATTTTTGTAAACATAAACAAAAAATGTAAACGTTACCAAACTTTTTATAATTGTATAATTATTTTCTAAAGATAGCATTGAATTGTAACTTTTTTAATTTCTATATACATAATCTAGTCAACGGCCTTACAGAAATAAATAGGATAACTTATCAATATACTTCTTGAGATTTGTTTAAAATAGGAATTGTTCTTTGTGATTTGAAAGATTTGTTTAAAATAGGAATTGTTCTTTGTAATTTGAAAAATTACAAATACCTCCCTGTTAGAATTTTTTATTTCACAAAATTAATTGAAAATCCGAAATTTCTAACTGTTCATCTATACAATAATAAAATTATCTAAATTATTAATTGAAATAAAATTTTAATGTTATTAAAAACTATTAATTAACTTGATAATTTATTAATAAAATGACTTATTTGTTATGAAATTAGAAACTTTAAAAGGTATAATGTAATTTCTAAAACCATAAAAAGTAATTTATAATTTAAGTAAATCTCAAAAAATGTGTTTATAATTTACAAATAAATAATTTAAATAATTAAAACAAACCCACAATGACTCACCATAGATTACAGTAGGGGTAGTTGTGCCAAAATGCACGACAATGACCCCAATTCCCCATGACATAAATATGATGATTGAGCAAACCAGAAAAACTCCCTATGGAAATTCAAGAAAGCAATAGAAATGTCTAAAAAATATGAATACACAAAATTTCCTTACAATTGCTGGACCAACATTAGAAACTAGAGAATGGTTTGTTTTCAATTGAAATTTAAAATTTTTTTACTAGGAAAAGTCATTAAATGAAAAATTTTAATTGACAAGAGTTATTAAACAGAACTCTTAGCGGTAAGAGTCGAAAAAATTTAATTGGATTATATTTTCATAAACTAATTAGAATTTTTTATTTAATAACTTTCACCGGGCAAAGACTTTGGCTTTGTTTGGAAAGTGAGTTGATTTTTTTTTTTTTGTCTATTTTAGTCTGGGGCTAAAAAACCTGGTTTGAGAAATGTTTTTGGCTTTTTTGGTTTTTTTGTGAGAGAAGAAATATAATAATTATGAGTTAGATGTGATGTTTTGTCTTATTAAACTAAAAAATTTATTTTGTTTTTTGTAACTAAAATAGCCAAAAAAAAAACCTCAAGATTGGCTTTCCAAAGAGAGCCTTTAAGTGTCTAATCCAGTTAAATTTTCAATTGAAAACAAATCAATTCGTGAAAACTAATAGCAAAATAATTTTTTTACAAAACATCCTACAGATGTGTGGAAAAAAATATACATAGGGAGAGGGAGATGTGTGGAAAAAAGTCTACAATGAACTTCACCTTTGTAGGGCTCCATTCCTTGATCTCTCATCTCCGTCAGAAAATCTTCTGTACTCTTTCATGAGTAACAAACTAATCACACATGATGGTGTGTCAATTTAATCTTGATTAAAATCACGAATTGTGTACTGGGACCACCACGGCCATAGGAGCTACTACTAAGGGAGTTGGCACCGGTGAGCTTCGACAAATTGGGCACGTCGGGTTAAATTTTAACCAGGGGTCAATGCACCGGAGGTGGAAGAGGTGGCCGCACTCCGGTAACAAGCGGAGCATATCCGAATTCTTGTAATCTCCCAAGCATATGGAGCAGCCGTAGGCGGTGGAGGAGTCCCGGTTGTGGAGCTTTGCTTCCGCGTAGAGTAGTTTCGGGTAGTTGCGGAGGGTGGCTTCGTCGAGGCCTTGTTCGGTGGCGGCGATGGAGTCGTTATCAGTGGTGGTGGTGGTAGTGGAGGAGGAGGAGGAGTTGGCGCGGAGGCGCATGTTGGTGAAGGAGTAGGAAACATATGTAATGATGATGATTAGTAAGAGGACTCCTAGGGAGAGTCCCATGCCATAGCCAAAGGATTGTGGGTTTTCTGGGACATCTGTGGATTCTAGGGCTGTGCTGTTCATTTTTTGTACAAGGACTTGGAGCCCAGAAAAGGTTGGAAATGGTGGTTTAGGGAGAGAGAGAGAGTTGGGTTGGGATGGGAAGTCAGGAAAGAAGATAAGAGGAGGTTAAGGAGGGATTAAGCAAGGAAGATGAATCATCTAGGAGAGGGGGAGGGAGAGGGAGGGACATAACTATCTGTTTTTACCATTAATTGGGTAAGTGTGTATCTAATGGTCAACTGTTTCTGTCATTTGTTTTTGTGAAGTTGATATCTCTCCTTTGAGGAGAATTTATTTGTTGGCCTTGAGTAGCATCATATGATATTTTAATTGTGATGTGGTTGGTAGAAGAATAAAATTTATAAATTTATATTAGATAATTAAAAAATATGATATGATATAATAAATTGTGATTGGTGAAGAACGTAATCACTTGATATTTCTGGAGCAATTAATAATTTTTCCCCTCGAAGATAGGATTATTAGGTGCGCTAATCAACCTTGTCTTGGGCCAATGAGTGGATATTCTATTCAAGTCGCCATTTGGTAATTTGATTTTTTTAATGGAGTTTTAGTTTTTAAATTTTTTTATATGAAGTGAAAAAATTTATTCTTTTCGTCTCAAAATATTAATTTTTTAAAAAATTTTAATATTTTTGATTGTATAATTATTACACTTTAAAAATAGTAATTTTTAAAAACTATCATTTAATTTAAAATTAAGGTTAGTATAATTTAAAAAAAAGACAAAATAGAAAATTTATGTTATTTTAGTTTTTTAATTTTGAAAAGAGATTAATATTTTGGGATAATAAAAAATAAAATAAAGACTAATATTTTTGAGACGGAAGGAATAATATTTTTAAAATTATTTTTTTACTTAGATAAATAATTATGAAAAGAAAAAGTTAAAAATTGATAAGTAAAGGTGACATTTTGACTTTCTTCTGCTAGAAAATTGGCTGCCAAAGACGACCCTTGGGGATACTTCGGGAATACTTCGTGAAAGTGTATATTTAATAAGCGAAAATTGATAGAAAGTTCAATTTAAAAGGAGTAAGGTAAATAAGAATATGTTAAAAATGTTGCAGGAAAATTAGCTTAAAAAGTTGCCGGCGTCGGTGGCCAATGATCAGTAGTAGCAAGTAGTAGTGGTGAGGTACAGAAATGTGTGATATTCAACAAATAGGGTATTGAATGAGTGACATGTGTCACATTTTAACAGATAGATAGTTTGGTGATTTTAAGAGATAGTCAGATTAATTTCAACATATACTTATCATTTTGGATAAGTTGTGTTCTTTTGGCCCAAAGATGTTAGAGTTTGGACCTAATGACTCAAAAGATTACAACATAGATTTATGTCTCAATACTTATTTCTTAATCATGTACAAACTTATTTTGATTTTGATAAGTTTCTAATTTTAGTTAATCAATAATTTAATTAGTTTCTAGTTTTACTCATTAATTGAATGCATTTATTAATTTTATCTTTTATATATAAATAATAATTTAACAAATTCTGTGACTCATCAAATGCAATAAAATATAATTAATTACTTAGCAGGACCCATTGTTTATTAGAAAAATGCAATTTGGTATTTGAAAAAGCATTTCAAAAAAGCCACAGCTTCTCTCAAGTCCAAATCTGGACTGGACGATGCTGTCCGGCCCTTTGAGGCTCACTACGGGTCGTGTTTCGATAATCTAAACCGTTAAATGTGTAAAACTCATTGAGTACTATATGCCTGTAAAAAATCACATTGATCGGATATCTAAGCTTTGGTAAGATAAAATTTATCCACTTTTTTCTTTCCTCATCTCTTTTATTTCTCTGCTCTCTATGTTACTCTAGCCCCTGTTCAATCATTTCCTGGCCATCTCTGTGACCTTCCATTCACTTTCATAATCCTTTTGAGGGGTACATATATAAAAATATATGTATGACAAATGAATATTATTTGATTTTCAATGTTTTTAACAAATTAAATAATAAATGACAAAAACACGTGTTACGTACAATCACACAATATCTGATCCTTTTAATCAGAATAAATTAGGAACCCTTGAATATGCATGAATTAGAATTTAAAATATTCCTAAATAATGTGTATATTGTGTGAAAAAGCTCAAACAAAAGGATACGACAAAATTTTGAGGTAATATATCAGAGAGGAGGATCTGGGGATTTCCCTTTCTAATATGAAATAATTAAATAAATAATAACAATAACAATTTAAGGTTTGGTATGATATCAATTGAGCCAAGCTTCTCTCCGGCCTAAGATTGAACTGGAGCGTGCTGTTGAACGTATATGGGGCCTATCTTAGATCTTATTTCGATAATCCGAACCGTTTAATGTGTAGAATTCGTCGAGTACTTTATCCATGTAAAAGATCACATTGATCGGATCAGATTTTTGTTAACGGTATATATAATTTTTAAAATAAATTATTGACAAAAATTTGATCCGATCAAATAGCTATCGATATTCGATCAATGTGATTTTTTACAAGAATAAAGTACTCAACAAGTTGTACACATTGAATGATTCGGATTATTGAAATAGGAGCTATGATAAATCTCACAAGTCTAATAATATTATCTAATCTACGAAGTAAACTGAAGACAAGTCTGACTTGTATTAATCATCCCATTTAGTAAACAACGGCGCCTCTTGGATTGCATGCCCAGTTTTTCCTTGGGAAAGGAATGTGGATCATGCTTGGTAATTTCAAAATGATTATTAATTAATATCGTTTCGATTTATAATCAAACTTACAAAATTTAATAATTAAAAATGCAAATTTAACCGTACTAAACACGTTTACGCATATCTTTGATTATCACATTTTATATAATTTTAATATTGACTTTCGTTTTCTGAGCTCAATATTGATATTTGTAAGATATTTAAAAAAAAAAAAAAATTGTTTATGTCTACCAAAATTTTTTAAAATTATTTATATTTCCATTTAAGAAAAAAATAAAATATGTATGACTCTAGGAAAGTTTTGCCCTCATTGGATAAAAATTCTGATATGCCCCTATTCATGACCAAGACGAATTTGATTGATAACTACAAATACCACAATCTCCTGTAACAAAGGCTACTTTAATTCATAACAAATCACAACAAAACCTTATAATCAAGTTCATAATCAATCACAATATAAATTTAATTTCATAATAATTCATAATTAACACAAAATTTATAATCAAAGTTATACTTAATTAGAGTGTATGGCGCACACATCGTGTGTACCTAAGCTTCGGCAATAGGTTCCAGCCTTAAAATTTAAAGCTGGGGTCTAAATGCCGGGCACATGGGTTTTGACTGCTCAATAGATTGGGCTTGGACCAGTCTATACTAGATTATTTAAGTTCAAGATTTATTCACGGCCTTAAAAATATGGACTTATGGGCTTTGAGAGAAACTTAACTCATATGGGCCTGATATGGGCCTTTTTCATGAACTTCAAAATTTGTTAAGAAATAAATAATTATAATACAAAATTTTGATGTGCATCACAATAATTAAAATGGCATATCAAATAATTTTATTCATTGAAATATAAAAATTACATCCATTATGGTTATTTGATTAAATTGTATGTTTCCTAATCTCATGAAAATATAGATATTAGTTGTATAATTGCCATGCTATTCATTTAGTTTCTTAACTTTAATCTTGTTGTCCTAAAAATTCATTCCTACCTAAAAAAATGAGAAAAGAAAACAAGAGAGAGAAACAAATATAATATTTATTATTAGTGTATATGAGTCTAATACAAACTTTTTTGATGGGACTATAGGGTAAGTAGGTTTCAATAAGCCCATCGGACCAAGTTTATGGGCCGGATGGACTTACTGGAGCACTACACCGAATATTCAAAAGAAGTGTTATGTAATTAATACAACCATCAGACACAAAATCTCAAAATAAATTTATGTCTCAATACTTGACTAATCTAACGTGTAGTTATATAGTAAACTTGACTATTTTTTTATTTATGTATTTATTTTTTGTTGTATTAGTCAAGGTGCCTTAACTAAACTAAGAATATTATAACATAATTTTTGAATCAGTTTATTTTATTTTATTTTTAAATGAACATGAGAAAATTAAAGAATATTGTAATAACTCTATATGGTTTGTAAAATTTCATATAATGTTTCTATCAAATAAATATACAGAATTAGTGTAGAACAACCCAATTCGCCCAGCCCCAAAAATACAATAATGCCAAAAGAAAAATAAAATAAAATAAAAAACAAAAGATTAACAAAAATAATCTCTCAATATTGAGTCTTGACTCAGCTATTGGTTAAAAGACTTCATGTTGGTTTTGGGGTGAGAATGAAGAATTGTGAACTTATATACTTTGTTGGTGGATAAATTAGAGTGTCAATCCAAAAACATCAATTAAATTTGGTTGAAATTTCAAATTTCCTATTGATTTCGAATGAAAATATATACTCCCAACCTCTGATAGTAACAAGCCACAACAAATCACCGCAATTATTGAGATTTCAGGTGAGCATTACTGGAGAAAGTTTCAGCTGTAATGTGTATACAAGCAATTCTATAATAGAGTGGTTGTTTGAATTAGGACGCATTACACCAACCATCCTTACAATTTGGGATTTATATTACTTTTATTTTTAACTTTTTAATTGTGATATATTTGATTTTAAATTTTGAATTTTGTTTTAAATAAGGACAATTAATGATATTTCCTTTGCAAACGGTCCATTTTAAAAACAAAATTGTCACAAAACTTATTTTGTGTTGATTGACTTGTACGTTGTTTGAAATGTAATGACTTATTTTTTTTAATGGATAATGTTAGAACTTTTCTTAGTTGTAAAGTTATGTTTGATTTGGTTTTCAGAATCAATTTTTAGAAAATTTTTCTTAGAAACTAAAAATTAAATTGGTGTAAAAAAAAAATTAAATAAACATCATTTTTGTATAATTTAACTCCGCCGGGGTTGTTAACAACTCCGCCGATCCCAAGCCCGGGTTAAGGAGGAGAGTTGTGTGTTAGGTAGCCGACAGCCAACACGTAAAAAAGTCGCTCAGATCCCTTATGACAATGAATCCTACTTTGAATCCTTTAAATGCTAGGTCGTTCCCCTCAAGTGACACATTGTGCCTGCCTCCAGGTGTTTCGAAAAGTGAGCAAGGGGCGCCGCATCGATGCCTGAGTGCGGTGAAAAATGGACAAAGGTTCCTGGGTTTTTTTAAGCGAGCACGGGTAAAGAAGCTAGTCAAAGACTATAGGTTTAGGGTAGCCACTTGGAACATGGGAACCTTAACTGGTAAGTGTAGACGCGTCTCGAGTAGGCCTCATGCTACAATTCGGACTCAAATTGTCACGGTTCTTAATCTGATCTCACAATGTGCAATGTGAGATTGATAAATTACCAAAGACTCTAAATCCGACAAATCGTTTTAGAAAACTGATTTTTGTAAAGAAGTGCCAGACATGGACTGCTTTGCCAAATACAAAGTCACCACCTAAATATTTTATTTTGGGGGAATTTAGGAAACCCTGACTCGTGCTTAAGGCCACGTATCCGTCATCACCAAAGTTGCCTCGACTCGGGAACTTGAGTACGATTGGGGAAGGTCAGCTATGAGCACCCCTGCTCGCCCGATCAAAGATTGGCCACTACTAAACATAATATCTAGTTTTTGAAAACACATGTATTCTTATTCCGGTTAATTAGCTAGAATTACTAAGTGATGCGTACAACAAAACAAGTATAGACTAGATCACCTAATTTGGAACAAAGCATCGCATATCCGTTTGTTTGGAAATGGTTTGAAGTTTGCTACTCGTAAGTAGGCTAAAATACGGATTTCAATGAATTGTTTCAATTCAAGCAATCCAACCTTCACCCACAGGCATTCAGGCAGTTAAACACTTAAGCAGTTAGCCTCATGGTAAGTATGCTTTCATGGCAATCATAACACATATGCAGTATGCTAAAGCATAAAAGCTTACCTAGTACTCCGAGCCAAAACAAAGAACTAGTTAGTAATCAATGCATGATCCTAATTTATGTTAAGATGGCTAATGTAACACATACAAAATGCAACTAGAAATAGGCTCGGCTATTCTAAGATGGCATATGAGATGCGATAATTGATACATGTATTCAACTTGGTATCGAAGTACAATGCGGTTAGTATGATGCGCTGAGCCCGGTGCATACAATGTAGATGAATGATGCAAACATGCAAACATAAGTATGCTAGACAGATGAGTGGATGCAAACATGCAAAGCATAAGTATGCTAATTTGAAACATGACCTAAAACTAACCAACGAAAGCAGGTAAGTAAAAGGGAGAAAGAAATGGAGGTTGGAAGACATGCACACACGCACGCACACTTATTACAAAATTAGCCTTCTCGACGGAGGGTCCGAATGGTTAATACATGCCAACTAATTAACTAACTAACAAGCTAATTAATTATTACACGACCAAATTGAATAACTACCTACAACTAATTATTACAAAACTTAATTAATTAACAAATTAATTAACTACAAATGAAAAGCAATAAATAAAGCTGCTCCAGCTCTATTCATAGAAACGAAAGGGTATGCATGCTCGCGCTCGGTTTCTCGCCTTGACACACCTTCCAGTTGCTCTCTTGGAGGCTCTGCCTGTAGGGTGTCCTCAAAGAACTCGTGCTGAACCTTAGCAAAACCAGTCTGGGGGAGTGCATTAGTGGCCTGCCGGCCATTTGAAGCCATTGCCAACCACTTGCCGGCCAAAGATGGCACACTGCCGGCCAAGGATGAAGAGGTGCCGGCCATCTATAGGGCACTGCTGGCCACTGATGTGCTGAGACACTAAGCTGCAGCAGAGCACAAAATAGAGAAAAGAGAGGGTCTTCCAAGGATATGTACGCACTATGCCACCCCATATCACCTCGAAACATCAAAGGAGAGGCATAGTTGGATCCAAGACCATTAATCACGCATCCTGATGCATGATGGCCAAAGATCCAACTTGTGCAAATCAATGTGAAATGAATGCACAAATAAACACATAAATGCCTAGAACTCTATCATGGATAGTCAAGAGCGTCGGCGACTGAGAATTGAGACACGCTTCATCACCTGAAGTATGAAACGCCCCTCGTTTCTCGTGCTTGGATTAACACTTTAATCCAAACGACAATGCATAGCAAGCATGGCAAACATGCAATATGACTTAAACATGCAAATATGCAATGTAATAATCCGAGCATGCAACAGGCATATAAGCATGATGCGAGGTAACAACCTTGAACAACATAACAAAATGCAACATGAACATATAAACATGCAACAATATGTAGAGATGGAGCAAGCATACAACAATATGCTAGTCAAGCATGCAACAACATGCAAAGGAGATGGACTTACACTAAAATGGACAGCTCTCAAATAGGTCCAAATCAGTGGCCAAAAGTGTTGGAATGATGGTATGAAAAACATGAAATGGCGAGACAAACATGCATACCAGTTGGCTCAAGGATTAAGACACAATGATGCAACTCTTAAGGACACTTAAAGAGTAATAAGCATGGATATGTGACAGCACCCTAAGCTCTGAAATCTCATGCAAATTGGCAAATTGATGCCAAAACAACTCAACAATGCAAGTATGGCATGTTAGGATGCTCAAAGCTCAAAATAAGTAAAGGGACTTAAGCCATGGCCATACAAAGAAAGCCCCAAAAGGGCCAAGGGGACCTAAAACAGTCCCAAGGCAGGTCCAAATAAGACCAAAAAACAAGCTCGAAGCTAGCCAACACGAACTAGAACACAAGTCCGAAAACAAAGAGCATGCAAGGCTATAAAAGAGACAATGCACTACATCTATTGAAACCAAACATGGCACGACTTGGACAACATAAAACAGAGTTACATCATGGTATAACAAGACAAAAAATGCACTGAAATGATGAGCCAAGGGCTTAGGCTTAATGGCATGCACAAAAGTTCATTCTTGAGGCATAAAGAGCCAAGGCTCCAAGGCATTAAAAGAATGGAAAATGCAAGTGTATGGCCACATTTCATAGACTGAAATAGCACTTAGAATGATGGCAAAGCATGCAAACATCACATGTATGGCATGGTAGGGGCCTCAAAACCCAAGACTAGCCTAAGCATTTACACTATAGCTATACAAAGCATGAGTGATATGGCCATGGTAGCCCAAAACAGTCCTAGGACAACCTAAAACAAGGACAAAACCATGCTGGAGCAAAGCCAAAACATGCTAGGATGATGAGTCAAAACATCATGCACATGAAGCTAGCAAGCAAGATTTGTTCTACAAGTATATAGAGCATGCAAAGGATGACCAAACCCACTTTAGACGGAGTCATGACATGGCAAAACATCATCAAAAACATGCTGAAATGGGCTTAACATAAGCTAGAATGACATGTCAAAGCATGAAGCATGTGAAGCTAGTTTAAGGGATTTACACTACAAGTGTAAGATGCATACATGGAGTGACAAAACCAACCCAAAATAGATCTAAGGCATGGTAAAACATCACCAAAAACCTACTGAAATGGAGCCAACACATGCAAGAAAAACATGCTACTTTGTAAGGCTATGAATGGGATTACACTACACATACAAGATGCATGCAAAATATGACCAAGCCAGCCATGGAAAGACTTAAGGCAGGTCTTAAAAGTCACAAAAAATGGTCTGAATCAAGCCTCAAAAATACATAGAGGCATGCTCCTTTGGAAGGCCAAAAATGCAAGCAAACAAGAACACAAAGAGAGGCGGCCACCCCCTCTGATTTGAGGCCTCAAAACCTCATGCCTACCACTGAAAATCCACTGGATTTCAGTGGTTAGAAGGCCAAACCAAGGCTAGCTCAGAGGCCTTAAGGCATGGCTCAAAACAAGGCCAAACAAGGCCAACAAGAGGGTTAAAGACCCTCAACAGCCAAAAGACCTTAAATAACCACCAAAAGCACTTAAAAAAAAGACTCTTTTCAGTTGAAAGAAAGGCCTAAATCAAAATGCAAGGATGGCCAAAATGAGGTACAAGAAAGTGCTAAAAAGGGGAAGAAACTTACCCTTGAAGAACTACTTCGAGACCAGCAACTTTAGGGGCCAAAAACTCACTTTCAAAGCTCAAGAAGTCCTCCCAAGAACCTCAACTCAAAGGTGGTGGTGTATCTCTAAGTGTTGTAGTGTAAAAGTGCAAGGAAAATGGGCTTCAAAGCACAAATGGACAACAATATATAGAGAGAGAGGGATATTTCTTCTTCAAAAAGCTGAACCTTTGCTAAGGAGAGAGGCTCTCTCCTTATATAGGAGAAAAGCAATGCAAAGCTTCTTCAAGAAGCTTGGCAAGAGCTTCATCCCTCCATACACGTGTATGGAGGGCAGATAAAAAGATTCCAGCTGGCTCAAAATATCTGGAGTAAAACCAGCCGTACAGGGGTTTTGCCGACCATCAGTAATGGCCGACAGTGGCTCATTGATGGCCAGCAGGCTCACTCAATGGTCGGCAGAAACAAATCCATAGCCGGCAGTGCCAGACCATGGCCGGCAATACACCAGGAGAAAGATGCTGAAAGGACCAAGTCATGATCCAAGAATGGGGCAGAAAGGATACAGGGTTCATAGCTGCTACAGTTCTGACTCATGTTACGGTTCTGAATCTAATCTTACAAAGTGTAATATAAAACTGATAAATTACCAAAGAGTCCAAATCTGGCAAATCATTTTCGAAAATCGATTTTAATCAAAAAGCGCCAAACATGGACTGCTTTGCCAGATTTCAGAGTCGCCACCTAAATATTTTGTTTTGGAAAATTTAGGAAACCCTGACTCGTGCCTAAGGCCACATGTCCGTCATCACCAAAGTTACCTCGGCTCAGGAACTTGGGTACGAGAGGGAAAGGTCCTGAAATGAGCACCCCCGCTCGCCCGATCAAAGATCGGCCTCTACTAAACATGATATGTTGTTTTTGAAAACACATGTGTTCTTATTCCGGTTATTTAGCTAACTTACTACGTGATGTGCACAGCATACAAGTATAGACTAGATTGCCTGAATTGGAACAAAACAATTCAATGTTTGTTTTCAAAAATGGTTTGAATTTGCCACCCTCAAGTGGGCTTAGAAATACGGATTTGCCACCAAACAAGGTAGGCTTAAAACATGATGATTTGCCACTTTAAGTGGGCTTAAAACTCGCATTTTGATAAATTGTTCCAATTCAAGTAATAAAGCCTTCATTCACAGGCATTCATGCAGTTTATCAAGTAAACAAATAACCTCATGGCAAGGATGTTAAAGCGAAAACACTTACAGTGTACTCCGAGCCAAAACAGAAAACTAGTCAGAAATATGCATGATCCTAACTATACGAAATGCTTAATGCAACACATGCAAAATGCAACTAAATAGGCTCGGCTATCTAATCATGACATATGAATGCAACACTTTGATAACATGCTGTTAAACACGTATTCAAGGATGTGTATTGAAATACGATGCAGTTTGAATGATGCGCCGAGCCCGGTGCATACAAGACAAATGAATGATAAAACATGCAAAGCATAAGGTATGCTAATCAAAATGTGCCCTAAACTAACCATCGAAAGCGGTAAGTAAAAGGGAGAAAAAAGTGGGGTTGGAAGACATGCACACACACACACACGCTTATTACAACATTTGCCCTCTTGACGGAGGGTCCGAATAATTAAGCTAAGCTACACTAAGCTAAGCTAATTATTACAAACCAACTAAGTAACTAACTTAGCTAATTACTTATTACAATACAAGACTTGAAATTAACTAACTATTCTAAGTTAGCTAAATATTACAAAATGAATTAATTAACTAAACACATTAACTAATTAATTACAGAAAACGACAAATTAACTAGCTAAGTAAAGTAGTTAAAATGGCCTCGAGAGCGAGGGAGAGATGCATACTTAGTTTGCTTCGCCCGGAAAATGCATTGCTTTGCTATGAGTTGTCTCTGTTTGTACTCGCAGTGACCTCAGACCATCGAACACACTTTCAAGTTGCAATCTGCCCCAAAACAGGAGCATTTTGGAAAATTTTGCTGCAAGTGACCGGTAGGCCACTTAAACTGGTCGGCAAGCTACCTAAACTGGTCGGCCGGCCACTTTTCTTTCCAGAATCTCAACTTTGCTGCAACAGAGATCAATAAAGGCACAACAATGCATTTGCAAGGAAATGTGTGTGCAACTACTCTCCTTATCATTTCTCAAGCTCAAAGAAGCGTAGTACTCGACTCTCAAGCCACCAATCATGCATCTCAATGCACGATAGCCAAAGAGCCAAGCTTGCACAAGTCAATGAATGCACAAATAGACTCGAATTGTCATCAACCTATCATGCATGCTCAAGGGTGACAACAGCCAAGAAATGAAACACGTTTCATCACTTTGAGTATGAAACGTCTTGCATTTCTTGTATTTGGATTAACGTTCGATCCAAACACATGCAATGCAACACACATGTTATCTTGACATGTTTTACTTGGCTCATTCTTGTTTACTCATTTACATTACGAAATCATTCCTTAATTGGTTAAGTCCAATGTGAAAAGTCCTCTAACTTGAAAGATGACCTAAGCTTCGAGTGCCTTGAGCATGAATGAAGTATCATGCTATTGGTTAGTTGAAATCCTCAAGAGAGGATTAAAACCAATGGGCACGAATGCCTCAAGTTCATGCACAAGCCAACAAGGGGCTTAAGGCCACTTTCAAAATGAATGAAAGTTTGAAACAATGGAATGTAATAACACACTTCAGCACTGAAATAGGATGCTAAATGACATCAAAGCATGAAAATGATGCATGCAAGACATGCTTAGAGTCGAAAGCATTGAAGCAAGCAAAAAGCATAACACTATAGGCATGCAATACATAGCACAAATGACCAAACCAAACTCAAAAAGAGGTTAAGCATGCCAAAATAGAGGCCTAATCATGCTGAAATGGGAGCTCAAAATGCTAGAAGAACATACACACATGCTAGCCCCTAAGCAAAGCATAATACACAACCCTCAAGAGCAATGAAGAAGTAAAGTATATGAGAGTGTGACTATACCATATGCACTGAAATTACATGCTAAATGGTGCCATACCATGCAAACATCACATGCATATCATGTTGAAGGCTTCAAAACCCAAAGCTAGGCAAGGCCCTTTACACTACAATCATACTAAGAAATACTCAAATGACCTTAACCATTCAAAACAGACCTAAGGCAGGTCAAAACAGTAGCAAAAACATGCTAGACTCGCAGCATAGGTGGCAAGAAAAGTATGCTCATGTATTAGCTCACAAACAAGGCATGATGCTCAACTTCTCAAAAGCATTGAAAGAACGATACATATGAGAGTATGACAGTGAAACATGCTCTGAAATCATATATCAAATGATGCCATATCATACAAACAACACAAATAAGGCATGCTAGGGGGCTCAAAACTCAAGACTAGTGAAGCCATTTACACCATGGCTATACAAAGTAAGCCCCAAAAGGCCAAGACCACCCAAAACAGTCCTAAAGCATGTCAAAACAATGCCAAAATATGTATGGAGTAAAGCTAACACATGCTAAAATGAAAGGCCAAAACACCAGGTACACTAGGGGTGTGTTTGATTGGACGGACTGGATAAAGGGAGATTAGAATCCATCGGACTTGAGTCCTGGGACTGTGAATCCCCCGGACTATTTGGTTGGATTGGATACGTATCCTATGTTTGTTTTTTCATGAGATTAGATATCTAGAAAGGATTATTTTTAGTGAATCCAACGTTTGGTTGGACGGACTGGATAGGATAAATGAACAAAAGACTATTTTACCATTTTTCAATTGTTTACTAAGTAATAGCAATATTAAACATATCTTTAATATTTTAATTATTTTTAGCTAGATTAAATAAAAATTTATTTTATTTTATTTTTTACACAATTAAATAAATTTATTTTTTTTAAATTAAATAAATAAATAAATAAAAAGGGTAAAATTTTGATTACTGTGTAACCATTACTTTTATTAAAAAATTTATATTATTTTTTTAATTAAAATTTTAAATAAAACACCTATTAAAATTTAAATAATGAAATTAAATAAATTATAAACAAAATTTTAAAATAAAATATCAATAAAATATCTATAAAAAATTAAATAAATAAAACATCAATAAAAAGTTAAATAAAATTATTTTATTTTTAAATTGAGACATTTAAATTTTATTGAATTTTAGTAAATATAATATATAATTAAATAGTAGAGGGTCAAAATGGTCATTTTAGCATCTAATCCCAACAGTGGATAGTCCTCCACATTCTGTCCCACCCCCCGCAGGACACAAAAGTTCCCCATATGGGAGATAAGGAGTTCGGACGGACTCCATGTCCGGCGGACTAAAAAAAAATTAAACGACGGACAAGGAGTACTATTTAGATTATAATCCAAATAGTGGATAGTCCCCCCCTCCAATCCCACGAATCAAACACGCCCTAGGTGTATAGGCAAGATTGCACTACAAGTGCAAAAACCAAGCAAGAGGTGACCTCACCAACCAAAATCAGAGTTAAAGCATGTTAAATAATGGCCAAAACATGCTGGAGTGGAGCCGAAACATGCTAGAATAATAGGCTAAGACATGAAGCATGTTAGGCTAGCAAGTAGGATTACACTACAAGTGTATGAAGCATGCAAGAGGTGACTCAACCAAGCCAAAACAAAGTTACAACATGCCAAAATAACACCAAAAACATGCTGAAATGGTAGCCCACAAGCTTAGACAAGCATGCATACGTATTGGCTTATAAACAAGGCATAAGACACAATTCACAAAAGCTATGAAGGAGTAGAATATGTGAGAGTGTGACTACACTACACATACTGAAATCATGTGAGAAATGAGGCTAAGGCATGTAATCATCACATACACAACATGTTAGGGACTTTGAAACTCAAAACTAGTCAAAGCCACTTACTTTACAACCATACAAGGCAAGCCTCACATGGCCAAAACCACCCAAAACAGAGCTAAGGCATGCTAAAATAAAGGCAAAAACATGCTGAAATGGTAGCCCACAAGCTTACACAAGAGATATAAGGCATGATGCATGTTAGGCCAACAAGTAGGATTACACTACAAGTGCAAGGAGCATGCAACCAATGACCAAACAAGCCAAAAATAGAGTTATGGTAGGTCTAAAAGGTCACAAAAACATGCTTGAACAAAGCCACAAAGAAGTAGAAACACATGCTCATTTGGTAGGCCATCAACATATGCAAACAAGGTACAAAGGGG
Source organism: Camellia lanceoleosa (assembly GCA_025200525.1). NCBI lineage: Eukaryota > Viridiplantae > Streptophyta > Magnoliopsida > Ericales > Theaceae > Camellia > Camellia lanceoleosa. Next base: position 314,985 of record JANUSC010000196.1, read on the forward strand.
GGAGCCACCCCCACCTATTTTGGGTCCTAAAACACATTTTTCACCACTAAAATTCCTCTGGAATTTAGTGGTGAAAAGGCCAAACAAAAGTGATCTCAAAGGCTTTAAAGGATAGCTCTAAGCAAAGCAAAATAAGCCACAAAAGGGGCGAACCACCTCCAATTCCAAAAACACTTTAAACTACCATTTTAAACACTTAAAAACAAAGGTTTTTGTAGTTGAAAGTTAGACCTAAAATAGCATGCAAAGGTGGTATAACACTTAATCAAAGCAAAGCTTAAAAGAGGCTAGTTTCTTACCCTTGTAGCACAATAAGAAACAGCAAGCAAACAACCAATTCTCTAAGCCAAAAACACTCCAAGGAGCTTAAAAAAGACTTCCACAAGCCTCAATCCTAAGGTGAAGGTGTTTGAGTAGGTGTTTGTGTACAAAAGTGTGAATAAACAACACTTTAAGGCTCAAAATAGCACAATATAGAGAGAGAGATGGAGAATTCTAGAGAGAGAGGGAGATTTTTGCTCTCAAAATTCTAAACCCTCAATTAGGGGGAGGAAGCTCCCTTTATATAGAGCAAACAAGCCAAAAGGCTTGCTCCATCCCTCCATACACGTGTATGGAGAATGAGTTCAATGAGCCACAGCTGGCTTAAAAGATCTGAAAATATCTAAAAAGGAGAAAAAGTGGCTACCGGCCAGTTAAGTGGCCGGCCGGCCACTTTCCCTAGCCGGCCAGCCACTTGAAGTGGCCTACAAGAGGGAAAAGTGGCCGGCAAGGCCCTCTCCCCCCCCCCCTAGGCAAGAGGCAACAAAGTTTGGCCCAAAAACCAAGGCCAAAACACAAAATGTTAAGAGGCTCAAAGACAAGTCACTCAGCCAAGACCTTCAGGCGCTCGAAACAAGCACAAACATGCACAATCATCGCGTGCACAAATGATGACATATAAGTCTTAAGGTCGGTCAAAAATGAGGTGTCTACAACATGCCTCCGCCAAGGCAATAGCTTGGAAGGAAAAAGAGAGGAAGGCTTCTCTTTTTGTATCGTGCTAATTGTTTTAAATTCAAGCCAAGGGCTTTATATGTATTGGATTTGTATCCATTTTGTTATAACCAAGCACAGCCTTAGAAAAATGTAAGCCATTAGGGCATGTGAGTACCTGTTGACTTTCATTTCTTTATCACTTATAACACATGATGTAGATTTAGGATGAGCCATTTATGAATTTATATCGCATGTGTCATCTTTTGTATACGGACTCTGATGAATGAAACTATATTGCATCTATTATTCTTCTGCTTATGAGTTAGGATTTATCGTATTTATTTGGGGCGTTTCAACTTGGTATCAGAGTATACCGGGTTTGAATACTTTAGATACGTGAGAAGTGGTTATTACTACAATGGGTTTGTCTCGCTTGATAGAGACATTAGTAGGTGTGGTATACTATGTGATGAAATGCTTATGTGATCATATGGGTATAGGATTTAGTTTCTAAGATATTGATTGAGTCTACGGGTTCCTAGAAGTCCTATTAGAAGAGCACTTGATCACTGTTGTTTCTAATTGGAACTTTGGCAACGCCGCGGGACGGTCATTATCTGAGAATAAAATTTGTATGTGTTTATGTGATTATGTGCTTATGTGGAGTGAATTACCGTTGTCCACTGCATTAGGACGTGTGTGAATTAGCTTTGGCGCATTTATAAATATGCTAATCTCTTTTGTTACCTTCATTAGGATGTCAGGACCTGAACATGTGGGTAAGTATGGTAGGTTGAGACGGCAGGAGATGCCGATATCGGATAATATTCCGGCACAAGATGAGGGTGTTGGTCAGGCCAATGTGGCCGAACCAGTTGGTCAACAAGCCATGGGCACCTTAGCCCGCGAAATGGCCAGAGCATTGATGGAATCCATGGACATTCTCAAGGCTGAGAATCAAGTCCAAACCCAAGTAGCTAAGGTAGGACCATCTTTTCTAAAACAAGAGTTCTTCAAGTCGAACTCGGATGAGTTTTTGGGTGATCCCAAGGAGCCACTGAAAGTGAATGAGTGGCAAAACTAGATGGTAAAGACATTTGAGATGCTCTGCATCGAAGATGGAGGTTTGAGGGTGACCTTGGCATCTTTCCAACTGAAGGAAGATACAGGTCAATGGTGGAAGTATACGCGTGGGCGCAATAGAGCGATTTGGAAGGCTTTCGTTGATGCCTTCCAAGACAAGTTTCTATATCCCACGGTTAAGGAGAAGTTAAGAGACCAGTTTTCCAAGCTGGTGCAGTTGAACACATCAGTGGTCGAGTTTGAGGCCATATTTACTAGCCTCTCTAGGTTTGCACCAGAGTTAGTAGCGACCGAGGAGCGCCGTTGTTTGGAATTTGAGAAGAGGTTGAGGGCCGGGCTTATGTTCAAAGTGACTAGGTCGATGATTAGGGATTATGGATGCCTCGTGGAGGTGGCTGCTCATCTGGAGACCGTAATGCAAATGGAGGAGGAGAAGATGAGGGACTCTAGGAGAAGTCAAGATGTTTAGGGGGACAATAAGAGGCAGAGGGGTCCTGTCTCATAGCAGTCCCAAGGAGCACAGCCGAGGTTTACCTTTCCAGTGCCGAGTTTGGGTTTTGGGAGAGGTGGTCAGAGAGATTTTACTCATTACAAGTGTGGTCAGTTGGACCACAAATCTCCTACTTGCCCGCAGAGAGGAGGCAACGGTTTGCATCATCTTCGGCTCGTTCTCAGAGCCAGAGTTAGGGGAGAGGGAAGCCTCTCACTTGTTATCAGTGTGGGTAGGCAGGGCATATGAAAAGATTTTTCCCTCAATTAGGTGGCACACCCGAGGCATCTAGTTCAAGACAGACACGGAGCCACCAGCTAGCACAGTTAGCACAGGCCTCGAGGGCCAATCAAAGAGCCTCTTCAACTTAATTAGTGCATTAGGCTTATGCTCCGAGGGGTGAGCAGGTTGAGCAGAGGCCTACAGAGCGTGTATATGCTGTTACCACGCCGGATCTAGTACCAACGCTTTCGGTAATGAGAGGTACCATCTTGTTTTGTAATTTAGTTGCTAATGTGTTTATTGATACAGGTGCATCCCATTCATTTATCTAGTTCACATTTACATCAGTTTTGGGGTTAGAGTTGGTTTAGTTAGCATCTCCTCTCTGTGTAGAGGCACCTATTGGTAGTAAGATTATTTTAATGGAAAGGTATCGGGGTTGTGACATAGAGGTTGCCGGTCGCCGACTTCCTTTTGCATTTGTTTTGATTAATATGTCTAGCTTTGATGTTATTTTGGATATGGACTGGTTGTCTTATTATCGGGCTGTTATAGATTGCTACCGTCAGAGGGTTACTGTATGTACTCTGAGTGGTGATTGCTTCTACTTTTGGGGGGACCGGATGGATAAAGTCTTATCACCGGTGTATGATCTACGTGGACAGAGTGAGCTTGGTTGCCTTCTTGCCAACTTCTTGAGTAGTAAGTGTGATGAAGTTCGAGTTGAGTTGCCAAGGGTAGTTTGTGAATACTCGAATGTTTTTCTGGATGATCTTACCAGTTTACCACCTCATCGGGAGATCAAGTTCTCTATTGATTTAGTGTCTGGGACGGCACCAATTCCTATGGCACCATATAGATTTGCACCTAGCGAGTTGAGTGAGTTGAAGGTTCAACTCCAGGAATTGTTAGATAAGGGTTTCATCCACCCTAGTACTTCGCCTTGGGGAGCACCGACTCTTTTTTCTAAAAAGAAAGATGGCACATTGTGACTTTGTATACATTACCAGAAGTTGAACTAAGTAATTGTTTAGAACAAGTACCCAATGCTTCGTATAGATGATTTGTTTGATCAATTGAAGGGGTCTTGTTGCTTTTCTAAGATAGACCTGAGATCGGGCTATCATTAGTTGAGAGTAAGGGAGGAGGATATTCTGAAGATGGCATTCCGTACGCAGTATGGCCATTACGAGTTCCTAGTGATGCCTTTTGGGCTCACTAATGCACCAGCTGTGTTTATGGACTTGATGAACCGGATCTTCTCGCGAGTTCCTAGACCAATTTGTAGTTGTCTTTGTGGACGACATCATGATTTACTCACACTCTGAGGAGAAGCACGGAGAACATTTGCGGGTACTACTTAAGTTGCTTAGAGCCTACAAATTGTATGCTAAGTTTGGGAAGTGTGAATTCTGGCTGAGAGAAGTTAAGTTCTTAGGCCATGTAGTATTTGGGAAAGGGGTGACTGTAGATTCATCCAAGATAGAGGCAGTACAAGATTGGGATGCTTTTGAGATCCGTAGTTTCTTAGGGTTGGTCGGGTATTACCGTCGATTTGTGAAGGATTTCTTTAGATTAGCCTACCCGTTAACTAGACTGACGAGGAAGTGAGTTAAGGTTGTGTGGAATGAGACTTCTGAGAAGTTTTTTCAAGAGCTTAAGGTTAGACTTACCACTACTCCAGTATTGATTATTCCGGACAATGGTTTGGGCTATTCAGTGTATTGTGATGCTTTGCGGAAAGGTTTGGGTTGTGTATTGATGCAGAAAGGAAAGGTAGTAGCCTATGGCTCGTGGCAGTTGAAAACTCATGAGAAAAATAACCCTACTCACGACTTAGAGTTAGCAAGGATGATCTTTGCCTTGAAAATTTGGAGGCATTACCTATATGGTGAGAAGTTTGACATATTTTCTAATCATAAGAGTCTGAAATATCTGTTTACATAGAAGGACTTGAATTTGAGGTAGAGAAGGTGCATGGAGTTTATAGAGGATTATGACTTCCAGCTACATTATCATCTAAGAAAGGCCAATGTGGTGGCTGATGCCTTGAGTAGGAAATCTATTGGTAGTGTGGCCAGTGTCGCCATCCGGGAATGAGAGATGTTGGGTACCCTTGGGGAGTTTGACTTGCATCTTGGCGAGTCCGTTGAGTCGGCAGCCTTGTTCTCGATAGTTGCACAACCTATACTTGTGAACCGAGTGATAGAAGCACAAAAAGGTGACCTTGAGGTGGAATCCCTCCGGGAGAAGATCTCCAATGGGAGGTGGAGAAAGGCTTGAATGTGTATCCCGATGCGAGTATTAGATACCGTGACCGTCTCTTCGTACCGAAATCTTGTCAAGAGGAAGTACTCCGAGAGTTTTACCATTCACGCCTTGTGGTGCACCTGGGAGGCACAAAGAAGTATCACGACCTTAACCACTAGTATTGGTGGAGCGAAATAAAAAAGGAAGTGGCCGTGTTTGTGTTGAAATGCCTTACTTATCAACAAGTGAAGGCCGAACATTAGAGGCCAACGGGTTTGTTACAGCCCTTGCCTATCGCCGAGTAAAAATGGGAGCATGTCACGATGAATTTTGTTGTGGGCCTTCCGAGGACTCAACAGGGTAGTGATGCCATTTGAGTGGTAGTTGACCGATTGACCAAGTTGGCGCACTTTATACCTATACGTATAAGTGACTCGGTAGATCATCTTGCTGAACTTTACATTAGGGATATAGTAAGATTGCATGGGGTCCCTATGACGATTGTTTTAGATAAAGATCCATATTTTACAGCTCATTTGTGGCAGAGCTTACAAAGTGCCTTAGGCACTAGGTTGACTTTTGGCACCACGTATCATCCTCAAACTGACAGCCAATTAGAGCGCACCATCAAGATTTTAGAGGATATGCTTCGGGGTTATGTCCTTGACTTTAAGGGTTCGTGGGAGACGCACTTGCCCTTAGTGGAGTTTGCCTATAACAATAGCTTCCAGTCGAGCATTGGCACGGCATCGTTTGAGGCCTTGTATGGCTGACCATGTAGATCTCCTATGTGTTGGGCCGAGGTGGGTAATGCACTTATGTTAGGTCCAGAATTGGTTCGAGAAACGACAGAGAAAGTTGCCTTTATCTGTAAGAGGTTGGCCAATGCTTAGAGTCACTAGAAAAGTTATGCCAACCATAGGAGGAGACCTTTATCTTTTGAGGTAAGGGACCATGTGTTCTTGAAAATATCACTTAGGAGGGGCTTGATGAGGTTTGAAAGGAGTGGGAAGTTGTCCCCTCGATTCATTAGGCCTTTTAAGATCCTTGAGCAGATTTGAGAGGTAGCTTACCGTTTGGCCTTGCCGCCATAGCTTTCCAGGGTTCATGACGTGTTTCATATTAGCATGCTTCGGAAGTATGAGCTAGATCCATCGCATGTATTGGATTAGACCGACTTAGAGGTAGATAAGGATGCCTCGTATAAGAAGAGACCGGTGAGAGTCTTGGATACCCGGGACCAAGTCTTACAAGGCAAGACAATTCCCTTGGTTAAGGTCTTGTGGAAATATCACGGGGTTGAGGAAGCAACTTGGAAACGTGAATTGGAAGTCTATGAGAAATGTTCAGACCTATTTGTTGATGTAATGAAAACTTGTTATGTTAATGAAATATGAAAACATTGTATGTGTTTTAGAAATATGGAAACATGGTATATGTGTTTGTGTTTTGGAAATGCGAGTTTATTATAAACATTGTATATGTTTTGGAAATTTGAATTGTGTATTCAATATTGAGAATTTGTTTATCATGTTGATAGGATTGAATGACTAGAGAACGGGTGACAGAATTGGAATTGATTTATGATCATCATTGTGATTGGCTTAAGCATAACTGTAAAACTTAATTTGAAATTTCGAGGACGAAATTCTTTAAGAGGGAGGTTATAACGATCTCGGTTTTGACCCGACCCTTATTGTATCCTGGGCTCGAGTTTCATGATTCTTTATTATTGTTCTTGTCTCTTTTTTCCTTATTTCTCATTGAAATTGAGTTTTAGAGTGCCTTGGTTGTGTTTGGGACAAGTTGGTTACTAGTTGGTTCAAATTGTTGTTGTCCAGTTTTTGGCCTCTTTGCTCAAGCAAGCTTTGCGAGCTTCCAGTACTTTTGTAAGCCTGCAAATATACTATGAGGGTTTTGTTTTTCGCTTGAGGGAAGACTCTTGCGCTCGAGCGACAGTCTTCTGTCTATAAAACTTCTAGGAGTATGTATTTTGCGCTCGAGCGAAGCTTTTGTGCTCGAGCGAGGTGACTAATTTGTGTCTGGTCGCTTGAGCGACAACTCTTGCGCTCGAGCGAGTTGCGCGTATATTAGTTCACGGCATCACCTTTTTACTTCACTTTTTCATACCTTTTGTTCCAAAAACCCTAGATCGGGACCTCCTCTCTCTAAAACTCCATATCTCTACATTTTTCACCTAGATCTAGTCGGTTCTCTACCTATGTCCCTTTGTTAAAAAGGTAATACATCTCAAGAGCTCCATTTTGATCTAATTAAAGCTTGGTTTCGGCGTTCTTGAAGCTCTTCCATCTCTTCCTTTGGTATTTTAAGCTTGAGGTAGGGATTTTCTATACTTTCATATGTATTTTAACTTAGTCATGAGTTGTTATGTAACAATAGTGGAATTTGGGTGTACTATGAACAAACCTGGGGTTTGGATATTAAATCAAAAAGGGCAGTTTCTAAGTAAATGAGTTATGAATGGTTATGGGGTTGAATGTGAGGTTACATTGTGACAAAATAGTTAAATTTGGCATTTGGGTTGATATATGGGAGAGAGAGAGTTTGCCCTAAAATGCTTCAAATATTTATTTCGTATAAATAAATAGAATTGGTATTAAAAATGTGAAATTGAATGGATGTTGACATAAATGGTGAAGAAGAATATGTATTATCACTCACCTATGAAATTTTGAATAAATTATCTGTCTTAAGATTGAATATCTATTTAGAAACACCTATATTGGGCTGTCGGTAGAGGATAGCTATGATTGTTGTAGAAATTGCATGGGGATTAGGTGAATTGAAACTAATCTATTGTCGGTTGTCATTGAATGTGAATGTGTTTTAAATATATTGTATATGTATGATGTTTGAGAGGAAAAAGGGAATGGACTCTATTGAATTAAGTTAGCCTATGTGTCCAGGGTGAAAGTCCCAAAATCGCGTATACATGGGTGCCGATTCTTGCGGACAATATTTTCGTAAAATGGCAAATTAAAGTGTTTGTGTGATTATTGTGTTGATTAGAGAACCACAAAGTTGTAGTCTCAGTTGGGTGTCTAGAAAATAATGAAATTGGCTCATGACTTGAGATGAAATGAATTGATTTAAATTGAATTGAAGAACAATGCATTGAGATATAAAATTTGATAGTTTATGATCTTGTGGAATATGAATGACTTGTCACAAGCATTGTATATGTACATTGTACTTATAACTTTGTTAAGACTCATATACTGTGATAGATTATTTCTGCTGAGTTTTGGCTTACCCTACTTGGAAAAAACCATTTTCAAGTGTTGGTGACATGCCTCTGCCAAGGCAATAGCTTGGGAGGAAAAGGGGCTGAAGGCTTCTCTTTTTATATCGTGCTAATTGTTTTAAATTCTAGCCAAGGGCTTTATATGTATTGGATTTGTATCCATTTTGTTGTAACCAAGCACGGCCTTGGAAAGATGTAAGCCATTAGGGCATGTGAGTACTTATTGACTTTCATTTCTTTATCACTTATAACACATGATGTAGATTCAGGATGAGCCATTTCTGAATGTATATCGCATGTGTCATTTTTTGTATACGGACACTAATGAATGAAAGTATATTACTTTTATTATTCTTCCGCTTATGAGTTGGGATTTATTATATTTATTTGGGGCGTTTCATGTTTGGGATGAACTTTTTGACTTTTTGACTTTTGTAAGAAAAAAATAAAATGATTATGGTTTGAATGTGACATTTTGTCTTATTGACTTTTTAACCAATTTTGTCTTTTTGTAGCTAAAATAGCCAAAAACACCTTATGCCAAACGAAGCCTAAAAAAGAAAGGTTCTATACTACCATATAGAAGTTATCATATTTGTAGCGATTCCGATTTTGACCCGACCCTTGTTGTAATATGGATACGGGTTTCTTGGTTTTGCACTGTTGAATATGTCTTGTTTATTTTCTTTTCCCTTAAACTTGGCTTCAGGATTGTTGTGGTTGTATTTAGAACAGGTTGGTTGTTCATTTTCCTAACTCTTGTTGCCCAGAATTTTGCTCTTCTGCTTGACCGTCACTTCTTGCGCTCGAGCGGGCTTTGCAAACTCTCAATACTTTTGTAGGTCTGCAGAAATACTAGGAGAGTGTATTCTACGCTCGATTAGCGTTTCTTATGGTCTAGTAGTTGTGTGCTCAAGTGGCCATTCTTGCGCTCGAGTGATGTTTTTCTATCTGCAAAACTAATGGACGTGTGTTTTTTGTGCTCGAGTGGACATTTCCTGCGCTCGAGTGGAACAAATTGTTGTGTCTGACGCTCGAGCATCAACTTTTACGCTCGAGCAGACTGTGCGTATATCAGTTCGCAGCAGCCTCCTTTTTGTTCACTTTTTCATCTCTTTCTCTATCAAAACCCTAGATATACTCCCTCTCTCTCTAAAACCCACTCTCTCTCTACATTTTAACCTAGATCCATTGGGTTTTCTACCCTAGTGTCTTTGAGAAAAAGTTAGAGCATTCCAAGAGCTCCGTTTTGATCCGATTGAAACTTGGTTTCGGCTTTGTTGAAGGCTCCACCTTGCTTTGTTCATCTCCTAACTTTGAGGTAGAGATTTTCTACACTTTCATATGATTTTTAACTTAGTTATGAGTTGTTATGTATAAGTGGTGGAATTTGGATTACTATAAATAAACCAAGGGTTTGGGTATTAAATCAAAAGAAGAGTTTCTAAGTAAATGAGTTATAAATGGTTATGAGGTTATATTGTGGCAAAATAATTGATTTTGGCATTTGAGTTGATATTTGGGAAAGAGGGAGTTTGCCCTAAAATGTTTCAATTATTTATTTTGTATAAATAAATGAAAATGGGATTGAAAATGTGAAATTGAATAGATGTTGACATAAATGGTGGAGGAGAATATGTATTACCACCCACCTATGAAATTTTGAATAAATTATTTATCTTGAGATTGAGTATCTGTTTAGAAATATCTATATTGGGCTATTAGTAGAGGATAGCTATAGTTGTTGTAGAATTTGCATGAAGATTATGTAAATTAAAACTAATTCCTTATTGGTTGTCATTGAATATGACTGTGTTTTAATACATTGTCTATGTATGATGTTTGGGAGGAGAAATGAGATGTACTTCATATTAAGAAGAGAAAGGGGATGAACTCCATTAAAAGTCCTTGGTGCAAGTCCTGAAAATCGCGCATATTCATGAGTGCCGATCCCGCTGACGAAATTTCCGTAAAATGACAAATTGAAGTGTTTGTGAGTAATGGTTATGTGGTAAGAAAATCATTGAGTTATAATCTCAGTTGGGTTGTCTGGATAACAATGGATATGACTCATGAATTGAGGAGATATGAAATGACATGAAACGAATTGATATAAATTGGATTGCCATAATATGGTTTTGGAAAAAGAGTTGCAAATGATTTTATCTTTGAGCATTGGTCATGTGCATCATGTTTATAACTTTGTTAAAGTTCATATACTGTGTTAGATTATTTCTACTGGGTTTTGACTCACTCTATTTGGGAAAAATCATTTTTAGGTGCCGATGATATACCTCCGCCAAGACAGTAGCTTGGAGGGATTGGGAGCAAGAGCTTCTATTTTGTTGTATCTATTTTATATAGCCTAGGGCTTTAAATTGTGTTGACCTAGGCTTACTTTTGTTGTTACCAAGTAACAACTTGGAAATATGTAAAGTCATTAGGGCAATTATATTTCCATGTATATTAAACTCTGATGAATGAAGGTATGTTAATTCAATTATATTTCCTCTTGTGAGATAGGTTCATTGTATTTATTTTGGAGGCGTAACAATATTTGTGGTGTTAATTATCATAAATGTAATAATTAAATTTTTTTAATTTTAACTAAAAAAATAATGAGTCATAACTAAACATTATATATAATTTTTTTCTATCATAACTAAAATAATAATTACAATAGACCATAATTAAAATCACAATAAGTCAAAAATAATACCACAATAAATCATAACCAGATCATAATAACATTACAATGAATCTTAACCAAAAATCAGAAAAGCTATAACTGAAGAATATATTACATACCTCAGAATAGATAGTGTGTGTACTATAAAATTTGTGTTTTATTTATATTTCATTTTTGAAAAAATTTATAATACACAACCCACTTCTCTTTTGTTTATATTTCATTTTTTCCATCATTAATCCCTTTTTTCACAGCCACGACATGTTCTTTGAACCCAAACCCAGAAAACTTTTCTCCATCTCTCAATCTTAGGCGGTTAATTAATAATTAAATATATGTGTATGTATGTAAGAATTTATATATATCACCAAATAACTTAACAAAACAGAATTGAACTTCGAGACCGCCTTATTAGTTGAAATTCTGAAGCTCAAAAGAGAACATATTGATATAAATGTGTAAAATAGTTTTATCGTTCTAAGCAAAGAATTATGTGTTTGGCAGAAAAGAGAGACAACCAATTCACAACTAGTTAGCTGTATGAACGAGAGGAGATTTGAAAAGGATTTACCACCCAAATCTTGACCAAGCAGCTAATGGCCCATACAAATTCCAAAAGAAGAACCATTCCAATTATTTCCTTGTTTGTAGAGTTGAAGCAATTAATCAAGTATATACATTCTGTGGGGATATATTTTCTGAGTACCAACACGTGGCAAGGTGATGCCGACGTGTCAGCCGAGGTGCCACGTGTCCTGGTCGTTGTGCCGAGGTCATCTCGGATAGGCCGAGGTTACCTCCGAAGATATCGGAATCCGAGATAAGCGGATAGGGGACAAGAGTCCTAGAATGAAGAGGGAACTCAACCTGGATATGGACAAGAGTCCTAGATTGGGAGAAGACTTCAGTTTGGGTGAAGATAAGACTCTTAGAGAGTTTATCCTAATCCCACTAGGAGTCCCAGATTAGCAGTAATCCTAAGTCCATTAGGGCCAGGCTCCTATTGGGACTAGGATTGTATTGGCTATAAAAGAGAGGCACCCCCATGGGTCTAAGGTATGCTTTTTGATACTCAAGCTTGTGAGTTGAATAGTTGATTTATCTTTAAGAGATATTGAGTACTGACTTGATCGTCGGAGTACCCCCGGGTGGCGAAACACCGTGGGATCCTTCTCTTCACAGGTGTCGCCCAAGTGACATCTATTCTCGCCAAAGGTTTCCAAATTAACATCGAGTTGGCAGTGTGGTCAGAAAATCACTCACACAATTTGGCGCCGTCTGTGGGAAAGAAAGAAGAATAGATGGCCAGTGATGGACAGAAGGATCAGATTGAAGACAAACACTCCTGCTGGGAGTGGGAGACCTATCGACCTCGACGCTGAAGGGGACGACCGCAACACAGAAACTCATGACCAGAGTCACGGAGTGAATGACGCCGGCCAGGAAGGTGACGCATCAAAAACAACAGATCGAAGCGGATACTACAACAACGATGACCTCCAGGTATGGAAGGATAAATACCTGCAGATGAACGAAGACCCTTCTAGAAGGGATGCAAAGACAGGGGGCATGAGCACTCCCAAGGAGATGACATTCAAGTATAGAAGAGCTCAGCCTAAGTGAGCAGATCCTGGATTCCAGATCCCGGATCCGAGAAGACATCATCTCGGCCTAGATGAGTAGGCCCGAGAAGACGAGAGCTCAGCCTAAGTGAGCAGATCCCAGACTCCAGATCCCGGATCCTAGAAGACATGATCTCGGCCTAGATGAGTAGGCCCAAGAAAAGAAGAGCTCAAACCGAGTGAGCAGATCTAAGAAGATAAGATCTCGGCGCTTAAATCCGAGAAGCGAAGAGCATAGCGAACAAGATCTAAGATCCCAGAGGATAAAAAGGAAACACATAAGATCAGACTAAAGTTGGCCGGGTTAAAAACCCCGGCTTGAATCCAAGATGATGCTTAACCAAAGGTAAGCTGAGAGGATGTTTAACTGAAGTTAAACCGATACAAAGTTTACCACTTGTTGAAATTTGTAGCAATTTACAAGTCGGTTAAACCGGTACAAAGTTTACCACTTGTTGAAATTTGTAGCAATTTACAAGTTGGTCAAACCGATACAAAGTTTACCGCTTGTTGAAAATTGTAGCAATTTACAAGTCGGTCAAACCGATACAAAGTTTACCGCTTGTTGAAATTTGTAGCAATTTACAAGTCGGTCAAACCGATACAAAGTTTACCCCTTGTTGAAATTTGTAGCAATTTACAAGTCGGTCAAACCGATACAAAGTTTACCCACTTGTTGAAATTTGTAGCAATTTACAAGTTGGTCAAATCGATACAAAGCTTACCACTTGTTGAAATTTGTAGCAATTTACAAGTTGAAATTAAGCCGAGATTACTGTTTCTCTTCGCTTGTTGAAATTTGTAGCAATTTACAAGTCGAGGTGAAGCCAATCTACAGGGTGGTTAAACCAAAGATCATTGCTTAACACTTGTTGAAATTTGTAGCAATTTACAAGTTGAAGTTAAGCCGACAAGTGACCATCTGTTGAAATTTGCAGCAATTTACAAGTTGAAGTAAAAGCTAAGTATATTGTTTAAATTTTTGTTGAAATTTGTAGCAATTTACAAGTAGATCATTGTTTAACACTTGTTACAACTTGAGAAAAGTTTACTGTATATGTTAATCCTTGTTGAAATTTGTAGCAATTTACAAGAAGGTTAGACTGAGATTATTGCCTAACACTTGTTGAAATTTGTAGCAATTTACAAGGTGAAGTTAAGCCGATATATGATATTTAATCGTCTGTTGAAATTTGTAACAATTTACAGGTTAAAGAGAAATCTGTTTAAACACTTGTTGAAATTTGAGAAAAGTTTATAAGTATATATACTTGTTGAAATTTATGAAAAGTTTGCAGGTCAGTATCTTGCCGAAGTAAAGTTTGCAGTTATTATACCCGAGGTATGTAACCCCGAGAAGATTGCACAAAGAAGGAAGAGCATACTAAAGAAACGCAAAATATTCTAAGCATAGAATCATGCAAGGGCAGTCAAGAAAAGACAAAGGCACAAACATTCAGAGAAAGAAAGTTGAATTAGACATTCAAGAACAAGGAGGCATATCAGCCATATGCAGAGCTTATACTGTCCAAAGAAGCAAAAAGGTACAAGAGTACAAACTGCAATAATGTTTAACCGAAGTTAAGCCGAGATGATGTTTAACCGAAGTTAAACAGAGATGATGCTTAACCGAAGTTAAGCCGAGATTATGTTTAACCGAAGTTAAACGGAGATGATGCTTAACTGAAGTTAAGCCGAGATGATGTTTAACCGAAGTTAAACGGAGATGATACTTAACCAAAGTCAAGCTGAGATGATGTTTAACACTTATTGAAATTCTGAGAGAATTTACAAGTTAAAGAGTGCACAAGTTAAATGTCGGCGAAAGATTCGCCGGAGTTAAACGTCGTTTTGATTAGAACAGAACCACTAAGTACACGCCAGAAGTGGTGACCAGAATTGTAAAAGGAATAAATGCTTCAAGAAACAGCGATGATAGTTTGCAAAGGCCAAAAGAAAGAGGGTCTAAAGGGGTGAATTAAATACCAGAAGTTTTAATACATCGGCGAAAGAAGAACACATCGGGTCTGTGACAACGGCACAAAGCCAAATTCCCTAATGTGATCCTAAGTGTAATTTATGTTCACATTAGGGGGCAAGGAGAAGGTGCAGGGGGAATGAATGATAATCAAGGAGCAAGGAATATTAATACTTGTTGAAATTTTTGAGCAATTTACAAGATTGACTTCGATTAAACAACTAGCTTGTTAAGAGCTGAGAAAGTTGGGAAATATGAAACATGTATAAAAGAAGGCAAGTACAAAAATGAAGACCTTAAAGAACTGAGATGATGAAAGCAAGAACGTCGGACTGATCTGTTTCGACAAACGACGATGGTTCAGCCTCGGCAGTCAATTGGAGGAGCTTCTTTACCGTTATCTCGGCATCAATTTCAAGAAGGAAGCAAACTACTCGGCATCAGCGGCAGATTCTGTCTCACCCCCAGAAGACAGTTGGAAAGAACTTCTCAGCAGCCTTCTCGGCCTCGAGCTCAGCATCGATCTCCCGAAGAGTTTGATCAAAGCTCTTCTCGGCGATTGGCACCTTAGAGTTTGAAGGCAAGGATTGAAAGCAAGAATTTGGAAAAAGACACAGAAAACAGAAACAAGAATGTAATTCGTAAATCAAAAATGGTGATGAAGCTATCAGGAAATCAAGACCAAAAGATTGCACAAGTGTGTCAAGCCAATAACAGTGGTAGAAATCAGCAGATATATGAACAGTATGTATTCAAGAAGATGATTTGGAAACACCGGGTAAAATAGCAATGGTGGTTAACAATAAAGCAGAGCTTCTTGGAAAGGAACAAGAAATAAAACCAAGAGGAACAGTGGCTTACCAGAAGGAGGGAAGTCGGAATGAGAATTGCCAGAGTCTGACGATGGATGCGAAAGTAATAGAATGACATAAGCTTCACCGGAGGAGAGGAACGAAGACAGTTGCAGAGCTTGAAAGCTTGGAACAATGGCGGATTTGAGGAAAAGAGCTAGGAAGAGAAAATTCAGAATCAAGAAGACAACAAAGTTTATGAATAAAGCCAAGTGCACAGGCACTAAGTAAAGTATGTGAAGAACAAGAAAGTAACGACCCAGGCATGATGCTAGCAACAGAAAGTAGATATGGCGAGAACAGTACCAGGCATTCAAACAGTAAAACAAATCGAAATAGAAGGCAACAGATGGCAAGTAAACATATTCGAAAGAGTTATGAAAGATTGAGCTTAATAACAAATAAGGAATTTATGAGCCTACCAAGAGAAATGAACACCGACATGAAGATCGCCGGAGTCAAATAGATGACTGGAAATCAAGAGCCCACCTGAAAATGTGAATGGAGCAGTTGCAAAGCTCTTGGAGTTTATGAATTAATGAAACCAGAAATCTCGGCTAGGAGGTATGATCTCGAATAGCTTGGAAAGCATGAAGCTTGATACTTGACAGAAGTGGACAATAAAGTCTAGGAAACTTTGAGGTCGGCGAGTTTGTTCTCGGACAGAGGGGTACAGATGAACGAACAATGTAGGTTCCATCACCTTAGAATGCCGAGGTAATAGAACCTAGGGGGCAGTTGTGGGGATATATTTTCTGAGTACCAACACGTGGCAAGGTGACGCCGACGTGTCAGCCGAGGTGCCACGTGTCCTGGTCATTGTGCCGAGGTCATCTCGGATAGGCCGAGGTTACCTTCGAAGATATCGGAATCCGAGATAAGCGGATAGGGGACAAGAGTCCTAGAATGAAGAGGGAACTCAACTTGGATATGGACAAGAGTCCTAGATTGGGAGAAGACTTCAGTTTGGGTGAAGATAAGACTCTTAGAGAGTTTATCCTAATCCCACTGGGAGTTCCAGATTAGCAGTAATCCTAAGTCCATTAGAGCCAGGCTCCTATTGGGACTAGGATTGTATTGGCTATAAAAGAGAGGCACCCCCATGGGTCTAAGGTATGCTTTTTGATACTCAAGCTTGTGAGTTGAATAGTTGATTTATCTTTGAAAGATATTGAGTACTGACTTGATCGTCGGAGTACCCCCGGGTGGCGAACCACCGTGGGATCCTTCTTCTTCGCTGGTGTCACCAAGTGCCATCTATTCGCCGGTTTCCAAATTGAATCTTGAGTTGGCAGTGTGGTCAGAAAATCACTCACACACATTCTATATGTGAATTGATGTGACCACTACAATTACCCTCCTATGTGACATTGTCTCCAGAAGAGCTCCACACCCAGTCGCTAAATCTCTCATGCTCCTTCTTTCATAAAATCAATCATTGGGCACCGTGAGCCACCATGGCCTGTATTTGTCGTCGACTACTCTCGATGAGCTTGCCTTGGGCGGACATCATCTCCACATCTCCCTCACCACCATCTTACCGTCACTAGCCATCGTCTCCACTTCTTTCCCTATTTTCCATTAACGGTGGAATTGCAATTGTTATGGATTTGAAAATTAATGATCGTCTTTCTCTGATGATTTGGGAGTTTAGGATTTGAGTATTGATGGGTTTAGTGGTTACGGTGGAAAAGAGCATGGTTGTGGGGTGGGGATAGGTATTGATTTGATGGTGATGGGTTTAGTAGTTATGGTAGAGATGAACATGGAGTTATGGTTGGGATTTGGGAGTTGATGTGTTTAGTGGTAGTAAGGCAAAAGAGGTAGAGATTAAGTGGGTTATGGTGGATTGTTTGAGAGAGAGAGAGAGAGAGAGAGAGAGAGAGAGAGAGAGAGGGGGGTAGTAAGTTGTAGCTTGGGAAGAAGAGTCAAGTTTTAGTGGTAGAGATGCTAAGGATAATTAGGTAATTTTGTTATAGTGTGTAAGGGTAATAAGGTAATTTTATATTTTCAATTAACTCAGTTAAAAGACAAAAACTGACGGACCAAACTCATTTCCAGCCTTTTCCCATCCAACTTTGTCTAGCAATATGAAGGAGATTGGGGCATGTGGTAGGCAAAACAATCTAATGGCTTGAATGAGTCCACATCATCTAGAAGGAAGGAGATTAAATAGAATGGTGTCGTTTCGAAAAAAAATGACCCTGTTTTGCCTAGCGGAGTATTGTTAATGGATGAAAAATAAATATATATATATATACATATTAATTCTATTTAGCTTAACAACTATCTCTCTCTTCACTCATACTCGCTAGGGGTGGCCGCGGGTTGGTTGCGGTCATGAAACCTCCAATCTATCATCCGTCCGCTAGATTGGCGGATTGGAGAAAATCAATCCGCATCCGTCTGCCAATCCGGCGGATGTGGATTGAGTGGATTGGCGGTTTGGCGGATGGATGCGAATTGGTTTGGCAGTTTAAGATTTTATAAATTTCAACATAATTCAACTTGTGCACTTCCTCAAAAAATATATATATATATTACAATCAACAACTTAAAAAACTATTACAATCACTGTATGTCTCATCTAAAAAAAGAAAGTTTGAAACTTTAGAATATCACAATCACTGCATGGCTCATCCATATATTACAATAACAGCATGATTCATCCACATAAAGTATTTCAATCTGTGATTCTTAAAATATAATAACAATTCAAACCGTCAAAACCATAAGCAGGACAGTAGTAGAGATTGTATGTCTCTGTATTGTTACATATATATATATGTTTTTGAAAATAAAAACCAACCAGCATATATCATATCTATTTATTATTTTTAGAGTTAAATTTAAAAACCAAAAAATATAGATAAACAATACGTTTATTTTTTTCAATTCAAAAAATATATTCAAGTTGAAAACTTTTTTTCAACTGAATATTTAAACTCTTTTTCAATTGAAAACACAAACAAAATATTTAAACAAATTGAAAACATAAAGTCTTATAAATTATTAGGGGTGTTCGCGGTTTAGCGGTTCGGTTGCGGCCAAAGGAATCTCAAATCCACCATCCGTCCACTAAATTGGTGGATTGAAGAAAATCAATCCGCAACCGTCCGCTCGTCATAAAGCATCCGTCCAAAATGTGGTGGATCGGTTCGGTTCGATCGGTTTTGGCAGATCGATATATCCGCTACTCACCCCTAATACTCACTAATCGTTCATTCACTCTATCTTTGCCTGAAGGAATCATCACAATCCAACTTCACAAAAAAACAAAAAAAAAATGAAGAAGAAGATTCACATTGTGCCTCAATCTCCTTCATATTGTTGGATAAAGCTGGACGGGAGAAAGCTGGAGAGGAGCTTGATCCAAAATGGACAAGAGGGTATAATGTAATTTTCAAAAGGTGTAAGGGAAATCTATATTAAAACCAAATCTCAAGTCGTGTCAGTGTAATTTATCATTTAAATTATTTTTATTAAATTGAATCTTAAAATTAATTTCTCACTTTCATTATGGTTGATTTTTTTATTTTATTTTTTGTTTGTTTGTTTGTTTGTTTATTTATTTATTTATAAAAGTTCAAAATTTTGTTGTGGAAAAAAATGGAGTCAAGAAATTACATTTATATTTTGAAAAAGTTATGAAAAATAAATAATAATTTCATATGTATATTTAATATAGTAAATTAAATTTAATGTATTTAAGGTTAAGACACTACAGCATTTTCTTAGTTTAGTGACATTTAAAAGTGCCACAAAACTATTCTTCTAATGACATTTTTTAGTCTTGTGGCATTTTAAACAAGTGCCATTTATACCCGTGTTACGATAGATGCTAGTGGCACCTCAATGACACTTGCAAGTGCCACTACACTATCATAGCCAAAGACTTTCAATAACACTTTGATGTCATGATAGACACTATTTGTTACACTATCAAGCACAATTAAAAAAAGATTTTGTAAGTGCCATTACACCATCAAGGCTAAAGACTTTCAGTGACACTTTAATGTCATGGTAGACACTATTCGTGACGCTATCAAGTGCCATTAAAGAAGATTTACAACCTAAAAAGTGCCACTAAATAGATTTTTAATGGCGCTTGTTATGCCACAATTAATATTTTTAACAACTTCATAAATGCCACTAAATCCAATTCATTTGTGCCATTAAATGGATATAAGTGTCATTGGAGCTTATTCTAGTGACACTTTGTAAAGCTACTACCACTATTACGAAATGCCACTTATATGTTTTTTTCATTGACACTTTTAAAAGCCTTATAAAAAACTGAATATTAATTGTCATATCCTATATTAATTTGACATTCATTCATCCTGTAATATTTTCATAATAATAAACAAATATTACCACCATAGGATCATCACATCAAAAAATAAATAAATAAATAAAATTCAAACCACAATCATTTTTTTATCTAAAAATATAAATTTATTTATATACAAATCATAATCAAATTATAAAATATTCTACCACACTAACAAAGTTAAAACAAAAAAAAAAAATTTAAAGAAAATTATTCCAACCATAAGTTCAAAAAAGCCATAGTAATATCCATCTTCTGAAGAGACAAATTATCAAAACAAATTTAGTTCCCAAATTCTCAACCTCACTTGTATAAATATTCTCGGCTAACATCCATAACTTGCGAAATCTGCATTCAAAAGATAAACATATAAAGGTAATTGAAACTATATTAAGTTAATATAAATTTGTTAATGAAATTAGTATTTACGAAAGAAATATACTACAAATGGAGCAGGCTAAACAACATGAGCTCCAATAGCTTGTCCAATTGTTTTGACAAATCCATATGATCGAATCAAGCTCTTATTAGGTTTGACTGGCACTTGAACATGTACCTCCCAATAGTTATGTCTTAGTTCTTCCTCTTCTACTTCTTTAGATAGGTTTGTGCTTTTAAGTACTCCGATTGCAACTGTTTCTGTTGGCCTAATGATACTTTTTAAAACAACTATATCTCCCACCTATAAATCAAGATTTAACTATTTAAGTAAATATATATTTACAATTAATAAATAATATTTAAAACATAAACTAGTACAAAGTGTCAAAGTGAAGATGATCGCAACTAAAAGTGATATGCATTTCTCTAATAGATAAGCAAGCCACATGATTTAATCATTTAATTGAGACTTTTAGAAATACCAAGTGTGTTTGGTTTGCTTTTGAGAGAGTGATTTTCAAACAAAATAAAAATTTGGGAGAAAGTTTAGAAATTTTTTTGGTTTGTTTGGTTGTATATTTTGAAAGTAGTTTTGAAGTTTGGGAGTTTGAGATGATTTGATATTTTATTATAATTGAGTAGATGTGTGTGAGAGAGAAAAGTTGATTGAGAAGGAGAGATGAGAGATAAAAAGTAATTGATTGATGTGTAAAAGAGAGAAAGTGATTTTGAAAATTTTTTGAGAAAAACCACAAACCAAACAAAATTTTGGAAAAAAATTTCAAAAATAACTCTCCCAAAAGTAAACCAAATAAGCCCACCATATTTACGAATGCACAAAAAAAAAAAAAAAAAAGAAAAAAAAAAAAAAAGAAAAGAAAAGAAACATAGATGGGACTTTGGAATCTTTATTGAAGTGATGATTTGAAAAGAGATTAGTATTATTTTGTCATCTTATTCGTCCTTACAAACAGAAAAAAGATTTTTTTAAAAAATTAAAATAAAAACAGAGCAAAATAATATAAAATCCCACTGAAGCATTTAAACAAACATTTGCAAGACATTATATAAAATCACAACATAAATACAATAATAGTAAATCACAACTAACCTTTTATATTAAAAGATGAAAATTAATAAATTCATGAGTTAAAAGATTAGATTTTCCATATTGTATCAAGTTTTATGCCTAAAACAAGAAGATCATAAATAAGTGACAAAGATAGAGATATTGTGTGTGTTTGATGAGAGTGAGAAAGAGAGAAAGAATACCTAATGAACTCTGATCATAGAAGATGAAAATACAGCAAATTTGTGGAGTAGATGGTAAATATAGATGGCATGAAAGATAAAGAATGATAAACCCTTACTTCATTATTTGGCTCCCACTTCTTTGTCCAGCCAAAATCAAATTTGCTTCACCAATTTCAGAATTGTTGTACTTCTGCCTCTGTCTCTATCTCAATATGCTCTGCGGATTTTGCCTTTTCAAATTTGGTTTATGTCACACCCCAAAATTTGGACAATTAAATATTAAATTAAAACTAAACCCTAATCAATATTCCATCATCCAAATTCTAGGGGTGAAACAATAATCTAAATGTTTTCGTCCTAATTTGGTTTAAGTAAATTTCAATGCTAAAAAAAATACAAGGGATAGAAAAAAAAAAATTAACAAACGTCAACCAAACCATCCATCATAAATTCATGACTATCCAATACCTCCAACATTGAAGTAGCAACAAATAATTAAAACAACTTAAATAATGTAAAGTTAGAAAATAACCCACAATGCCAAACTATCAAAATACTAAAGTCATAAAATAAATAAATAAACTAATATCGACCCTAAACTCCAGAAAACAAAAAAAGTCCGAAAGACATGTCTTATAACCGTAGTTATTTTCCGTCACCACCGTAGTCTTAACTAATCCTGTAAAGGAAGCTCGGCTGCAGTTAAACAGAACGCACCCGAGATGCCAAGAGACAAAATAGGTCAATATACAAGAATACTGATATAAGTACAAGATTTGACACCCACATGTCCACCAAACACAAACAGAAGTACATTTAATTCTTGTTACGGGACAAGATAAGTAGTTCCACCGGCACCGAGACGAAGGGGTAGTTTCTTGAGATACGGTGGTATTTAGTTTCATGCCCGTACACAACTAAATATGAATTTAGTATACAAAAAAAATAAATACAAATAATATAGTGGATCAGTCCTACATAAAAATTTAGTAACACCCACCATTCTGCGGAAAATAAGGTTAGTATAATTTAATCATAAGTAAATTACTGAAGAAGTATAAAAACACACTGTTTCATGCTTAAATCATTCGAATTGACCAAAACTCAAAGAACAAAAGTTGTACATAATCAAATTTCCTAGAAGACAACCGAACAGGTTGAGAGAAAAACTTAATAAAAGAACCTAGATAGAATTCAACTGAACAATCTGAAACTGAAAACGAAAAGCAATGGCCCTAAGATGATTTTTTTGGAAAAGTTCAAAACACAAAAAGTGTTTAGAATAATGTTTACTTCAGTTTACGCGAAATCAATGAAAATGAGCTTGTTTTGTGGGTTAAAACAACATCTAAAGTCTACATTGTTAAAATGAATAAAAAACTATTGTAACCAAGATCATCCAATTACAAGTTCTAATTGATCTTTTTAGTAAAAAATTAAAATACAAAAGTTGTTTAGAATTAAGTATGCCTCTGCTAAATTTTGTAATTTATCGAGGTTGGTTGCTATTTTTTGAGATGTACAAATCAATAAAATTAAACTATATCAATAAACTCATATTTAATTCTGTGTATCTTAGCTCCACTACTTCGGCCCTTCACTTCCGGCCTACACATATTTCCCATGTGCTGCCCGTATACCTAACACCGCTCCGAAGCCAAACTTGCACGGGGATATCATCCCAAGTTTGACCCACACTCCCCGGACGGTTAGGATATACGTATGCACGTAAATTAAAGCACTCGTCTACTTCTGAGAACGAGACAATAATATATATATATATATATACAACCCCTCATCTACTCATGAAAACAAATATAACAATACCGAGCCTAAGACATTCAAATCAATCTCATAATCTTTACTTTTTTTTTATACACTTTTTCTCACTAGCACTCAAATAAAACAACAATTCTTGGAGTCATGGTGGAATATTCAGAATTTATCTATGGGTTCCTAGTTTATTTTAATTTAATATATCCATGAGTGTGATTAAAATCATAAAATATATATATATATATATAAATCCTAAACCTTGCATACATAACTAACCAAAATAATTGAAATCAATCCATCATCTTTATGCCAATACAATATCAAACCAACATCAAATAAATAAAATAAATAAATAAATAAAAACTATGAAATAAACATAAATTAAGGGAAGTGGGCTTTGCACTCACAATTATTTTTCGAAAATCAAAAAATACTTGGAGAATTAATGAAGCCACCAAAATAAAACCCTAACTCCTTTTTTTTCCTCTCCTCTCTCTCCCGCCATTTCTCTTTCTCTCTTGGCTTTGTAACGCCCCACTTTTTAATACTCGGGTAACATTACTAAATTGTTTATTATAATACAATTTCAGAGTTAACGTATCGAACTTCAATACATCAATAAAGACAATTAAGTAAAGGTTCTCTCATTCAAATACATAATGAATGCAACATGAGACATAATTACAGTAAATTGCCCATAGGCTTACATCAATAACATGAAAGAAAAGGGTTCAACTCTTGTACAGCAATGGCATTCGGCCAACAATTAAAAGGCCCCATGGCCAACAGATAATGAAGATTCTCAATCTTGAAATACTTCTCGATGTTTGTAAACACTCCATTTTTTACAGCCCTTACGACTTGGACATCATCTCTTGCACACCCAATGATGAGTCTATATGCTTGTCAAGTGTTCGAAGTCCTCTGCAGAATGCCACAACTTTGAGCCCTTCAAACTTTACACACCTGTTGCCTCATTTTTGGACTAAACCCCGAGATCTTCAAGCCTGCAACCTCTGGCCACCTCTTTGGGCTACTAGCCACTGATGTGGCCTGCCGACCACCAGTGATGACCGACCGGCCACCAATGTCTTTTGCAGATATTTTGTGACAGTTGTGCTAGTTGTTTGCACAGATGCTTGCATCTACTCCCACGTGCATGATTGGACGTTTATGAGGGAAATTCCATGTTTTCTATATATAGAGGACCTTCCCTCTTGCTTTTAAGGCTAGAAAAATTTTAGAGCAAAATTTTTCCTCTCTACAATTCTCTCTCTCTCTTGCAAATTTCTTAACCCTTGCTTACATATCCTTTACCTTTGCCTATACACTCTTAACCAAACCTCTCCATCTTTGAGCCGAGGTATCTTTGAG
Organism: Camellia lanceoleosa; assembly: GCA_025200525.1. Classification (NCBI taxonomy): domain Eukaryota; kingdom Viridiplantae; phylum Streptophyta; class Magnoliopsida; order Ericales; family Theaceae; genus Camellia; species Camellia lanceoleosa. The sequence goes on from JANUSC010000196.1 coordinate 339,531, forward strand.
TCTTGTTTGAGCTCTTGAGGGTGTGTTTGCCTTGGTTTATTGCTTGGAATTGATTTCCTCTTCAAGAGGTATAAAGCTTTGCCTCTTTACTTGCTTTATCTACTTTTTTCCTTACTCTTTTCCAACTGTTTTTGGGTTATAAAAACTCTATATTTTTAGGCTGAAGTTTGGGTTTTAAGGCCAATAAAGGTTGAGAGGTGTTCACATTTCTTTGTACCTTGTCCTCAAGGCCTTTACCCTTGTGTTTTCCACCTTTACACTATCTTTTTTTGAGCTTTTAAACACTGATTTTTAGAGTTATTTCAGTGACTAAAATCATGGTTTGAAGTCCAAAATTTGAGGGGTTAGCCTTCTCTCTTTTTGTTTTGCTTACTAGTCTAGTATGCTTCATGTTTTAGCATATATTTAGCTATTTTTGTCTTAATTTCAGCATGTTTTAGGACTATTTTTAGATTATTTTAGGACTGTCTTTAAGTGTTTGTTGCATTTGAGCTTTATTTTGCATGCTTATAATGTAATTGTCCTCATGAGTTTGGTGTTTTAGGCATTAGACACCATCTTATTTAAGTTGATGGCATTTATTTGTGGCTTTCCATACTTGTGATCACTCTTAATCACCTCTGCAACCTCCTTCCTTTCTTGGCTTTTGTTTTGCTTTGAAAGTGGTTTCAAATTATTTGTTTGTTTAAGCATGAGATTGAGATGTCATGCTTAATGGTTTAATCCCTTTAGACGTTCATTACCAACGGTATGATCTCTCTTTCATACCCAAAACAACTCTTGGTTTGAGCCATCTTTCCACTAGAGGACTTAACTTCACCTTTTGGACTCAATTGAATAAATAATGGATGGTAATCTAAAATGGAGTAATAAAATTGAGGCTAAAAAAAGGTGCAAGATAATAACTTGTTTGGGTTTAATCGGACGTTAATTGAACCCTTGAGTCTTGAGTCGTTTCATACTCATTAGTGATGAAAACGGTTCAAAATTCATTGTCAACTACTTTCTTTGATCTTTCATGATAGGGAGGTGGTTTTGAGAGTCTTATTTTGTTACATTTATTGAACTTGCACACTTTGGTTTATGGGCCATCATGCAATGAAATTGCATAGATTGATGGTTTGTGAACAAGCTTACTACTCCTTTGATCTGTTCACGATACAGAGGGGTAAATTGTGTAAAAAAAACCCTTGAGAATACACTGTCTCTGCTTTATTTGCTCTCTGTTGCAGCATGGAAGTTCTATCATCAGTGGTCGACAGGCTCTTATTGGTGGTCGGCAGGCCATCATTAGTGGCCGATAGGCCCTTTGCCGGCCACCAATGCAAAATCAAGCGGTGTTCTCCTGAAGCAGAACAGAGTTGGTCTGGAGATAAAAATCAGTGCATGTGTTATACTGTGCAACAGAGACATGCAGCAATAGAAATAGTACCTTTTTTGGATGGAAACCGCATCCATGCATGAGCCCTCCATCTATCCTCGAGATCCGTGTTGCATATATTTCTGTTGAGATTCAAATAGTGGCTTTGTAATTAATTAGTTAGAATAGCTAACTTGTCTTGTGTTGTAATTATTTTAATTACCTAGAATAGTTAATTAATTTATTTTTGTAATAATTAGTTAAGTAGTTTAGCTAATTTAATTTGTTTTGTAATAACTAGCTTAGCTTTAATTAGTTAGCTAGTTAGTTCATTCGGACTCTCCTTCGTGAGAGCGCAATGTTGTAATAATGTGTATGTCTTCCAACCCTATATCTTTCTCTCTTTTATTTTACTAGCTTATGATGGTCAGTTTAGGAGCATCATGTTTTGTTTAGCATTCTCCATGTTTGCATCCACTTGTATTGCATGCACCGAGGCTTGGTTCATCATTCACTTGCATTGTTAGTTTAATACTTCTTTGAAAAAGATATCCAAACCGCATGTTATTTAATTGATTCATATGTCATATTAGTAGCCAAGCCTATTAGTTGCATATTGTATGTGTTGCATTAGTCATATTGCATAGTTAGAAATCATGCATTTTTTCTAACTTTATCACTGTTTTGGCTTGGAGTATTAGGTGAGCCTTTACTCGCTTTAGCATAATTGCATGAATGTCGATGTTGCCATGTTTAGCATGCTTGCCATGAGGTTAAGTGCTTAAGTGTTATAATTGCTTGAATGCCTGTGGATGGAGGCTAATTGCTTAAATTGGAATAATTTGAGTAATGTTCATATGCGATCATTTTTTCAAGTGGTACATATTCAAAACGATTTTCAAAACAAACATGAATCGAAATGTTCTAATTTTTGCAAGTTAGTCTATACTTGTGTGTGCGCGTCACATAGTAATGCTAGCCTAATAAACCGAAACAAGAGCATATAATGTACACAAGATTCATATCATGATTAGTAGAGGCCGATCTTTGATCGGGCGAGCGGGGGTGCTCAATTCATGACCTTCCCCTCTCGTATCTAAGTTCCCGAGCCGAGACAATCTTGGTGATGACGGACACGTGACCTTTGGCACGAGTCATGGGTTTCCTAGATTTTCCAAAAAAATATTTAGGTGGTGACTCTGTATCTGGCAAAGCAGTTCATTTTTTGCAATTTGATTCAAAATCAATTTTCTAAAAGATTTTCCGGATTAGGACTCTTTGGTGTTTATCTGTTTCACATTACACTTGTGAAATTAGATTGAAAACCGCGAGAGTCCGATACTGTGGGGCTTATTCGACTTTCAAAAGGAGGCGCAAAAAAGTCGAGCTACAATGTTCACCTGAAAAAGGATTAGCAATGTGGGATGAATATAAAGTCCAGTAGGAATCCCAACATGATCCTAAGCAATAACAACATATAGATAGATATGATCATGAATGCTTTAAGTTATACCATATACATAAGTGTCAGTTTATACGTAAAGATATACTTATATAGGTACTTTTCTCATAATCATTTAATTTATCCAACACTCACAAAACTGATCACTTTTCTTTCTTCTTGTTACCACTTTATTTTACATTTTCCAGACGATATAAGGTATTTGAAGACAAACCCATAAAATCCAATTACTTTTCCCAATTACTGAACTCACACCCAATTCTAAATTACAAGTTCCGAATAAAAGTATCCCAAACGAACATGAAGACGATACACATAAAATACTCCACACATAACCATATAAGACAAGTAACATCCTCCACAAAATAATCATCATTATGCATAAAACACATTAAGAGAACTAAGATAAAAAAAACAAGAAACCCATCAACGCTCTACCTGCATCAAGCACGGTAAATCAAGGATACACATTTCCAATACTCATGCCAATTTACCAGTCACCAGCTGGAAAGTAATGGTATCTCTGCCAAGTTCTTCAGGAGCTAGCTGGAAGGTATTGGTACCCTAAATTCTCAGCGCAGCCAATTCTCCAGATGTTAGCTGGAAGGTAATGGTACCTCTTATTCTCAGTACGTGCACATTTCCAACCATCACATAATGCAACAAACAAACATAATCCAAGTGTACTACATACACAAAAATCTATTCAACCAATACAGATAATTCTGAGTGTATTACATATACATAATCTATTCAATATCACAATGTCATCCTCCACCGATGACCAATGACAAAACCTCTATGCATAAGTATTTAAATATACTTAATACGGTAATCCAATACTTACTTGACCTTAGGTCCAACAATGATGATAATAATGATAATATTCAACAGTTTCAAAACCCAACCTCATGTTCAAATCTAGATTTCCAACACGCCATGGTTTCTTTCTCTTTTCAAACTCAACTCTTTTGTTTTCCAAAAACAATCTTCCACATTTCAATAGAACCACATCCAAGGATTTCCAAGCCATAATCCAAATTAACTTAACATGATTATCCAAATAAATTTCCAATACCATAATTTATTCATCCTTTATACTAACAACACAATAATCACAACTCAAACTATCAAAACACAATCTTTAATAAAATTTACCCCTTTTTAGTTCATTAGGTCAAATTATCAAAATTAGGGCTTTTCCTCTCTTTTCAACAAAAACAAGTTAAGCTATCCTCCAATTAACCCAACAACAATCAATTTCACAATTTCTACTCCAAATATTCAAACCCTAGATCCCCTTTCATGTTTTATAAAAGATCTACAATAAATGTGATTTTTATGCAATAAAATCTACAACATGTCTATCTTTAGACGAATTATTGAGAAGGAGCAAAAGAATCCCTACCTCAAGCAATAAAGAGAAGAAAACCCGAAAATCCAACTTCAACAAAAACACGATCCACTTAAATTAAACGGAAGCCCTCGTCGAGCCTTACATTTTGGTATAAGGAACTAGGGGTCAAAGATCTATAAAAGTAGATGAAAACCAAGGAGAAAGAGCTTGAGAGCTCAACAATGGAAAAATGAGAGAGAAGTGAGAGAGAAAAGTGACCCAGATGTGACCAAAAGTGACTTTTATAGTTGCTGAATTCGGACAAATCACTTGAGCGCAAGAAGTGTTGCTCAAGCGACCAGACACAACAAGGGACACCGCTCGAGCATAGGAATCATCACTCGCGTGAAGATTACACCCTCCCAGTATTTTTGCAGACCTGCAAAAGTATTTAGAGTTTTCAAACACCGCTCGAGTACAAAAAGTTTCGCTCGAGCACAAAAGGTTTCGCTTGAGCTTAGAGACAAAACACAAGGCAACAACAGTTTTAAAAACAAGCAATCAACCCGCTCCAAATGCAACCAACACATCACAATAACCAAATTCAATGAGGAATGAGGGGAAATAAGACATGAACAATCAAATAAGACAATGAAACCCGAATCCAAAACATCAACGGGTCAGATCTAAACCAGCGCCACTATAGGCTTTCTCTCTCTCGGCTGCTGCTCTCTAGTTTTGATTTTGTTTTTTTTTCTTTTCCTTTTCCTTTTCCTAGTGACAGCCCTATTACAACCTAATCACAATTATATAACCTAATAACTATTATATTATATTATACAAATACAACATACATAAATATGATATATATTTTATCAATATATAAAACACTTTTTTATATATAAAATATATAAATATTCTGATTAATTATATATAATTAAATATCATATTAAATCAATTAAATACCACATTAAATTCTCATGTATCCACGCATTTAATAAAGCCCAAAAAAAATAAAAATAAAGTAATAATACTAATAATAATAAATAATAAATTAAGAAAAAATTAGGGTCCTTACAGTTTGTTTCCTTTGAGCTTCCTTATTTCCTTTGTTATATAATATATATATAATCGGTTGAAAATGAGACCAGATGCATCATATGGATTAAGTTTGTTCATATTTTAAATAAAATAAATAAATATTAATTTCGGTCCTTATATTTTTAATTAAATCAATTGTAACTTGTAATTTTTAATTTTGTGTCAATTTAGTCCAGTTAATAATACCGTTTGTTTGGATAATGAGGGGATTGGAATCTATCGGACTGTTAGTCCAGGGATACATTGTCTCCGAACTATTTAGTTGGACTGGATTTGTATCCCAAGTTTATTTAGTCATGGGATTAGATATCAGGAAATGACTGTTTGATTAGATAGGATATGAATCCTATGTTTGTTTGGGATATTATGGAGAAGGATAAATGTTCAAATGACTATTTTACCATTTTCAATTATTTACTAAGTAATAGCAATATTAAACATATCTTTAATATTTTAATTATTTTTAACTAGATTAAATAAAAATTTATTTTATTTTATTTTTTACACAATTAAATAAATTTATTTTTTAAAAATTAAATAAATAAAATATCAATAAAAATATTCGTTATTTTTTTAATTAAAATTTTAAATAAATTTATTTTAAAAAATAATAATAAGTAGATAATAAAATTAAATAAACCATCTATTAACATTTAAATAATGAAATTAAATAAAATATAAACAAAATTTTAAAATAAAACATCAATAAAATATCTATAAAAATTATTTTGAAAAATTAAATAAATAAAATATCAATAAAAATTAAATAAAATTATTTTATTTTTAAATTGAGACATTTAAATTTTATTAAATTTTACTAAATATAATACAAAATTAAATACTAGAGGGTAAAAATGGTCATTCACCACCTAATCTCATATCCCCTTTATCCCTCCATTTGTGTCTCACTCCCTTCATAGGACACAATAGTCCAATGGATTTGGGACTAATAGTCCGATGCAAAAATTTTGAACCAAACAATAGACTATTAGTTCGGATGGACTAATAGTCCAATCCCACCCCTCAATCCCTTTTTGCGACCGCTACAAACTGTCGCAAATAATAAAAAAACAATCAAGAAAAGACCTTTTGATCGCCTATCTTGACGACAAATAGGGGTCGCGAATGTGGGGGTGGCAAATACTTTTTGCGACCGCAAAATAGCAGTCGCAAACTATTTGCGACCGCCTAATCTACTTATCGCGACTAATGTTTTGCCGTCGCAAAAAAATTTAAAAAATACCTACAATGTATTAGCGACCATCTTGTTACCGTCGCAAAAAAAAATATAAATAAATAAAATACCTGCAATGTTTTAGCAACCTATATTCTCATATATATATATATATATATATTCAAGTGTTATATACAATAAATATAAAGTGATATTTGCAAAAATTCTAATACACATGTATTATTTTCCATCACTTCCCTCAACAAAATTATCTTTCTTCAAAAAAAAAAACAAATGTACATACAAAATATAAACTTCTATACACACAAAACAAATATCCATCAACCATCCTTAAAAGTATTTATACAAAATACGAATAGATTCAAGTACTAAAAAAAAAAAAATTTGAATTTAACTCTTAATATCACCCACTCAATCATATCAACTACTCCCTTAACACTACCTGCAAAAATATACATCAATATATTAGTTGACTAACTTGGATGCCAAAACAAAAATGGATACAAAGAGCACATTAGTTGACTTACTTGGATGCCAAAACCTTTTCCAATAGCGGTACAAAGAGGTTCAGAATTGTTCTTAGAATCAATACTAGTTTGAAAAGAGTTAATCATTTAATCATCTCACAAAAATATCACAGAAAAAATTAAATTGTCAAAAATATCACAGAAATCATGTACCTATATAGAACAAGCACTTAAAAGTAAAAAATATTCAATATCAAGACTACAAAATATGGGAATCAAGTATTTTGTCAAAAATAACTTCAGAGGACACTGGTTCACATTGTATCTTGTAGATTGCTATAGTTTCTGGAATCCATAAAAAGAACTCATATTCCAGAATATCACTTTTACCATATACAACAATACAGAGATATGAATCAAATAGTAGTTTATGCACATTATAACACAATAAATATATTAGTATCAATCATTCGATTATAAGCTCACCGATTCCACCTTTTTCATTTCAATCATATAAAGTGTAGGATTTTCCTGCAAAGCATACCAAGCAATGCCAAAAATTAGGACCCCAAAGTAGACAATATCTGTTTTGTCCAGGCAAGATTTAATGAAAAAATTTTAAGGCTCCAGCTTTAGATTGCAGGGCTAAACAAAGAAAGTTCAAGTTCTATGTATCAGCCTAATTTGGAAGCAAGTTGAACCTGGCAAACCGGTGTCCACATAATCTAAGATGCAGAGCACAAAGAATGTATACTCTTCCCACAAAACTAATACTTTGAAACTTGTATACAGGTTTTTTTCTTCTTCCATGTACCGTAATTGACAATTCATTGTTTACTAGAAAAATAGAGTAGGAATTTACATTAAAGTTGTACTGTATTTACGTTGTCAAGATCTCTTTTGAACCCTAGCTTAGATGGAGAGATCTCCTTGCTGGAAATTGAAGGAATACAAGACCATTTACAAGCACATTACTTTCTCATTACTGCTCTACTTCATTTTTCACCTCTTTTATTTTTTCAAAATATTCTGAGATCCTAGCACTATTTACTTGTCACTAACATATATTTGTCATTAATATGAAGACCACTGCAACTTCCATTTTTATCTACCACATCAATTTTCAAGGTTCATTGCCACAAAGGGCCTCAAATTAAGTTAGATCTGAAATCAAGTGCTTTATAACATGTTTGAATTTAGTACTAGATCATTAGTGCAGACCTACTAGCAAGATAAACTGTGAAAGACATGACACACGAAGCAAGAAAAGTGCACCTGTTGGACTCAGCAGCTTTTGCAAACAGCATGAAGTCCCCATATGCATGACCTGTTTGTACGACATTAAGAGCAGTAGCGATAGCATGGCCAGTCTGAAACATATCCATCAGGCATGAAGTGATAGATTATTCAACATTCATGGACATTGATATAACATAATCATGCTTTGGTGGTTGCCATATCAAATTAATTAAATGTTAACAGTTATGTATTCTATTTAAATTGATTTTAAAAAAATTTCATTGAGCGAATATATATATTTGGGCAAAATTCATTTTACTGACCAAATAGCACTTTACCTCCATATCTTTTAAAAATAGCCACATACCTCCCATATGGTTTTGAACTAAAATGCTACAGTTATATTTTAGGCACAGTATTGAATAATACCTCCTCCAGAATTGTAGCTATATCATTCTTTGTACCTTTCCTCAGTGACAGAAACTTCTCACGAGCCTACAGCAATGTACTCAAGAACTAAATAGAAATTCAACATCAAATTTATCAATCTAATTTTGTCTATACTTTATAAAATTGCTCTGCAAAACCACTGCAGGATATCCAAACCACAGTCAATTACATGGTAACAATACAACTGTTGTAGGCTCTTTCTTGCCATAATAACATCTAAATGAGGCAAAACGCTTTTGTGCTTCCTGCAGCAAGACAAGATCCCTTATAAACTAATACAACTTATATTACGAAAGAAAATAAAACTGTTGTTAAAAAATCATGACAACTAAGAGTTATTTTTCTAACATTTCAACTTATTGGCATTCACTTGGAAATGAAGGCTAGCTACATCAATTGTACCTCAACTTCTTCAGAGGTGTAGCATTTTCTGATATTCCAATTTGTACTTCCATTTGGAAAGATGACCCTTTTGTTGTTTGGATTGATGTATGAAGTATTGTTCTCTTTTGCTAAGGCTTCATGTTTTGCTCTTTTCTTACACAAGGTGGAGAATCTATTCTTCACAAAGATTATCGATTCTGTGTAAGCATGGCAACAAAGAAATTAAACTATAATTACCATAAACTTTTCCACTTGCAACAGAAAACAAATATTTAAAATTTTATATACCTCCCTGAAACCACCTTTGCTATTTTAGTCCATCTGTTACCAAATATTTTTTGAGCCTGCGGTTGAGCTTAAGGTATTAGATTCCCTCATAAGACAACAACTAAATGCTTATCTAATCCAAAATATAATATGGTATTTTTTGACCCTTTTTTTTTTTGGTCTCTTCCTTTTCTAATCAACCTTCTTCGGCATTGTCTGGTTGTTTTGTCCTTGAATTTTGATGCAATGATAGTCCAACTGCAAACATACATTCCAATAAAAACCCATCAATTTCATTCATCAATACCACAAAAATGAAGTGTGAAAATTGATTAGAAAATCCATACTTTTCAGTTCCATGAATACGAATTTGCTCGTGAAGTATATCATGAAACTATGTGACGCTCTTTCTGCTTGGGAACTTCTTCATTACTAGTACTCTTATTCTTCTCCATATTCTGCATTGCTTCTTTGCTTTTTCTTCAACCGCGTTCCTCACTCCTCTATCGTGCTCTCGCATACTAAAGTAAGAGACTCGTTTGTTGTGTTATATAACAATCCAATCCAAACCAAAAAGAAACTCGTTTGTTGTGTTGAGATATACCTGATGCTGATGCTGATGCTGGCACTGGCAGTGAATCCCTGCTCCACTCACGTCTTTCTTCAAATACCTGTATACAGATACTTTTGCTCAATTACAGGTCATAACTAGTTGATGCAGAGCTAATACCAGACTTAAAGGCCTTAGCAAAAAATTCATCACATAAATAAAATAAAATAAAATAAAAAATTACATTTCCAGCCGCTATAATAGACTACATAACTAGTTAAGTGGACGACTAAACGAGTTGAGCAAATTTATTATGAAAAATGACGGTGGTTCAACGAGTTGAGCAAATTTATTATTATAATAGACTACATAACTAGGGTACCCTAGTGTTTTTGATGAAAAATGATCACTGAATTTATTGATATTAACTCAACGAGTTGAGCAAATTTATTATTTTACCTCTAAAAGAATGACAAATGTCACTTGTATATATATTTGTCATTAAAAAATGCTAACAATTAGGGCTAATTACACTATTTTCCCCTCTATTTTAGTTATTATGTCATTTTAGTCTTTGTGATTTCAATTGAATTGATTTTAACTTTGAATTTTTTTTATTTTGTCTCAAATTGGCCCAATTGATAACATTTTTTTATGACAAATGCAACCTGTCATCGTTTTAGGAGTAAAACAAAATACTTGGTCAATTTAGTGACTTAACCTTAACCAATCCAATGAAAAATTTCCATTAAAGACCCTAAAGATGTTATCAATTCGACTAAATTGACGTAAAATCTAAAATTAAGTGTCAAAATTAAGTCAATTAAAACTATATGGAACAACAAAATGTAAGGATTATTGATGTAATTTACTCAACAATTATAAGCAATTGAAATAAATTGAGATAAATTCATAAATTCAGAGTCAAAATTGAGTTAATTGAAATTATAGGGACTAAAATTCAAGAAACTTTATCATTGTACAGGAGAGCAATTTGAAATTTCATTTTTCATGTTAAGTCATATAAAGCCGTTGATCAATTTTGTACATATGGCAAGTACAACTAAAAAAACATGTTATATTGAGTTTAATTTATTTGTTTTTATTTATTTTGTGCTTTTTAAAAATTTTGAAAATATATTGGCATTTTTTGTTTTTTCAAAAAATGCCATTAGATAGCTTGGAAAGTTTTTGGCTTAGTGGCATTTCTCAAAATGCTATAAAATATTTATTTATGACACTTTTCACCCAATGTCATAAAAGGTAACTTACACCTACCTAGTTTAGTGGCATCTGTTGATAAATGTCATTAAAATAATTTCTTGTGTCATTCTTTTATAAAATGCCATAAAATTGATGTGACATTTCTTTATTGAAATGCCACTAAAGCCTTATATGTTTGTGGTTTTGTGGCATTTTTTTAAAACGTGTCACCAAATATTATTTTTGTGTCATTTTTAAAAAACATGCCATTAGTGTAGTGCTACTAAAGTGTGTTTTTGTTGTAGTGAGATTAATATTAATAATGAATGAGTTTGGTTTAATTGTTAGAAACCTAAGGGGATGTAAGATATTTTTTACTTCTATATTTATTTTTAAATTTTTTTAATCAGGTAAAAAATATTTTTTTTTTTAAAAATATGCATCAACTATAAGTTTAATAACTCAAAAATAAAAATAAAAATTTGAGAATAATATATGATTGAGAAAAGATGAAATTATAAATTTTTACATTTGAATAAATAAGTAATGCAAATATCCAGGAATAAATAAATCCATTTATTTCAACTTTAAAAAATAACATTAGTTTTAGAGAGATTGTTTATTTTTAAGTTTTTATCAATTAAAATTAAGTTTTTTTTTTCATTAAATATTTTAATAATATCTTAACAATTTAAGGGTTTTGTTTAATATTAGATGAAATTTAGGAATGTTATTAAATAATACTAAAATATGTATGGGTCTTTGATAATATATATGCAAAACCTCAAGAGAGGTAAGTGTAATGTACCCATGTTGTTGACCCATATTGATAATGAATGAGGCTTCTTGGTTTATGAGTTCTTTCGTCTTTTCACTTGTAAACCAAAGAGTAATATGGTCATTTTCACACCAAAGTAACGTCCTTTGTACAAACTTAATAGATTGTGAGAATCTTGATAATAATTTTAAAATAAGGGAAACTAGTGTAATTATTGAAACATAAGAAAAATTCTTATAATTGTCAGAAATCTTAGGAGAGATAATTGTAATTTACCCACAAGGTAGGGATTCTCCAATTTCTAAATTTTGGGGTTATTGTATTATTTTAATTACATCAAAATTATAGAGAGTATCATAATTTTGTCAAATCTCTAGTTCAATGTAATTTACTCAATTAGAGGACAAACACTTTTTTTTTTAATATACAAAAATTTTATGATGGGGATGATCTAAAAGTATTAGCCATTTAACGTAGGGCTTTTATTAGAGGTTAGTACTGCACAATAAGATTAATGTTTCGGTTTGTTATAATGACTAAATTTAAATACTAAAATTTGATTATCACATGTTATTAATGCAATGATATATCGCATGAAAGGAAAATCCATTAAATTAAGGGATATTTACCAATAAATCTCATCCAACAAATAATTGTACCATTTGGTCCCAACATTGTGTTTGTTGTTCTGATTGGTCCAATCAGTGGGAGAATATATTCCTGTTGATCCTATTTTCCTTGTTTGGTAATGTTGACTGGTCATTTATACCCTTTCGTTTTTCGTGGGTTTGGTTGTGCATATGGAAACCCAATATGTTTCCTTCATTATGGTAGGGTTTTTTGGCTGATATGACGGTATGCTGTGGTGGGTGTGTTTGTGGACAGACGGTGGTTCAAAATCCCAACGGCAGTACTTCTAGTGGTCTACAAGTATTGTTTATTTCGGTTGTTTTCATGTGACATACAATGTTCATGTTAAAATCGTTGTTCTCCATTCGTATTGGTTTGGGCACATTCGTATTCAATATGCTACGGGTTCTGGTCGTATAAGTCGTTGCCGTGATGACACATTGGCGTCGGTCATTGATTTTTTGGTTATTACAGTTTGTGTTCCTGTGTAACTTTATACGATTTTTCCCCACAAACATGTGTTCAACACAGTGGCATGTATTTTTATGTATGTGACACACATGGATGCGATTTGAAATTCTGACGACAGAGTAGTTTTGGTGGTCTCCAGGTATTGTTTGTTTTGGTTTTTTTCGTGTGTCATACAATGTTGAATACATCGTTGTTCTCCATTCGTATGGGATTGGGCACATTCGTATTCAATATGTTACGGTTTTTGAACGTATAAGTCGCTACCCTGATGACACTTTGGTGTCGTTCATTGTTATTTTGGTTGTTATAGTTTGTGTTCCTCTATAACCTTATACGTTTTTTCCCCACAATATGTTTGCAACAAAGTGGCGAGTATTTTCTGTATGTGATACACATGGATGGGTTTTGCCTAGGGTACAGGGGTAAAAGGGGGTGTTCACATATTTGTATGCCGCAGTGTATTGCGTTGAACTTACGTTAATCTAGAAATCTAAAACTATTTTGTACATTGTTTTGCATATTATAGGGATGGACACTCATGTTATGTTGGTGTGTTGTTACCGCGATATGAACGCTGCCATCAAGTTGCAATTTCCATTTCACTTTGACGAGTTGGCTACTTCTGTCCGTCAAAATTTTGATTGTCTCGCAAATGCTAAAGTGTGTTTATTTTTCAAGATTCCGAGATATAACAATTTCAAATTACAAAATGATATCGATATGGAAAACATGATATCCCTTGCACGGTCTTTCCGTTTAGGACATATTGACGTCATCATTCAAACTCCAGTCACACAAAGTTCAAACGGTATTGGTAACGCAATTCGAAAAACATATGATGTTACATTCAGTTCGCTGGGTGAAGGAGACGAGTCAGACGACGATGATGAACAAGATGATTTACTCCCCAAATTTTGTTCTTATATTGACAAAGTTTTCATGTCCGCTCCACGGACTAATGGCATCACACATGTGGGTCAAAGCTTCGAGGGCGGGGCTGCTGAATTTCGTAATGTTCTTCATAAGTACGCGGTTGAATGTGGATTCCGGTTTAAGTATCTGAAGAATGACTCCGTTCGGATTACAGCAGTGTGCACGTCGAGGGAATCAAAAGGATATATGTGGTCTATACACGCACGAGTCTTGCATGCTGATGAGTTTTTTTACATTCGTAAGTGGAATAAAGAGCACTGTTGCGGTGTTGCCATTCGGACACCAAAAAACCCGAGGGCTAGGTCTGATTTAGTGTCCGACGTTATCTCTGAACGGGTACGTGACAAACCGCTCACACGCCTAACCGATGTTGTTTACGACTTGAAGAAAGACTATGGATTGGAGATAAGCTATCGAGCAGCTTGGTTGGGCGTTGAAAAAGCGTGCAACGAAATGTTTGGTGCATATTCCGTTTCTTTCAATCAATTACGGTGGTGTAGTAATTATGTTATGGAAAACAATCCAGGGAGTTACATTAACATTGACTATGATGACCAAAATTACCGATTCATACGATTTTTTGTATCATTCAAAGCATGCATCGATGGTTTCAATCATTGTCGCCCTTTACTATTCCTGGATGGTACCTTTTTGAAGGGAAAATTCAAAGGAAACTTATTAGCTACAACCGCAAAGGATGGCAATCAAGGTTATTCTTATTCATTCCACAGAGTCTGTTAGTTGTATAACTATTTGTGTTGCCTTTTTTCGTAGAAAAAATCAATTGCAACTTTATCCACTTACTGAACCCACTACCAATTTTGTATACAGGTTTATTCCCATTGGCAATAGCAATTGTCGACTCGGGGAACACAACTAACTGGGCTTGGTTCTTGGAACATCTCGCGAACGTGGTTACTACGGACAGGACGCTTACATTCATATCAGACCGACACACAGGCATAATCGAATCTATTCCAAACACATTCTCATCTGTCCATCATGCGTTCTGCTTACAACATTTGCAAAGGAACTTGCAGGACAAGATGCAGTACACCAACAAAATGCACTGTGTCGACTTGTTAAGCAAATTTCATGAATGTGCCTATGCACCAACCGCAACCACATTCAATTCTAGTGTAAAATGTTTTAAGACATCGGGCCGGAGTGTGGCAACGAATTTTTTGAAAGATTTACCCCTGTCATTTTGGGCAAACGCCTACTTCCGGTATGCACCCGTTCACGAAAATAGTGCACCAAATTAATTACATAAGTTGCCCCTATCAACGTATGTATTGTTCACAGTTACATGGACATATTTTTACATTTTCATGTTTTTTTTGTAGGGGTGACCGATACAGTGAGATGTGTTCCAATATAGCTGAGTCATTCAACTCATGGATCCATGAGGCACGTCACCTTCCAATCACACAGATGGTTGATAGCATTAGGACAAAAATTATGGATCAAATGTCAAAACGTAGATGTAAGATAGCGGCGTGGCCTGGAGTTCTTTACCCCAAAATAGAGTCTCGCTTGGTGAAAGCATACAACAAAGGCAGGGCGTGGCTTGTAAGCCAATCAAACGCAGATGTGTATGAGGTGCATTCGTACCCATCAGTAGTACTTGTGGATGTTTGCAGGCGCACATGTTCATGTTTTCAATGGTAGATTAAACGGTTACCATGTACACACGCAATGGTTACAAACCGTAACAGTGGACGAGATTTGTACAATTTGGTTAAACCATACTATCATGTGTCCGAATATCGTTCGACATCCGTCTCAAGCATAACTCCAATACCAACTGTTGAGAAACCAACTTTTAGTATTGAAGATTTCGTCATACACCCACAAGTTGTGAAACGCCCACCTGGTAAGCCAAAGAAAAAACGGATTCTGTCAAGGAGTGAAGAAGTGCAACAAATTCGTTGCGGACGTTGTCAACGCATGGGGAACCACAACAGGAAGACTTGTAAAGAACCAATTTAGCCTTCACTATCTACGACTACATGTTTACCGTTTTCGTCCCAAAGTTTGTCAATTTAGTTTAATTTGCTTTGCTAAATAAATGGGTGCCCAAATCCCCAACGTACTGTACTATTATGGTTTGCATTATCACGCCGGTTTTAGTACTTTTTTTTTCACCAAATAATGTGGGTGGCACACAACCCCCACATGAATCATTTATCCAAATATTTTCATCATTGAAAGATGTTTAATTTTTCTTTCCCGCGGGGGGTGACATTGGTAGGTACCTTATTATTGCACAATTTTTTTTTCCTTTCTTTTTGTGTTGTTTATGTTAACTGAATGTCACATTAAAATATGTTCAGATTCATGACACGCTACAAATTAAATGTTATTTCATACAAACATGTTTCCTTTCAACACACATTTTCAAAACAAACCCCTTTCCTCATGCCGTCATACTTCATACACGCTACGCTTAATCCACATTGTAATGAACACATCAACACATACAAACCGAGTCTCACAATTCACATTTCGCTCCGCACGTCCATTCAAACATGTCCCACAATAACACCAAACTATTGGAAATCAGATTTCAACAATACACGTCAACTATCTAAATCTAAACAAATATATACTGCATATATCACAACAAAATAACCGTTCTGATTAACATCCATTTTGTTCACACCACAATTAGATTCTGTAAACCAATCCTCACCATTTCAAAGTTCTCCACCACAAGATAACAAACGATGAAGTGTTGCATATGCATATACACTACCCAATTCCTTCAAGACTTGCACATCACTTACAAACTGGGACTATTCTCAATTGACCAATTAGTACACTGGGTCATATTTCTAATTTCAAAATAAGATCTGCGCATGACACTACAAATCTTAGGCACATTCCACCAACAATAACATTTGTCAAAAAAATATTTGTATTGATTAATATTAAAACAATTTTTTCAAAAACAAAAAAAACAAAACACTTATATAACACACATCCAATTTTACACAATGAGATGTGTAGGCTTCTAGTTATGTCTGTTTCTCACCAGTTTTTCAATTAGTTTTGGTGAAAGATATGAAGTGGACGGGTGTGTACGCATCCCCTACACTGAACCCTACACAACGACTACAGCGCAACACTTACCAATTCCAAAAACAAAACTTGTTACTGGTGGTCTACTCCCACATAGTAATGTACTGAACATAAAATTTCCAAGACAATCAACCTGATTACTGTCACACTTACCCATACAATTTTACTACCAACCCATCAACCAACTAGTACACGATATCATCAAACAAAAACATGTACACTTCATTCACAAACACCAGTTTAAATACCACAGTTTTCTACACATAGTGGCAACGAAAGGATCATAAATCAAAATAACATAATCATCGTTAACCGTCATACCACTTTGTAACATCTACCAAACTGAAATTGTTCACGTACGGTTCACAAAAGAAAATCATAATGCATATACTACTACACTAACCAAAAATATATAAATTTAAGCTACTTGTATTTTAACGGCCTACATATAATTCAACCATATCTACTCTTTCATTCCCCTAATCGGGTCGTTCACAAATCCCTTCACCATGTTTGCTCTTAACACGATGCCGTTGTTACCTTGCAATGAACATCCCACATCAACATGGTGTATGTACTGCCGCATCACCGCGCACACAATGACCACACAATCCAGTCTGCGTTAGGAAACACAATGTCAACTTGTCAACTACATCGCACAATTACCCAACAACAAATTTACAATGTACCAGTGGCAACACCAATGTACTTTTGAGTCAGCTCTCTGTTGGGAGCAGTATGCAATAGACTCGAAGGGGTGGTTGAAGGTTTCAACGATGCTTAGCTCGTCTATTCCATCCGCTTGCAAAGACCGCTTCAGTACACTAGATACACGTTCCTTCTGCAACAAACAAAATAGCATACACCTTATAAAACCACAAGATGCTCCCATTCAATCAAAAACAGTAAAACAAAATGTGAATTTTACCAGGACAAGAGCTTCATTGTAATGCATGTCTGATCTGCCATTCGACCGTTGGCTCATTGGATTAAAATTCTTCTAACTTCCATCCTCTGCGTCATACACCACCAGAGTCCAGTGTGATTGGTTGCATATTGGAAAATGAATGTACCGACAATCCTTCGATGATGCAAAATTTTTCAGCACATAACTCTCCATTGTTTTTGCATTATTGCTTTTGATTACGTCCTACAGGAATATCAGTGACTTTAAAATATAAAAAAAAAAATCCACGCATTGCCCACCGTATCTCAATGTCATATTAACATTCACCATGCAAATACTGCTAAAGAAGTACGATTTGTCTGTCAAATCATCACCCGAACTAACATTCCCCTGCTCTGTCAGCAGTATACATGTATATGCATCAATTATCTGCCACGAAAACAAACAACACATGTTTCCAAACTCATCCAAAAATTACTGCCAATGACAACCACCATTGTATAGTGTCCTAAAATACAACACAACACATGTTACAAAAAAATCTGTATGTCGTCTTACATTGCCACGGACACTCTGTCCGCGTATAAGATTTTTTATATCGGTAAAACAAACCGACACACCATAGTCAACCCCAGTCCATATAACAGCCCTGCGCAGAAACCAAACAAATTAATTAGCAAAAACCAGTATTCATGACGGGTAATTAAATTAAAACTTTCGTGTACTCCCACACATACCCGTCGTCATTCTGTTCGTATGCCTTTGTTATTTTCTCTTTCTTTTCAAACGTCATCATTTTCCATAACCCAAACCGGTTGTTCAATTCCAAACCAGACCATTTTCTAGGTTAAACACCAACTGTGTCAACATCAACAACAGAGTAATTCACATCACATTTGTCAATTTCTAGACCCTCTTCCTTGTGTGTCACAGTCCTTTTTCCGCGTTCCCATTCTCTAGGATAGTCATAATCTTTCAGCTTTAGTTCTTTTCCCACTTTGGTCTTAATTTTGCGCACAAACGAATTATGCCCAGCCACGCCTTGCCCACCATCCTCGAAGTACGGTAACACTTGCACTTCATGGTCCGACAAGCTCACTTCACCCACACTACGTAGTGGCGCTGGACTAGAATCAGACACTGTGTGCACATCTACATTTGCAACACTCCCACACATGTTAGCAACACCCCGAATAGGTGTGACATCATGCACAACCGCCACATCGATCCCACTCGAAACTCCGCACCGGCTTGCGCTAACAGCAATTACATCAACTTTACGAAAAGCTTGCGTAACATCGTGAACCTGTTAGTCAGCAAGTTGGTCCTCCAGCATTGATATTGTTTGCCGCATTTCTTTGTTTTCATTTTGCAACTTTCTGATTTCCTCGTCTTTCACCTTCATTACACACTCGAATCCACCAACAATGTTCACGACTTGTAACTCCATTTTACTCTTCAACCTAACAACTTCCTCCTCGAGCTTCGCTATTGTCCCCTCATTAGCTGTGTTCCGCATTTCTATGCCTACTATTAGATTTAATGCTTTCTCCACTTCAATGGCAATTGCCACATTATTAACTGTATTACGCACCGGGTTGTGCATATCATTTGCCTTTACTTGCATGCCATCACCAAGTGGATGAGCCATGCGTACCCTCTCCTTGACAAAATCATCCGTCACATTCATCCGCCCTCCATCACCTTCACCAATGTTATGCTCGTACAAATCACCACCACCATTGACATCACGACTGTTTCCCAGGTTGTTTACGTTGCTGTCACAGATGTTTCCTATATGACCGGCTACCAATCCTTCGTCCGTAGCCAAAATGTCACGTTCGTACTCTAAGACCTTAACCTATCAACTCTAATCTGTCCAAAAAAAAAAAAAACAAAAACAAAAACAAAAACACATGAGGCTGGTATTGTATTGATCCATTACTAACAAATTTCACCAAACAAGACATGTACCTTGAATTTGCCTGGTGTTGTGATATCCAAACCTTGCATCTTGCTCACCAATGGACCAATGTCTCATTTTAGGAATCTTGGAAACATATTCTCCGTTTCTGGCTTGACTATCTTGGAATGTTCACAGATCCAGTACTGTGTGTCAGAAACAAAAAAACATTACATTACGTCGTTAGCACAATAACAACAGCTTGTGTAAAACAATTTAGACAGTCGCAAAACATTGCACACTACATACCAGCAAGGTAACAACACATCCAGTGACCTTTTCTGGCGTATGGTGGAAATCTTTGATTGAACTCATCAATGTGAGTAGTATTGCACCAGTCCAATCGTATGCACGGACGTTATTCAGGTTGTCAATGTATCGCACAAATACCCAACTTATTGTCTCCCCAGAATTAGCAAAGGACAGTTTCCCACACACATACAGTGACAATAACTTCGCTGCATCCTCCTCGTCCACCTTACTTCGCCCACACAAGGCTTCTTCAAACAATGTCTTCACCAGCGTCAATGTTATCCTTACAGTGTTATGAGTCCTCCGCTGAATGAAATCCAATGTCGACCTTTGACAAGAGGAGAGATCAAGATGCTTTGTACCACACTGGATCCCAAACAACAGTCTTACATCGCTCCTACAGAGCTTCAACAAATCCCCATAAATGTTGAATGTGTCAAAATTTTTGTCGTACGTCCGTATGATTTTCAAAATTGCATCGTCAAACTTCCTAAAATCATTGTGATTCAGTTTGTTAATCTGCATAGCCTCAATCATGATCGAAAATGGAGTCCTTTTCAACTGTTCAAAATGACCAGCCCTCAACAGCAATGTTGTTACAAGCTTAACAATGCCCACAATGTTTGAATGAAAATTAATCTGTGTAGGTGCACTGTGCGACGGTTGGCCAGTAGGATTAACAGCTCGTTCAGTAACTCCCTGCTGCAACACTTTGGATTTCTTAAACAATATGCGCCCTTGCATGTTAACACCAACCCTGTTTGTTTTCGAATCACATGCACCTTCGAGACGTCTTCGTTCACATGAACGCATATATGGACTCCTACTAATGTCACCATTTGTAACAGCACAAACAAAATATTAATTCGTTACCAGTACATAACATAACACACCATAACCAACATACCAACATAAGAAACCCACAACTCATAAACACAAACAACATTCATACCATACCGACCCGATTAAACAACCTTACCAGATGTATTGTGGCAACTTCATACACAGAAATAACATGAAATGACATGTGACATTCCACACAGCCAGCCAACACACCCAACCAATACTTGTGGACAAATTTAAATACAAACAGAGGAAACCATGTCCAATATTAACACTAGACAATGGAGAACCATCCTAACCAAACCATGCCACAAACATCGTGCCCATTGTTCGCTAAACATATGACATATACCAACTACCTCCACTATATACTAACACTGTTAACACCCATTGACACACTCACACTCATATCACTTACATCGTCTAAACCCCAAAATTTAACCACACTGCACCTGTACACACCAGAACATATTCTCACACACACCAAACAACACAAACAAACAGTATCATTGCACTAAACGAAACCACACAGATAAGCAACAGCAGTCACCGCCAAAAAACAATGTTGACATGTTCACATTCAGCAACAAACAACGCAATTCATAAACTCAAAATACAAATAAAGTACCCACACACCCCAACTCAATCATCCCCACGTGCCACATACCACTTACATCAACAATTTCTCACACACCTGACAACACCACCACTCTCCTGATGCAAATCATATTGAAACAAAATAAGAATGTCACCCCGTCTCAACACACACCGGTAAACCCCAAATCAACGACAACATACAGTCACCCAAAACAAACCCAAACAATAACAAACACACCCAAAACACATGGGCTCAAATATGTGCAACATACACCCTACCATAATATACACAACACAGTAAATACGTCACAATATACAAACACACACACACAATGCCATCGACATTATCCAATTAATACTCAACTGATACAGAACATCAAGTAAATATCATCAAAACACAACCACCTAATCTTTCAACCATACATGAAATATATCGACCATGGAAATAGCAAAAAAAAAACGGTATCACATACTTTCCCCACCCATCGTTCCAGCGTCAGTCAATTTTAAACACGTCCTTCAGCGGCTCTCCCGTCCCCTTTGCGAACTTCCTTCGACTATCGTTATGTAACAGTGTCGCTAATGACCTTCCAAAGTCACACATACAAACGATCACAACTTTTCAAATCGTGGAGTCAATTCGAATGGAATCGCAGAAATTAGGGATTTCAAATCTTCCCTAATCCATAATCCCCACAAATTACGGTTGTCAAAACTTGCCTAATCCATACCCAATAGGTGGTTTCATCGATAGGATCATGTGTGTCACGTGCAAACATGCCCCCAAAATAAGAGAGCAAAAAAACCCTTAGTGAACTTTCCAATTTTGTGGCACCCACCGATCACTCTCAATGTGACACGTGCCAAACACAAATTTCGGAAACACACAAACATGAGGCTGTGCCACACCAAAACATCCCCTACTCACTCGGTCAGAATAATAAGTAGTGGTATTTATGTCATTTAACATTATAAAGGACCAAATATATCAAAAGAAAAGAAGTTGGGACTAAATGGAGCACAATTTCAACATTTAAGATTTATTGGTAACTTTCCCTTAAATTAAGGGTGGGTTTGAGGTTGGTTTTTTCAATATTTTTTTTAAAAAGTTTTTAAATTGTTTTAAAAACTAAAAGCTAGCTATTTGAGAAGTTGTTAAAAATAGTTTATTTATTTATTTTTGGTGTGTGTGTGAATGAAAAAAATTGATGTGAAATTTAATTTTTATTTTTTAACTGATGACAAAATATTTAGTAATTTTTTGAATAATTATTTTTTTAAACAAATATTGACTTTTACATCATTATCCTAAATGTTTAATAACACAGTCGAGACAAACCATGCCATAGCCGAATTTCATCAACATTGCATTATTGAAAGCAAATTCATAAAAACACTACTTTAATTAGAGGTTAGTTTTGCATAATAATATTAATGTTATAATGACTAAATTTTTTATTTTTTGATTTGCTATAGTGATTAGATTTAATTACTAAAATTTAAATATCATTTTATATATTATTAATCAGCAATATGACGCATGAAAGGAAAATTCATTAAAAAAACAACACATTTTGGACAAATTATGCTATATCCAAAATTGATCACCATATCATTAGGGACGAATTATACTACTCCCTCTGTCTCAAAATATTAATTTTTTATTTTATTTTTTATTGTCCCAAAATATTAGTCTTTTTTCAAAAATTAAGGACTAAAATAATATAAATTTCTTATTTTACCATTCTTTTAAATTCATGAACAACACAAAACATATAATTATGACAATTGATATTCCAAAAAAATGTACTATCAAAGGGTAATTTTGAAAAATTAATATTTTTAAAGTACAATAATTGTGCTACTAAAAAGAATTAGATTCCCCGAAAGGAACTATTATTTTGGGACGATGGGAGTAAAAATCTCTTTACTTTGGAATTTGTGTCACTTTAGTCCATGATATTTCAATTGTAATACATTTGACATTGAATTTTGAATCTCATTCCAAATAAAGACAATTGAAGACATCATTGCTCCATTTGAATGGCAAAATCGTCATACAACTTATTTTGTATTGGTTAACTTATATGTTATTTGAAATATAATGCCTTTTTTTTTTTTTAATGAATAATGTTGAAATTTTTTTGTTATAAAATTCAGTTCAGTTTAGTTTTCATAATCTATTTTCAAATTTTTTTTCTAAGAAATTAAAAATTCAATTGGTGAAAAAAATTAAAAACACCATTTTTATATAATTTTATCTTTTGGGGGTAGAAATAATTTTTTAAAATAATTTTTTTGATATTTATTTTCATTAAATTAGTTTTTATATTTTCAAAAGTCAAACATGGTAACAATTTTGATATTATTATTAAACCAATCCATTAAATTAAAAAATCTAAAACTAAAAATATTTCATATATTAAACATATCAATTATACATTAAAAGCCTAATAGCCATCTATTATATGATAACTATCTAAAAATATTTGTTAACAATAAACACAACCATCTATTACCTGATAACCATCTAAAAATATCAACCACACATTACATAATTATCATCCAAACACATATTAAAAATTAATTTGGTAAAAAAATAAAAAATAAAAAATTTATCATTTTTACATAATTTTAATTTTGGTGAGTAGAAATAAATTTAAAAATTTTAAAAATAATTTTTTGACATTTGGTTTTGTCAAACTAGTTTATATTTTATCAAATTGACGACTTTGCCTTTGAAATGGAGCAACAATGTCTTTAATTTTCCTTATTTGGAACGAGATTCAAAATTTAAAGTCAAATGTATCATAATTAAAAAGTTAAAGATCAAAGTAACACAAGTTCCAAACTACAAGAACCATTAGTGTAATTTTTCCTATCATTATTGAAAGTAAATTCATAAAACACTATGACGTTATTTGGATTAAAATAATTAATTAAGATAAAATAATAAATAAAAATATATTACATCTAACCTATAATTATTTCATTTTTTTTTTCATAACCATCAAATCAATTACAAAAAAAAAAAAAAAAAAAATTAACTATATTTTCAAACACAATTTTTTTAATTAAGCTAAAATACCCAAAAAGTCTTAGTAGCCAACTTCCTAAACGAGGTCTATAATATGGCACTATTTGGGGTACGCAATATAAGTACATTTTTTTTTTATCTTTTTATTTTTTTTTTGGGTTACATCACCTCTCTACTTTTTTATACATTTTTTCATAAAAAATTAAAAAGTACACTTATTTAGATCATCCCAAACAATTCCAGGTTGGGTTTTTCTTAAGTTTACATTTCAATTTGAGAGAACTTGAAAGGCTTGTAATGTTTATTACAGATCATTTTATGATGATCCGAATCGTTTATTTTGTAATATTTCAATATATATCATTTATGAAAAAATTAATTCGATCTAACAATTGTAATTTTTTTTATTTCACATTTATATCTAAAAAAATAAATGAAAAATATATTTTTAAAAATAGAATATATTTTTTTAACATATAAATATAATAAAATGAAAAAATTATGATTATTAGATTGATTTAATTTTTTATTGGTATATATTAATAACATAAACAAAAAGGCAAACTTCACTTTTTCCCCCTATGGTTTAGGCCATGTGCGGATTGTCCTATGACTTTCAAATATCACCACATAACCTCCTGTGGTTAATGGAATAATGTGCACCGTTAGCTTTTCTGTGTATTCTAACCAGTTGTGCAGCGCACGCGAGAGTGGTGCAAGTAGGCATGAATTGATGATATTCCCTCGCAGCGAAAAGACCAAAATGCCCCTAGGGTTAGACATAAAAGTTTACCTTGCTTTTTATATTGCCTCCTTGCTTTGTATGTTGAGTTGCAGGTAGCCTATCTAGCAAAAATGTCATCTTCAAGCATTGGAGGTGGAGAAAGACAAATGTTGAGGTTCATCAGCAAGAAATGTCGTTGTGGGAGAAAAGCAACCATTAGAATCGTGGAGTCCGAGAAACTTTCAAAAGGTATGTTGTACTATGTTTGTGAAAATGCGGGTTTGGGGGGTTATGATTTCTGGGCTTGGTGTAACCCAGTTGGATATGCTCCTATCTATGGAAGAAATGAGATTGATGATGAGAAGCCAAGAGTTGAGAAAGGTGTGCAGTTTAATGGAAGAGTAATGAAGCTGGAGATGAAAATGGAGACACTAACCATGATGATGAAGACATCTATGGTGGTTTTGCTTGCGTGTTTCATTTCCACCATATTAATGTTCAGTATGAAATGAATTTGTAAGAATTTGTAAGGTGCTTTATGTACTTGATATATGTTTGAAAGAAATGAAATTATGTTTATGAAACTTGTGAATTTTGTATGTTTTTGTTTACTGCAACATGAAAATAAATTCAATTTTTTTTTTACTGCAACATTGAAAATTATTCCAACAAATTCATAATTTCTTTTATTGGAAATTTTTTTTTACAAATTCTTAATTGGAAAAAAATCAACCTTACTGAGTTTAATTGGAAAAAAATCAACAAATTCTTAATTTCTTTTACTGCATTCCAATGCAAAATATACAACCAACATTTTCAACACAAACAAACTGACTGTATACTTGAAGCAACGGTAACCATACTGAGTTGATTTGCAAAACAACAGGCCTCATTCCAAATCAATGTACTTGAGGCAATAGAACAAAAATGACCACAAAAAAAAAAAAAAAAACTGAGATTCACAACGCTATTCAATACCAATCCATTTACAGAAGTATGCTGCATTTGAAAACCATTCTCAAAAACTATAACTCTAAATACAAAACATAGCTTAAATACAAAAACTATAATTCTAAATACAAAACATAACTTTATATACAAAAACCATAACTATAAGTGTGTGTCTATCATTCCTTAGCTTAAATACAAACACAACACATCCCACAGTATTGTTTCATTACAAAAACAAAAATAATAACAGGTAATCCTATAGTCTACTTTGACCCAGTTGCCAGTTCTTTGTCCAGTCTCCTTGCTTTGGTCCTCTACCTCTACCCCTCCCACCAATTATGATTTCAAGTCCTTTGCCAGGACCACTTGATACCTTTCCACCATAGGTTAGTAGTTTTGTAGGCTGCAACAACATTTTCAATTAACAAACTAAAAAGTTACAAAATTAAAAAGTTGGTTATATAAACAAGTGAGTTACTTGAGTGGATGACTTAGTACTCCTCCTCTTCAGTCCAATAGAGTAGTGCTCATTAGTGGCTGACATGTTGCTTGTACTCATTTTCTAGTTTGGATGTTACTGAACATCTAAGGCAAAAAAATTTCCAATTAGGAACAAATTGGGCAAACTACTATTAGTTTCCTACTTAAAGTTACAAGTCAACATTAAAAGTTGGTTACCTCATTTGATGGGATGTTTCTTGTTGGAGTAAGAGTAGGAGTGTGAATAAGAGTAGGAGTAGGAGTTGATGCAGGTTGAGATGATTGCCTACTAGTATATCTCTGTTGCAACAAACAAATTAAGTGTACAATAAATTAAGTATACAACAAACAAATAACAACATGTGTACAATAAATGAATGCATAAGTATACACTAACCTTCACCATTTTGGACTTAGGATGCAGTTTGTTCTTGCATGACCTCTAATTATGTCCCTTCTGCAGACACTTAGCACATGTGACATCGATGTTCTTCCTTGATGCCTTGTGTGGATTTTTTGGCTCATCTGCTTGTCTGTTTTTTAACTTCTTTGGTCTGCTTGCTAATTTCGTTGCTTTTGGTGGATTCAATTTCTGGCCACATTTCTCATACTCATGCTTGTATGGAACTGGGTGTATCATGAATGCATAAGTATCCAAGTATCTAGACTTGCTGTAATACTCATGCACATAGGCTTCTGGCTGCTCATGATTGATTTGAATTGCACTGATGGCATGACTACAAGGCAAACCAGACAAATCCCATCTCTTGCAAACTGTATGTCCTAGTACTTAGGTCCACTATGTACATCCTCTGAAAATGATCAACACACAACCACTGTATTTTGTCTTGAAGTTACTATACATATGTCTTAAGTAGTATCTATGATCTGCAGTAGGGTATAACTCTGCAAATGTTTCAACCAACCCCTTCCGTCTATCTGATATAAATGTCCACCCCATCTCCTCAACACTCCCAATATCACTCAGAGGCTTTACATTCTATCTCAACCAAAGCCACTACAACAGGATACATGTTATCATTTCCATCTCTCCCAATAACACTGAGTCTCCAAAAATCCCTTGCAAATGACAACCATCTAGTCCTATTATTGGTTTACACCCCGCTAGAAATCCATCTTTCTGTGCACCAAGTCTGAAATACATTATTTCAAATGTAGGCTCTGTCTTTTCAGGATTAGTTGTTATTGAAATGTGCGAGGTTGGATTTTTCCTAACAACTGTAGCTGCATAATCCATAATCCTATGATATTGCTCTATCAAATCCCCTGCAATTATCTCCCTTGCCTTTCTCTTTTCCCTATATATTTGAAACCTACTTGTATCCACCATTATCTCTCTTCTAATTTTTTTTTTTCTTGAAATAGGCTATGTTAATGGAGGGGTTATCTCTCACTTCATCTACAAACTTCTTCCTCAAGTACTTAGAGTTGGCTTGTTTGTTGTTATAATTCCTCACACGTGTGTTTCCCCTCTAGAGTTTTGATCTGAAAGGTTGGGGTTCCCCCAAATGGAGAGGCATGTATCCTCCAAGTACAGCTATGCCTACAAACAGTAGTGATCCTAGCACTCTCATTTCTGATGTACCTTATATCATAACCATGCACCACATTAAACTCCCTCAAATACTCTCTAAAAACTTGGGGATTGGGAAATTTCATTCCAACTACAAGTTTGGGATCTTTCATCATCTCTTCTTTGTATTCTGGGTATCCAGCATCATCTGTCTCATTTGATGACCCTTTCAGACTATTCAATTCTTCATCATCATCAACATCTAAATACCAACCAACATTACCTGGTAGATTAACTTTAGGTAGTGGTCCTTCAGTTCTTCCGTGTGAGGTTTCATAAAAAATGTCATCATTTGAACCCTCTAAGTCTTCATACAACCAACTTTGGTCATCACTTTCCTTTACACTATCATCAGAAGTCTCAGTATCACTGTATTCTTCACTAATTATATAGTCCAAGTCCTTAGAATCATCACTATCAATTCTCTCTTCATCAGCCAAAAATTCAGTCTCACTCTGTGCACTGTCACTCTCATTAGCCTCATTACCTTCTATAAACTCAGTGTCAGTAGTATGCTGCAACCCTTCCTCATGTTGTGTATCATTACGCTCATGTTGTGTATCACTACCCTCACATCCCTTACCTACATCCTCACCCCCAGTTACCTCTGCACTATCATCTAAGTCATTCCCAATCTCATCAACTATGATGTCAATATCAGACAAGTTTATATCAATAATGTTTGTGTCAGTACCATATATGGCATTACCATCCTGTTTTGCACCATTGGGATCTGACAACAACTCACCATTGGATGACAAAACCATAATAGGATCTACACCCTTCTCTACATAAACTACTACATAATCCAAACCCTTATAAACCTCGAGCATTTTCATCACATCAACATCACTGTAAATTGTACCCAACATCTAAACTATAACTATGCCATGTATAGTATATATCTATGTTTGCTCATTTTCCACCAACCAGGTCATAATAAAGGTTTCTTAACTTAAACATAGACATTTTGTCAAGGTCACAGTTAATTATTTCATTCACCTTACCACCCTCATAAATAACATGTGAATGAAAGACAAAATGACTCCCATGGTGTATTTGAATAGTTATGAATTTGTCTGACATTTTCAGCATTCACTCTTAAAGTAGAAAAGACTTTCATCAATACATTTTTGGACCACAACCCACAACCCACAACCCCAAACCCAAACCCAAACCCAAACCCAAACCCTAAACAAAGATATAGTCATGCATGTAACTAACATAAACTAAAATAATAAATAATCCCTAATTCTCAAACAGGTCACACAAAATAAAGACAGAATATAAAAGTATAAAGTAATAGAATTAAAAAACCTATTTTTCAGGCATAAAGTTAAAAGTTAATTGAAGAAAGAAACAAACAAAATAATACACTGAGGATTAAGGATAAAAAGTTAATTGAAGAAGGAGACAAACAAAGTAATACATTGAGAATTAGGGATAAACTTCACTTTTTCAGTGCATACCCCACACAAAACACAATGACAATAAACAAACAAAGTAAGACACTCACATCATTCACTGCAAATAAACAAACAACTATAGAGGACCACAGTATATGAACAACTTTATATATACAAAAAACCATCATAGCAACACGATATAAACAACTACATTGCACACAGTGTCATGACAAAAAGTTAGCCACCAATGGTACGAAAAATGGAGGCACACAAACCCTAATATACAAAATATACGGGACCCCAGTATATATCAACAAAAAGTACATCAATTAACATTTTATATACATATATATATATCAGTAAATCGAACTGAATGAAACATAAAATAAAAAACGATGTTCGAAAAAATACCTTACAACTTATTCTTCGTGAACTTTTGGATTTCGTTTTCTTCGTAAATCTCCAAATCAGTGACAATCGAACAATCGAAGCCTTACTTTCTCAAATCTATACACTATTTTGTTCGATTGAAACCCTAATTTGTTCAATCAAACAACCTTAATTTGTTAAATCGTTCAATCAAACAATCTTAGTTCTCTTCACTTTCCTCTTCTTAGATGCACGACTTTTGGAATTGAAACTGGTAAGCAAGTTTCGATATATATATATATATATATATATAAGGGCAAATTGATCTTTTTACGTTTATCATTCATGGTGTTGACGGTGCATATTACTTCATTAATTACAAAAAAATTATGTGGTGATTTTTAAAAGTCAAAGAGATATTTTGCATATAATCGAAACCATAGGAGGTAAAGGAAATTTGCCCTAAATAAAAAAATAAAACCTGACGGTGGAGATTATAATAGACCAGGAAAATAATGAGGAATTCTAGAATCTTCTTCTGTCGATATCTTCGCAAACTAAACTAATCTCCACCGTCCAATTTCTTGTACGATAAAACCCACTTCTGACTCCAAAAGCAAGCAACCTCTCTTCGAGCACGAATTCGTCTCCACGCACCCTTTCTCTGACCCGTTCTCGCTCTCTAGGGTTCCATCGTTGGTGCGTTTTGTCTCTCTAAAATCTCTCTCTATATTCGTATATCTATGTGTATCGATCTCTATGGATCTTGATTTTGAGGGTATTATCGATCCTTTTTGTGCTTTGTTTTGTGTTTTGTGTAGATCGATTGATCATCGAAGATGTTTGGGAGAGCACCGAAGAAGAGCGACAACACAAAGTACTATGAAGTTCTTGGTGTTTCGAAGACCGCATCGCAGGATGATCTGAAGAAGGCGTATCGAAAAGCTGCTATCAAGAACCACCCTGATAAGGGTGGGGATCCTGAGAAGGTACGATTACCTTTCTTATATGTTATTTCTATGAATCAATATGTATGTAGATCTATCTATATCTGTTTATTGAAGAAAAGGTACTTTCTTTTGTAGATTAATGATGTTAAAATTGGTTCTTTAGATGTTTTGTGGACTATCGATGTTAAAAGATAGATCTATAGATGATGGTCTGTGGATCTGGGTTTTGGTTTGTGAGTTGCCTTTTGTTTTTTTTTTTTCACCTGAAAATCTCGTTGCTGTGAATGTTACTATTACTGGGTGGGTAATTATGTCTCTGTGATGCTTGCGAATTATATGAGTCTCTATTTGTTGGTTGATTTGGCCAACTTAAACACAGAAAAATTTAGGGTTGGTTTGGGAAATTCTAAAAAGTGCACTTTTTGACTTATTGACTTATATGTATTGGCTTATATGGTTTGGGTTTGGGTTTGGCTTTGGCTTGGGTTTGATGTGATGTGATGTGTTAGAGAGATGATGTGATTTAAATAAGATGATGTGACTTAAATAGGATAGTGACTTTTTGACTTTTTATATTATTTAGGACATGCCAAACCAAGCCTTAATTTTTTGTTTTGCAATCTGACACTATGTTTGGGAACCTAGGAGAGAAAAGAAAAGAAATGATTAGAAACGAAATGATTATGATTTGTCTTCTTTTTGTTTGGATAAGGAAGAAATAAAAGAAAAGAAATGATTGTGATTTTTCTCATTCTTGTTTGGTTATGTTTCATTAAGAGAAGAGAAAAAAAAAGAAATTATTTTATGTTATATTACTAAAATAATCTTTTTATATTTTCAATCATTTTATTTCTTTTATTTTTATAGGGATAAAATTGGTATTATGAAAATAGTGGTTTCTTTTCTCTCCCAATCTCTTCACTTTTGGGAAGATTGAAAATGGGGCTTATAAAAGAAATGAGTTTCTCTCCATTTTTCTCAATTTCTTCCCATTTCTCTTTACTTAGGTTATCTAAACAAATAAGAGAAATACGTATCACTCTATTTCTTTTCTTTTCTCTCCAAATCACTCAATCCAAACATACTGTGAATTCTTTTTCTTCAATGGAAGGGAATTTATAATGTCCTGTTTATTTCAGCTTATGCCCAATTGTTTTTCCTTTAAATTCTCAAACTACTACAGCTACAAGTTAGTATAGAATGAGTATGCATCTTTCTAGTCTAGAAAGAGGTTTAAAAATTTCAATGCACAATTTGTTGTACTCATTTATGAAGTTAATTGGTTTTTTTTTTTTTTGTGGCAAACTAGTACTTATTATTTACCTAAGTAGTTTAGAAATTCTAACTCTGAATAGTTTCTCCAGCCCTAGTTGGTTATTTGTATTTTTTACACTGTTTGGATTGAGTGATTTGGAGAGAAAAGAAAGAAATGAAGAGATATGGATTTCTCCTACTTGTTTGGATAACTTAAGGGGGGAGAAATGATGAGAAAAAGAGAGAAATCCATTTCTCTTATAACCCTCAGAGTGGAGAGATTGGAGAGATTAGGAGAGAAAAGAAATCAACCAATTCTTATATTTTTAAAATACTAATTTTGTCCCTGTAAAAATTAAAGAAATAAAATGATTGACAAAATATAAAAAGGTTATTTTGGTAATATAAAATAAAATAGTTTTTTTCCTTATGAAATCTAACCAAACAAAAAGGAAAGAAATTACAATCATTTATTTTCTTTTATTTTTTATCCAAACAAGAAAGAGAAAAATCAGAGTCATTTATTTTATTTTATTTTATTTTCTCTTATAATAACTTAAGTAATCATTTCTTTTATTTTCTCTGTTGGGTTCCCAAACATAGTGTTAAACTTTCAATGTAATTTTGGTTTATTGTTTTTCCTAGCATGATAGACATGGTGCATTTGTTTGGCATTGGCTTTTGACATATGTAATGAATTGTCTACCATAAGAGAGGAAGTATTCTGAGTGTTAAATTGTGAACTTTGTTTTTGTTTCGTTTTAGTTTAAAGAGCTGGCCCAGGCTTATGAGGTTCTGAGTGACCCAGAGAAGCGTGAGATTTATGATCAATATGGTGAAGATGCTCTCAAGGAAGGAATGGGTGGAGGAGGAGGTGGACATGACCCGTTTGATATCTTCCAATCCTTCTTTGGTGGCAGCCCATTTGGTGGTGGTAAGGGCGTCTCACTATATACACTTTTGAAATTGAAACTGCCATCAATGTAAAAGAGAGAACATTTTTTATACATTTGGGCGTAATTCTTAAATTCTTTTTTTCCCAGGTGGTGGAAGCAGCAGAGGCCGTAGGCAAAGAAGGGGAGAGGATGTGATTCATCCCCTCAAGGTTTCCCTGGAGGATCTGTACAATGGAACAGCCAAGAAGCTATCCCTCTCACGCAATGTAATATGCTCTAAGTGCAAGGGGTGAGTACTTGAATGGGCCTAGTTTAATATTCCATCTTCATTCATCCTATATTTTGTTGGTCTAACATGGTTACCTATTGATCATTTGCAGTAAAGGATCCAAGTCAGGTGCTTCCATGAAATGTGCTGGGTGTCAAGGGTCTGGAATGAAAGTTTCTATTAGACATCTTGGCCCATCTATGATTCAGCAGATGCAGCATCCTTGTAATGAGTGTAAAGGTACTGGTGAAACCATCAATGACAAGGATCGTTGCCCACAGTGCAAGGGTGACAAGGTTGTTGGAGAGAAGAAAGTGTTGGAAGTAGTTGTGGAGAAGGGAATGCAAAATGGACAGCGAATCACATTCCCTGGAGAAGCTGATGAAGCGGTAAGCTGAAGCACTTACATATATACATAGATTTTTTCCCCTGCGTAATGTACCCTTCCCTGTCTCCATTCAATGTGAGTCTGGGATTTTTTTATTTGTTGCACATGAAAGAATGTTTCATCACTGGTTATACCCAATTTGTGTTTTTTGCAGCCTGACACGGTTACAGGGGATATAGTCTTTGTTCTACAACAGAAAGAGCACCCTAAGTTCAAGCGCAAGGGTGATGATATATTTGTTGAACACACCTTGACACTAACCGAGGCACTCTGTGGCTTCCAGTTTATTATAACCCATCTTGATAACAGGCAGCTCCTAATTAAATCCCAACCTGGAGAAGTAGTCAAGCCTGGTAAGTTCAACAATTTTGTTTCCTCCTACACACTGACATAATTCTCAAGAATGTGCAAGACATGATTTCACTTGTGCACTGCCTAGGAAGCATATATACGGATACGAGATACGGATATGACACGATACAAATACGGCGATACGACAAAACTTAAAAAAATAGGATACCGGTACGGTTAGAATACATTTGTGAAAAATATATTTTTTAAAATTATTAATATGGAGTTGCACTTAAGCTAAAGAACCTTGACAAACCACAATGTAATTTTATAATGCAAAATATTAACCTTTAAGAATTTTGTATTAATTTAAGCTAGTAGCTTGTTTATTTTTAAAATTTTTAATAGGTCTTGCAAATATTTCATTTCAATATCAAGTTTAATATATTTATATTACAATAATAGAACAATTCACAACTTGTTCCTATATTTTTTCCTTTTACACTAGTGAAAAATATTGTATTCAAGTTTACTTGCTTATTTATTTATTGATATTTAATTTTACCATTGTTATATTATCTTGTTAATTCTTACTTTCTATGTAGTTATAGGAGACATGCATGAAATAATTAGGATACATCCATTTGATAAATTATATTATTTAACTCACTATGTTCTTCTTATCGAAGAACTTAACAAAGTATTAGAAAAATATTATTATATTTGTACTTGCAATTATATTATATTATACTACTATGCAAGAAATGTTACAATTCTAGTTCATAAAACAAGTAAACATGACTTGGAGTATTCGATATTCCAAAATTAATGAAAAAATAATTAAGAAGTATCCGATACTTTTAATAAGTATCCGATACGTATCCGCGAGTATCCAAGGAGTATCGGTATCCAATACGGATATGTCACCCTATTTGAAGTATCCGTGCTTCATAGCGCACTGCAAAGTTTGAATTTTAAGTAATTGCTTATGCTAGAAATCATCACCGTGTAACTTGTTAGGGTATAGAAATGTGCCGCCGATCCCCTTCTCTGTTTCCATATTTATTTGACTCTGCCTTTTTCAATGCCCCCTCCCCCTGTTTTGTCTGCCAGCTCTACTCCTTTTCGTTTCTGTTTTTCATTTTCCCCCTAGTGGTCTACGCCATTAATTTTATGTTATGGGTTTTGCATTACTAATCATTATTGAATTTTGAGTTTGCTGACACTAGTCTTCTTGTCGGTAAAACTTGCAGACCAATTCAAGGCAATAAATGATGAGGGAATGCCAATTTACCAGAGGCCCTTCATGAAAGGGAAGTTGTATATTCACTTCACTGTGGATTTCCCAGAGTCCCTCGCACTGGAGCAGTGCAAGGCTCTTGAAGCTGTGCTGCCCCCAAGGCCTTCAATGCAGGTGAGTGAGATGGAGTTGGATGAATGTGAGGAGACTACACTGCATGATGTTAATATTGAGGACGAGATGCGTCGGAAGCAGCAACAGGCCCAAGAGGCATACGATGAGGATGATGATATGCATGGTGGTGGTGCCCAGAGGGTGCAGTGTGCGCAGCAATGATTGCTTCATGACAAATGATTGTTTGGGAATTACTGGTCCTGCATTATTACATATCAAAAATGAAAAAAAGAAAGAAAACCTGCATCAGGGAAGAGGTTGGAGGTCAGAGTTCTGCTTGTTTCATACGTTTCTCATGACAGTAACATTATTTGGAATTGTCTGTTATAGGTTTTAGAATGTTTAGTTATTGTTTTTGAAATTTTCTTATGTGACTAGACCAGTTGCAGTACAACATTGAAAAAATTATTGTTATTGGCTGTGGGTAGCACTGTTGTGCGTTCACATGAATTATATATCAGTCCCTTTCTTCACTTTTGAGGCCGCTGCACAAATCCCTTGTGATTTTAGCCAAAACGGCATATCACAGTTACTATCTTATCATTTTTGTGATTGGCAATTTCATTCCAAGACTGAGTTTGTACTCTTTAAATGTAGTTGTGTCTCATTGGCATTTCAGGTTTCTGACATTCTTGCGAGACTTACTGAAGCACATTCTTGAGGGATGAAATTGAAAATCAACACACACAATAGGTAAAATATATTCATGCATTGCATGTACACTCGATAGGGTTGAGGGTTATAACTGTCTAATGTTCAAGGAGGTGGAGTGTTTTTTTCTTGGATTATGTACCTTAGTTTGGTTGGCTAATAGGTTAAAATTGTATTGAGATTTTAATTATTGTGACATTAAGCAGTGGTCCATAGGGCTATTAGAGAAATTTTATTTTGACACTTAATTCTGTGTATATATTTAATGAAATATTATTTTAATAAAATTATATCTTAAAGTAGAATGGCTATAGTGGACATACAGCAGCATCACATTGCAGAATACAGTGTTCTTGCTCTGACTATACACTACTACATTGACAAAAGCTTTAAACTAGAAAAACTCAACCATGTTATGCAAAACATTGGAAGCATTAACGGTTTTCTATTTCCTAGTACTGAGAGCATAAACCTCCACTTTAGGAGGAACAATGTAATTCTCTCTCCCAGTCGCAGACAAATACATAGCCCTCGCTACCTTGGGGTCATTAGTTTGAGGATTGACACTGAACCCAAGAGCGAACATTTAAGGACTGTAAGGACCATATTGATAGAAACATAACTTGGGTTTTGGAAGGGTTAGAGACTTGCAAATCCCAGGTTTTAGAGGATGATAGATTAGGTGTAGCCAAAGCAATCGTCGAAGAGACAAATTAAGCCATGAAAGCCGTTAAGCTGTGAAAGCTATTGATGACTCTAAAGTGGTTCTTCGAATGAGGCTTGAAAGGGCAATAGAGGTCAATGAGCTCGGTGAATGGTTCGTCATCGAGACAGAAAGAGTAGTACTTCCATGATGGTTTGGGAACCACTATATCATCGCAATCGATTTCATCATTGGCACTTCCTCTCCAATTTCTTTATCAAATTCTTCTTCAGTAGAGTTGTGTCTTTAATGGAGAGGGTTGAGGTGGTGAGTCTTCACTTTGCGGAACCGAAACAAGGGTCAACCGTTGGTCTACAATTTTGAACGTGTGTGGAAAGATAGTTGAAATAGTGTGTACCTGGATATGAGTCTAGGGTATGATTTGGATATGAGTCAGAGAGTATGATTGAAATATTTAATAACTAATAATCAAATTATTAAGTGTATGGACTGAGAAATAATGTACAGAGGTAAGTAAGTGTAGAAATAGAATTTCCACTATTATTACCACAATTCATAGTGAGAAGGAGATATATTGAGAAGTTAAATTTGAAACTTTTTATGAGGGTGTTTGGGAAGAGAGTTAGGCTAAAATAACCTGTTAAAAGATAAAATAGGTTAATATGAGGGTGTTTGGAAAGAGGATTATTAAAATTGTCTACTAAAAGATAAAATAAGCTAAAATAGTTAATTAGACAAAATGTTGCATGCAGTCCACAATCATTTCACTTTTTTCTCTCACAATCATCAAATTAATTAAAAAAAAAAAGTTAATTAACTTTTCAAATATAATTATTTTAATCAAGTTAAGATAATCAAAAAAATCAAATACCTAACTAAAATTGTCAACTTTCCAAACAAGACTCGTGTGGTCTCATAAAATTCTTGGTGATATTTGTGAAAGAGTTTTTGGTGATCAGAAATTGGCCATCAACCCGTTGGTGTTGACAAGTAAGACGGTAAGTATAGTGAAATTCTAGTATCTGCAATTATTTATTTATTATTATTAATTTTTCAAATTTGGGTTTTCTACGTAAATCATTGTCTTTATGGTCATATTTGTTTGGTGGATTAGGCTGAATGAGATTATAAGTGTGGTAGGAGTGACTGAAGAGATTAATAATATAGTGGTATTAATTTGGAGATGGAGGATAAAAAATATTTATTTGTATGTAATATTATGATATGGAATTAATATATGAAATTACATAAATGCCTTTAAATTAGGGGAGACTTATTTATAAGTCATTTTTCAAACACTTATGCTAGGTTAAGTCTTGTGTAATTTCTTATAGAGTCTCAAGTCTTATTTTCATAAGAATGTATTCTACAAGATCCTACATAAACGTAACGTGATATGACACTTACATAAACGTAACGTGATGTGACACTTACATAAACGTAACGTAACGTGACACCTATATATACGTAACATAACGTGACACCAATATGAACGTAACGTGACACCTATATAAACGTAACGTAATGTGACACTTATATAAACGTAATGTGACACCTATATAAACGTAACGTGTCACTTACATAAACGTAACGTAACGTGTCACGTTACGTTTCGCAAACTTAATAAGTTTTTATTTTTTAAAATTGAATGTGAAAATATTACTAATTTGTGTTGGTGTCATATTACGTTTTATATAAATATGATCTATGGTAATATGACTAAAAAAAAAAT
The DNA here is from genome assembly GCA_025200525.1 of Camellia lanceoleosa. Classification (NCBI taxonomy): domain Eukaryota; kingdom Viridiplantae; phylum Streptophyta; class Magnoliopsida; order Ericales; family Theaceae; genus Camellia; species Camellia lanceoleosa. The sequence goes on from JANUSC010000196.1 coordinate 378,072, forward strand.
AAAAAAATAAAAAAATTGATACAAGCATTGATCCCCAATCTGCGGTCCAAACTAAGGCACTTCTTGTTGCTATCAATCACAGGGATGTAAAAGAATAATGGATCCAAGGACAAAGAAATCATACAAGCACACGCAAAAGATTTGTTCCACTTCTGAAGAAATGGCCCTTGCGGATCAAGAATTTTCTTATGACCCAACTGTTTTATTAGCAGATTATCGAGTTGATTTCTGCCTAACAGTTTTTTAAAGCTTCTAATCCTTTTTGAAACCTTCTCAAATCCTCTCTGAGTACTCCCCAATACTGAGCCTATAATTGATCTGCTTCTTTTTGTACGTAGTCCATCCTCGGTGGAAAGCTCAAAACTTAAAGATCTCTCTGAAATTGAATCCTCAAACCTGAAGAGTTATCGCAACTGAGTGCATGTCCAAACTTAATTAAGATGGAAATATGTAATACATGGTAACAAAACAAGAAAATATTTACCAAAAAGGGAAAAAAAAAACAAAAAACAAAAAAAAACAAGAACATTGAAACCACAAGCTCACACTGAATTTCTTCTAAAATATGACTTAATTGGACGGTACTAGCCATCAATAAACAGTATTCTATTGTGTTGTGTTCATAGCACAATCATTGATGTGGTAGAAAAAATCTCTGAAAAAAAAATAAAAAAAATAAAAAAATAAATAAAATCAATTTTCTATATAAAAAATTGAATGTTACCATAGATCTCACGTTATGTTTATGTAGGTATCACGTTACGTTACATTTATGTAGATATGTCACGTTACGTTTATATAGGTGTCACGTTACGTTTATGTAGGTGTCACGTTACGTTACGTTTATGTAGATATGTCACGTTACGTTTATGTAGATGTCACGTTACATATAGGTGTCACGTTACGTTTATGTAGGAGTCACATTACGTTACGTTTATATCAATTTCTTATATATGGTTTTACTATTATTTATGATATTAACAACTAATATTAAAGGTAAATGTGTCAACAAACTTTCCACAGGATTTATGGGAACGTAAGTTTTTTAGTATGACCATATGTAGTATAAATTTTCTTAATAGGACTTATAAATAATTTTTCCTTAAATTAGCCAATGTTAGAATAATTATAAAAAAATATATATATAATAAAAAAATGAATATGAGAGACAATCCACGTGGGGGTGCTTACATAAAGGCCCTCAAACTTTTTTTTTTTTTTTTGGCCATTTCATGTTGACAAAGGATTAAGAGGAGGGGCATTTATATAATTTCATACCCTCTCCATCAACCATCCGTGGACTAATCCTTCAATCCCACACCCCGTGCAGGTATTGTAATCCGACTGCCATACATGATTATGCATCCTTCAAGACTATTAATCTGGCCCATTATTTGCCATTCAAACATGCTTTTCATGGATATACCTCACTAACAGTCCAGTCCTGTCCCATAGTTAGCGAAACAAACATGCCTTATATGCTTGTGCTTGATTGATTGATTTATTCTTGCGTAGTTATCTTCTAACTAATATTTTGGAAACACAGTTTTTAGTTAGTTTATTAATTTTTTAGATTTTTTAAGTCCTATTATTTCTTTATTTTTTTTAAAAAAACTTACAAAAAAAATTAAAAAGTTAACTTTTAAATCATATTATTTCTCAAAATAAGCCTAAGGCACTATTTGACATTCCTTACAAAAGTATACTTTTTATTTTTATTTTTTATTTTTTTAATTTTTTTTGGGTGATATTATTTCTTTATTTTTTACATATTTTTTTTATTTATAAAAAATTAAAAAATATACTTATTTAAATCATTTTAAATACTCTCTAATTATCGTATACTTAATGAGAGGCGGTGGTTTTTGAGTAATGTCTAAACCTTATATAACACCTCATCTCTTTTCTTTATGGGAGACATATTATGCCATTACCATTAAGATCCCTGCAATGTCATTGACCAGTTGAACTAAAGTTTCCCTACATGCTTTTTTAATCCATTACTAGTAACACGGATACAAATATGCGTGCTTTTTATTTATTTATTTTAAGTACCTACTGATTTTCTTATGATAAAAGAAAGAATATACAATGTATTTACAGTTTTGTCATAATCACATTGACTTTTCTTTTATTTATTTTTCAACTTTTTTTTGGATAGCTACTAATTTTCTTATGATAAAAGAAAGAACATATAACATGCTTTATAGTTTTAACATAATCACACTAACTTCTCTTCTATTAAGTCCAAAAAAACTAGAACTAAATTAGACGACGTGAAGACATAGAGCTGAACAAGTTATAAGATATTTTAGTGTAAAATATATGATATTGTGGGTGTTGATTTTTGACAACACAACCAAACAGGAACTGAGTTGGAGAGCACGCGGCAGAATAGATTAAGTCAACCACCTACCAATAAGAAGATGAGAATACCGCGGTGGATCGTCCACCTAGGGGCATTTTGATGATCAAGCCAGTCAAACAATCTCTCAAAGATACCAAATAAGTACTAAACTCATAGAATAAAGCGTCTCTTAGACTCATGAAGGTGTCTCATTTCTATAGCCAGCAATGCCCTAGTCCCCTAGAAGTCTCGCTTCATACGACTTAAGCACAATGCTTATCTCGGAGCCTTAGCTAGACAGGGATAAACTCCCCAAGAGCCTTGTCCTTATTTAGACTAATGTCTTCTCTTATCTAGGACTTTTGTCCCTTATACAATTATCTCGGATTTTAGCATTACCGCACCGAACCTCAACAACGTTGCAATTACCTCGGCAAACATGACCTGCCCACGTGGCACCTCGGCCGACATTTTGAAGGCACCTTGCAACGCTCTCAAAATAGTACAATAAATATAACCCCAAGCATGCATAATTGATGACATAAATTAGAGTAAATAGTCTTTTCATTTCATAAAATTGATGATACAAAAGAGTTTAACAAATACATGCCCTATCGGCTTACATCTTTCCAAGCCTTGACTTGATTATAACAAAAGAGAGACTAGGGTAGCGTTTGGTAGAGTTTTGGAAATGTGATTTGAGAGTATGAGTTGTATTTTGAGTTTGTGTGTTGTGGAATTATGATTTGAGTGTAGAAAATTTGTTTGGTAAAGAGTTTTGAAAATAGTTTTGGAAAAGATGTTTGATTTAAGTGGGGAATTGTTGATGTGACATTTGATATGTGATACAAAAATTTACAACTCATAACTAAACATACAATTTAAAATTATTTTAAAGCACATAAAAAATTTAAAAATTTTCAGAAAATAATTTTTTTTATTATATAAGTCAATTGAAAAAAAAAAAAAAAAAAAAAAAACAAACGAAATTCCCTGTACAGTTGAGGACATCCAAGTGGATGTCCCCATGAACATCCGGCCGGAAGTCAACAATTGCACCAACAACGGCAGATGTGGACAGTGGTCTCTGCAGAGCATTTGAAAACTGATTTCAGAAGCCTTACCAAACATCATAGTGGAAAACAGGGGTAGAAAATTGATTCAAAAACACAACCAAACAGAGCCTAGCTCTTACAAATAAGCCCTTAGCTATATAAAAAGAATATATAATCAAAACAAGAAGCTCGTGCTTCCAAAAGTCCCTTCCAGTTATTGCCTTGGCAGAGGCATGCCCTCAATACCTGAAAATGTTATCCCCTAATAGGGTGAGCCACAACCCAGTAGGAATCATCTAACACAGTATATGCAACTTAGTAGAGATATAAGTGCACTATGCATACACAGCGTTAGTAATAGAACATCCACACTTTATATAGTGATAAGATACCAAATTCAATTCTTAATCATTTCCATTCAGCTCATTTCATTACATGAACCTATTTCATCATTTCTTTAACAATCCAAATGAGACTACAACTCATTAGTTCTACAATCACATCATCAACATATAAACACATCAAACTTTCCTTTCACGGGTATTTTGTCCGTGGGAAACCGTCAAACGGGGCCCATGTAAACGTAGGCTATACAAGCACTACAATTGCCATTTTACGGATATTTCATCAAGGGGATCGACACCCATGTATAATTTCAGGACTTTTACCCAGGACACTCCAGCTAATTTAATTATAATGGAGTCCATCCCCTTTCTCCTCCCAAGCAATCATTCATATATATACAATGTATTTAAATACATAATCATACGTGGAGCACATTCTCTTTCCACTCCCAAATAACCATACATATACAATGTATATAAACATAGTCATGTTCAATGACAACCACAAATGATTAGTTTCAATTCACCTAATCCGTGTGCAATTTCTACAACAATCATAACTATCTTCCACCGATAGCCCAATATAGATATTTCTAGACAGATTTACAATCTCATGACAGATAATTTGTCCACAATTTCCAAAGATGTGAAGTATTACATACTCGATTCCACTATCCATTCCAACACTTGCTTAATTTCATGTTTTCCCCACCAATTTCAATTATTTATATGAAATAATTATGATAGTCATTTTAGGGCAAAAATGCCCCCTTTTCCAAATATCAACCCAAGTATCAAACCCAACCATATTGACCCAACATATTCTCATTTTCACAACCCACATTCATTTATTTCATATTCAATACAATCCCTCTTTTCATGACATACCCAAACCCTAGGTTTGCTTGAAACACCCTTAAATCACATCATTGTTATACAAAAGACAAATAACTAAGCTAAATATCATATGAAGGCGTAGAAAAGATCCTTATCTCAAAGGAAAAAGATGAGCCACACAAGAGAGAAACTCCAAGGACACCGAAATCCACTTCTATTCGGATCAAAATGTAGATCTTGAGATGCTCTAGCTTTTTCTTATAGGCACTAGGGTGATGAAATCGATAGATTTAGATGAAATCTAAGAGAGAATGTGAGTTTTAGAAAGAGGATGTGTAGATCTAGGTTTTTGGAAGGTTAGAGAGAGAGAGAGATGGAAAAGTGATTCAAAACATCATCTTTACGGACTGTTATACACGCTGTTCGCTCGAGCGTGGAAAGTGACGCTCGAGCATCAAATACAAAGATTCACTCGAGCGTGAAAAGTGGCGCTCAAGGGCGGAATGCACATTTCTAGAAGTTTTGCAGACGAATGGCCCCGTTCGAACGTAAGACTGGACGCTCGAGCGTCCAATGCACTCTTCCAGCATTTGCAGATCTGCAAAAATACTCAGAGTTGACAAATCCTACTTGAGTGTAAGAATGACCGCTCGAGCGGAGGAACAAAATTTGTGAAGCCCGCTCTAGCGCAAGAATTTCCGCTTGAGCGAAAGAGCCAAAATTTGGGCATCACATGTTTGGAAAAATAAGCAACCAACCTGTTCTAAACACACAACTACAACTCGATAACCAAGATAAGGGGAGACAAGGGAACAAGACATGAATAACCGTTCTAAACCATACCAACCCGAGTCCGGAATGCAATAGGTAATGGGGTCAAAACTGGAATCGCTATACACCTTGGCCACGTGGCTTCATTTCCCAAATATTTCCCTACATATATTATCTTTTGTCTGTGTGTATGACTAACAAGTTATTGACAAAAAGATGAGTTACGTGTTATATGAATTAAAATTTTGAGAGAGTTTAATATAATTATGTCAAACATGTAATGTTTATTGCATATTTTACAAATTTTAAAGAGGTTAGTATGGAAGGCAATGTTAAGGATTTGCAATCTCAGTCTTGATTCAAATTGAGTTAATAACAAATAGAGTGAATAATTGTAAATGGTATAGGCTTTGTTTTTTTGTCAAAAAATAAATTTTAGCCACCCTTGGAGTGATAATATTGTAATTAATGTTAGTATACTAATTGGTATATTAATTGGTGCGTGTAACACTATTGTAAATCGGTAGTGCTATACGCATTAATTGGTATACCAATTAGTGTATCAACATATACAATGATATTATCACTTCAAAATTATGACACCATCTATTATACAAATTACAAAAATCCAAAATCTCTAATATTATGCCACATAATTTATTAATATACTAATTGGTATATCAATTGATGCATATAGCATTATTCTATAACTTATTATTAAACAAATGAATGATAAATATATTCCAAAACAATTATGATGAAATTTTAAAACTATCGCATTGTACTATTTCACATAAGAAAAAAAATATATTAATAAGATTAAAAGAAAAGTTTAAACGCTTTCTTTGGCATAGCATGGACTCTTAAATGCTTCATGTGGAGTTTTGTACTATCTTTGTGTGGAGATATATTTGCTGAGTACCAACACGTAGCAAGGTGACGCCGACGTGTCAGTCGAGGTGCCACATGTCGTGGTAGTTACGCCGAGGCGATCTCGGAGTTGCCGAGGTTATCTCCGAAGATATCGGAATCCGAGATAAGCGGATAAAGGACAAGAGTCCTAGATTGAGAGAAGACTTCAGTTTGGGTAAAGATGAAACTCTTAGAGGGTTTATCCTAATCTCACTGAAAGTTCCAGATTAGCAGTAATCCTGAGTCCATTGGAGTTAGGCTCCTATTGGGATTAGGATTGTATTGGCTATAAAAGAGAGGCACCTCCATGGGTCTAAGGGATGTTTTTATACTCAAGCTTGTGAGTTGAATACTTGATTATCTTTGAGAGATATACTGACTTGATCGTCGGAGTGCCCCCGGGTGGAAGAATCACCGCCGAAGCCTTTTCTTTCAATTGCAGGTCAGTAAGGTGCCATCTATTCTGCCAGTGTTCTACAGCTGAGTTACCAAGCGGGCAGTGTGATCAGAAAATCACTCACACAATTTGGCACCGTCTGTGGGAAAAAAAGACGAATAGATGGCTAGTAACGCACAACAAGAAAAGATCGGGGACGACGCTCCCGCAGGGAGTGGCAGGCCTATCGACCTTGACATTGAAGGAGACAACCGCAACGAAGAAACCCATGACCAGGGTCACAGAGAAAAAAACGTCGGCCAGGAGGGCGACACTTCAAAGAAGACAAATCAGGACAGATACTACAATGAAGATAACCTCCAGGTATGGAGGGATAGGTGCTTACGGAGGGATGAGGAAGTAAAAGAATTGGCAGACCTGCAGTCGGTCGTCAACTTCATGATGCAAAACAATGTCATGCACCACACGTGCCGCAGACACCCCAATTCCAAAGCTTAATACTCGAAGGAGGAAGAAAAATAATTCGGCACCACAAAGACACCAGAGCGCAAGGCACCCCCATCTGTCTTCCAGGGAAGTCGGACGAGAAGAGCCGAGACAAGAGAAATCCCAGAGGACATATCACACGAAGGACCCAGAACCCAGAGAACATCGGCATGTACAAAGGCAGGCGCTCTGCTTTGACACAACCCATGGAGAAAGATCGAAAAGGGCACACCACAAGGCCGAGAGTAGTGTGCCAAAGAGACTGAAGTCAAAAGATAGCCGAGCTCCGGGGAGGAGTAAAGAAGACTTAAGGAATTACCTCAAGAGGAAGGAACATAACGCCGAAGCCGAGGTTACTTCACCCGTCAAGCCGAGGACACCATTCTCGGTAGAACTGGACAAATTTGAGGCACCAAAGAGATTCAGCATGCCGAGGTTTCAAATATACGATGGTAAGTCAGACCCTAACTTCCACGTTGGACTATTTTTGAACTCAATGGCGTTATACAGTGGAAACGAGCCATTACTCTGCAAAGTGTTCCCTTCGTCCTTTGGGAAGATTGCATCAGATTGGTTCCATAAGTTGCCAAAAGGAAGCGTGAAGACTTGGGAAGGCCTGGCCGAGATGTTTGTGGCCAGGTTCGTAACAAATAAGCTGCAGCCATTAAGGGTGGATGCACTAATGGCCCTGAAGATTAGTAAGGATGAAGGCCTTAGGGCCTATACAAAAAGGTATTGCGAGGTGTTCAATCGAATACCTGAATGCAACCAGGAGGTAGCGGTCGTGTCTTTCAAGAATGGCCTGAAAGATGATTGTTCACTACGAAAATCTTTGGCAAAGACATTGTCGAAGAGCATGGAGGAGCTCATGGCAAGAATCGAGAAGTATGCCAGAGCCGAGGAGGATACATCGGGGAATAAAGAGGTAAAACAAGAAAAAGAGAGCGGCTCGCCGAAACGAGGCCGAAGTAACAACGGATTTAGTAAAACAGAGATGGAATTAAGGGCTAAACAGGCAGTGACAACCGTGTTCCGAATTCCAATTCAAAAAGTCCTAGGAAAATTCGGAACCAGCCCTATTTCAGAACGCCAGCAAGGGAACCGGGAGAATTTATGGGAAGAAGCATGGATAGACATTGTGCTTATTACAATGAAGTCGGACATACAACACAGGGCTGCAGAGCCCTAAAAGCACACTTGGAAGATCTGGTAAGGCAAGGCCACCTGAGAGACCTTGTCGATGAAACCAGAACACGAGAAGAACAGTAAGATCGCCTCAGCTCCAAAGAAATTCCACCCCCGCAACCTCGGGCAGAAGGACCTCGGATAGTTAATGTGATCCACTCAAAGGTTAACGAGAATGAAGTCAGAGGAGAGACCCAAAGGGCAAGGCATCTACAGCATGTCTACCAAGTCGGGGAAAAGAGACATCGGCCAGTGGAGTGCCAAGGACCGATGATAGCCTTCACCGAATCCGACCTAGAGATGGTACAACACCCGCATAATGATACCTTGGTAGTATCCCTCTAGGTTGGGGAGTGCCAAGTGAAACGCATCTTAATAGATCAAGGCAGCTCTTGTGACATCATGTACGTTAGATATTACAAGGAGCTAGGCCTTCACCCAGACAACATAGAGCAATCGAATGGTCCGATGGTCGGCTTCAATGGAACGCCGACGTGGCCACTGGGCGCTACAAACTTGGAAGTGCAGGCCGGCACTAAGAAGATCAGGACATAATTCATCGTGATTGATACGCCTTCTCCTTACAACATCATATTGGGAAGGCTATGGTTGCATGCAATGGGGGCAGTTCCCTCAACGTTACATCAACTATTGCGGTTCCCAACAGAACATGGGATTGAAGAAGTTAGAGGAGACTAGCTACAAGCCAAAAATTGCTCCATGGCAGCAATGAAAACAACCTGCAACATACAAGAACCAGGGAAGGTAGAAATTGAAGATGAGGACATGGAAGTCCTAGATGATGTCGGCAAGGAGCCGACCGAGAAGAGCGAGGAAACACTAAAGAAAATCCTCGTCCAGGAGGGCGATGAAGAGCGCTTTTCTTTCGCCAGCTTAGCCGAAGAAGAAGAGAAAGAACTGGAAGCTTTTTTAAGAACAAACATAGAGGTGTTCGCCTGGACACCTTATGAAATGCCTGGCATTGACCCCGAGGTCACATGTCACAGGCTGAACGTCGACAAGTCGGCAAAACCTTTAATACAACGAGCTAGAAGACCGACGTTGATGCACGTCGAAGCAGTGGAGGAAGAGGTAGACAGACTTCTGGAAGCCAAGGCCATCAGAGAAGTCAATTATCCAACATGGCTATCAAACATTGTGGTGGTAAAGAAGAAAAATGGTAAATGGAGGGTCTGCGTAGATTTTACAAGCCTGAATAAAGCCTGTCCCAAAGACAGCTTCCCTCTGCCCAAAATCGATCAATTAGTAGATGCCACATCTGGACATGGAAGGATGAGCTTCCTGGATGCTTATAGGGGGTACCACCAGATAGCCATGTACCCCCCAGACGAGGAGAAGACAGCATTCATCACCCCAAAAGGCTCAGATCATTCTGTGGTGATGCCTTTTGGGCTGAAGAACGCAGGAGCAACCTACCAAAGGCTGGTAACCAAAATGTTCAAACACTTGATCGGCCAAACAGTAAAAGTCTAAATCGATGACATGGTCGTGAAGACCAAGGAGCCTAAGAGTCATCTTGCCGACTTGAAAGAGGTATTTGAAATACTCAAAACATATCGGCTCCGACTCAACGCATCTAAGTGCACGTTTAGAGTTGGATCTGGTAAGTTTCTAGGGTACCTGGTAACAAGAAGGGGAATAGAGGTCAGCCCAGATCAGATCAAGGCCATCCTAGATCTACAGAGCCCAACATCGGCAAAACAGGTTCAAATGCTCACTGGTAGGGCCGCAGCCCTAAACAGATTCATAAGCCGAAGTTCAGACAAGTGTAAACCCTTCTTCAACTTGGTAAAAAAGACCGCAGATTTCCTATGGACTGAAGAATGTGAGGCCGCTTTGGCCGACCTAAAGAAGTATCGACCTTGATCCTCTCAATACACGAACACGGGAGGAGTTGTTTCAGATTTAGTCAGACGTAACACGCAGTAAGTGCAGTGCTAATTTGAGAAGAACAAGGAGAACAGAAGGCTATCTATTATGTAAGTAAAACCTTGGCCGACGCAGAAACAAGGTATCTACCGCTAGAAAAGTTAATGCTGACCTTAGTAATGGCCTCAAAAAAGTTGAACCACTACTTCCAGGCACACAAGATTATAGTGCTAACAGAGCATCCACTGAAGTCCTTATTGCAACAAGGAGACTTAATAGGAAGAATTGCAAGGTGGGCAGTGGCCTTAGGCCAGTATGACCTGGAGTTCAGGCCCAGAACAGCAATTAAGGGCCAAGTTTTGGCCGACTTCGTGGCAAAATTCACGCTCGAATCCATCGAACATCGGGCTCTGTTGAGCCAAGATGAACGAGGTCCCAGCAAGCAAGGAGAATCCCAGCCAAAGGCCAAGGAGCAAAGGAAGGAAAAGCTCATACCCTGCAGTATCTACATCGGCGACTCATTCAGACTGTTTGTCGATGGAAGTTCAAACTGACAAGGAGCGGGGGCAGGAGTGCTGCTGATATCTCCAGATGGAGAAATAATAGAACAATCCATCCGTTTGGGGTTCAAGGCCTCAAACAATGAAGCAGAATACGAAGCATTAATTGCAGGACTAAAGCTGGCAGCAGCAGCAGCGAAGCGTATGATGAGGTAATAGTTTTTGTGATTCACGCTTAATTGTTAACCACCAATGGAGAATTTGCAGCCAGAGACCAGAGCATGTCGGCATATGCAAAGGAGGTGATCTGAATGGCAGCCCTGTTTCAGAAGTGCCGAGTTGTCCAAGTAAGCCGAGATGATAATACCACGCCGATGCGCGCTAATCTGCAAGTTCAATACAAACCGGAAAAACAAGGACAATTATGATTGACTATATGTCGGGCTCGAGCATAGAACCACAGAACACAAAGCAAGAAGCAATGTGTGTGGACATGGGGCCAAGTTGGATGGATGCAATTGTTGCATTCCTGAAAGAAGGAAAGCTGCCAGAAGACCGCAAGGAGGCACACAAAGTCAGATTGAAGTCGGCAAGATTCAAATTAATCATGACGGACATCTCTACTGAAGGTCCTTCATCGACCCCTTCTAAGCGCGTACACCCTTTACAAGTTGAAGATTTTTATATGAAATTCATGAAGGAATTTGTGGAAGCCACTGGGCAGATCATTAGCCCATAGGCCATTACCCAGGGTATTGGTGGCCCTACATGCAAAAAAGATGTACATACGTGAAGAAGTGCGAACAATGCCAAAGGTTTGCACCTTTAATTCATCACCATTCCGACTGAACCCAAAGATTCAAATTTCTTGGCCGTTTGCCTAATGGGGCATGGATTTGGTTGGACAACTTCCCCAAGCAACTGGGCAGAGAAAATACTTGCTGATAGCAACAGATTACTTCACAAAGTGGATAGAGGCAGAACCTCTTGCCAAAATCCGAGATGTGGACGTCAAGAATTTCATATGGAAAAACATTATCACCAGATTTGGCATCCCAAAAGCCATCGTTGCCGACAACGGAACGCAGTTTGACAGTAAACTTATCAAAAACTTTTGTGTGAAATTCAAGATCAAGAATTACTTTTCAACACCAAGTTTTTCCCAGAGTAATGGGCAAGCAGAAGCATCCAACAAAGTAATTTTGGATGGAATAAAGAAGAGGCTGCAGGCAGCAAAAGGAAAGTGGGTAGACGAATTGCCCAACGTACTTTGGGCATATCGAACTACGCCGAGAAGATCAACAGGGGAATCCCCCTTTGCCATGGCCTATGGCACAGAAGCAGTAATTCCACTAGAAGTCGGTATCCCAGGGATCCGAACCCAGGGAGTTGAGAATGGGACTAATGACATACTCTTAGCCCGAGATCTGGATCTTTTAGAAGAACGAAGAGAGAAGGTTGCAATTCAGCTTGCAGTATACTAGCAACAGCTTGCCAGAGCTTACAACAAGAAGGTCAACTCAAGAGATTTTCAAGTCGGCGACTTAGTCTTGAGAAAAGTCGTCGGCAACAAGAAGGATCCCAGAGAGGGCAAGCTTGGCCCAAACTGGGAAGGACCTTACAGAATTACTTCGGTGTTAGGCAATAGAGCTTATCGGCTTGAAGACAATGAGGGCAAAGCATTGCCAAGACCTTGGAACACTTGTAATTTGAAATTCTTCTATCATTAGATGTTCATTATTCCTGGCCGATGTCATTAATAAATTCTTTTCAGAATTCTTCAGACATATATGATTGATAAAGATACAAAATGTTGTTTCTGGGAAACATGAGTAATGAGAACCCAAGTGAAACTCAGGTTCACAGTGGGGGTAAAGAGAATACAAAGTTTACTACTTGTTGAAATTTGTAGCAATTTACAAGTTGGTCAAACCGATACAAAGTTTACCACTTGTTGAAATTTGTAGCAATTTACAAGTTGGTCAAACCGATACAAAGTTTACCACTTGTTGAAATTTGTAGCAATTTACAAGTGGGAGTTAAGTCGAGATTACTGCTTCTCTTCGCTTGTTGAAATTTGTAGCAATTTACAAGTTGAAAGGGCGCCGATGCTATTACTTACAGAATTATGGCAATCTACTAGTTGGCTAAAACCAAAAAAGATGCTTAACACTTGTTAAAATTTGTAGCAATTTACAAGTTGAAGTTAAGCTGACATGTGATCATCTGTTGAAATTTGCAACAATTTACAGGTCGAAGTAAAAGCTAAGTATATTGTTTAAACCCTTGTTGAAATTTGTAACAATTTACAAGTAGATCATTGTTTAGCACTTGTTATAACTTGAGGAAATTTTACAGTATATGTTAATCCTTGTTGAAATTTGTAGCAATTCACAAGTATGTTAGACCGAGATCACTGTTTAAACACTTGTTGAAACCTGAGAAAAGTTTGCAAAGTCAAACATTGAATAGTATATGTTTTACACTTGTTGAAATTTATGAAAAGTTTGCAGGTCAGTATCTTGCCGAAGTAAGACTTATAGTTATTATACCCGAGATAAGTAACCCCAAGAAGATTGCACAAAAGAGGCAAAGTATGAAAAACATGCAAAATATTCTAAGTATAGAACAATGCAGAAGCAATCAAGAAGAAATTAAAAGATTAAAGCATACAGAGAAAAGTAGTCACAGTTGTGTACAAAGAAGGCACATCGGCCATGGAAGGAAGCTTACATAGTCCAGCAAATAAAAGAAAGTACAAAAAAAGAAAAGAGTACAAAAGACATTCAAGATTCTTCAACATCAACAGATGGTTGGGTTGGGACCTCGGAGGACTCTGGGAGAACCACCTCGGTATCTTTTTCTGCCACAACCTCGGCATCTTTTTCCACAACCTTGGCGTCTTTTTCTGCCGCAATCTCGACGTCAATTTTTGTGACTGTTTGATCAAGACTTTTTTCAACCAAGGGGACATTAGATAATGCTTGTTCAGGAGTGGCCTCTTTAATGACCTCCTCATCTTCCTCATTAGTCAAGTCAAGGACTTGATCACCCTGAGGAGGAGACTTGGTCTCATTGGTATCCTTGGGCTTCCTTACTAGAGCATCATCATCATCCTTATCCTCATCCTCGGGTTCAGACTCGGATTCATCTTCATCTTCAGTTTGACTTGGAGGTGGAGGAGGAGGGAATGGCAGAGGAATAGCATCGGCCTGCGCAATGGCGAGTCATCTGGGATGTTAAGCTTCTTGACAAGAGACATCCAACCAAGGGAGAAGCCCCTGTTGCATGCCTGCCTGCCTTGAAGTTTGTATTCCTCAGTAACGTCGGCCAGGCCTTGGGTGTATGCCTTTTCATCAACCGCCTTGATCTCGGCATCCTTGGTGGCCAAAGCCTCCTGGAGTTCCTTCTCGGCTTGGGCTGCTTTTTCCTCGGCCTCTTTCTTTTGGGCTTTAGCCACCGTCTTTATAGCCTCGGCCGATTCAGCCTTTTCTTCGGCTAACTGTTGGGCTTTAGTAGCAGCCTTAGCTTGGTCCTCCAACTTCTTCGTCTTTTCTTGAAGACTTTTGTTTATCTTTTGAAGGGCAGAATATTCCTTCTTCATGTCAGACAACTTCTCCTTATTTTCAAAAGATTGCATAGAAAAGGAATGGGCGAGCTGAACAGCCTGAAGGAACATAAAAATAGAAGTTAGTACAAAATTTTGCAAGTATAGAAAGAAAGACAGGTTACAAAGTGAAGAAACTTACTTGAACACAGCGTTGGAGCATCAGAGCATAGTTTTCGTATTCACTAAATTCGGCGTTCTTTTCCAGATCGCCTGGGAGAAGAAGGGCTGTACTAAGAGCAACCCCGACGTTGATGTCGTCGGTGCTATCACTGGCCAGGATAGGCTTGTTCTCCAAGGTAATCTCAGGCGTCCAGGGGACGTTTGGGACTTTGGATTTCAAAGTCGTTACCGAGGAGGACCTCGGCTTCTTTGATTTCTGGGACTCTGCTGGTTGAGTTTCAGCAGACCTTTTTACCGAAGTAGAAGCAGTCTTCTTGCTCTCGGCCAATTGTGAGATGGGCAAGGCATCCTCAGCCTCAGCCTCAGTAGCTTTGGTCTTTGGCTGAGCCTTCTTTGTTCTTTTTGGTTTTGGTGGGGGCATCGTTTGGGTTAGAACAGCATCGACATCGGCTGGTAGGTCGGCTAGGAGATCTTGGGCGACAGGCTTTGGGCGAACCATTTCGGCAGTTTTGACAAGTCTGCTTGGCGTTTTCTTTCGAGAATTGGTACCAAGTATGGTGCCGAAGTGGAAGGTTGATTGGTTGGGTCAGATGTGGACTCTTGATCTGTTCGGGATGAGGAAGCGACTTGAGTTGTGGCAGTAGGTAGAGAAAGGCTCTTTTTCACCCTCCTTGGAACGTCGGGCAAAGTGGATTTGTACGTTGGGATGAAATTCAAGACCAATGGAGCCTTGCTTGTGAATCGGAAGGTCTAGGAGCTTCTTTAGGTCTTTTTCCAAGAAAATAGGATGGCGGAAGTCCTTTGGTGGCTTGTAACGCCTCGCAAAGAAGAACACGACATTAGAGACAGACAAAATCTTGAGGATATGGAAAGAACAACTAAGTGATTGACACTGGGCTCTTACCCTTGCCCTCTTTAACCATTCGAGGAAGAGGGTAGAGATGGACATCTTCGTCTGGGCCAAACTCCCAATCTCCAGAAGCAATAAGATAATCATCTCCAGCCCCTTTGTTAGAGTCTGGGAGGTCGGCTACAATTTTGAATTCAGTAGACCTCGGCTTGAGGTAATACACATAACCTTTTTCTTTCAGGTTAAGGGCGCACATAGTATAACAGTATTGGATGTCGGCGAGGGTGACACTAACATTCTCCTGCCGGGCTAAGGCTATGATACCATTAAGCACTCTATAGGAGTTAATGGTGAGTTGCATAGGGTTCAGGGTGTAGTAGTGAAGAACTTCACGAAAGAGGGGATTGAGTGGGAGCCAAAGTCCACATTCAACAAAAGCTACAATAGGGAAAGGCATCAGATATCTCAGTAGGCATGATGGAATCATCATCCCCAGCTAGCCTAAGGTGAACATCATCAGGAATAGAGAACTCTTGCCTAAAGAATTCGAGTTTGGTTGGGGTGTTTACCCTATGTCTCCACATACCCATGATTTTGGTGTAAAGGTACTTGACTACAGAAACAAAGTGCTCTTAAAGGGTTACTGGGACCTCGGCTTAAACCTAGGTATATATTGGTAAGGATTGTTTCAGTTTTTCCTAAGAATTGAAGGTTCTATAAACAAATCCCAACCCTAAATCTATGAAAGCAAAGATTGGAGGCTCGAATCTGGGAAAAACACAGAAAACAAGAAACAAGAACAAGTTTTCAGAATCAAGAAACAAGAACAAGTTTTCAGAATCAAGAATAAGGGTGGGCTGTCAAGAGCCTAAAGAATACAAAGAGTTAAAGGCCAAGAACAGTAGTGAAGCAGTGCAAGTGTTCATGACATGTGCAAAATCATGAAATAAGATGCATTCAGGTGAATGATTCACAAATTAAATGCTTGAACAGAACAGTAAAAACATGAAATTCCAGAAACGATCAAGGACTGGGAAAAGAAGGGCCACCGCTACTGCATAAGGTGAGGCCGAACGAATTCGCCGAGGACGCATTTACGGTTGAAACAAGAGCGAAGCTTCGCAGAATGGAAGAATGAAGACGATTCTGAGCTTGAGCTTGTACAATGGCGGATTCAAAGGAACGAGTTTAAAGAGAGAGAAAGCAAGAGAAAATTGATATGCAAAAGTGAAGGAAAAAAGGAAAGATGGAAAAGTTTTGTTAAAATGTGAAACAGCGGCAAAATAAGACATTTAGTGCTCCTGGAAAATCGCATGCGTCGGTAGCAGACAAATTAAAGATTTGCTTACAAAGCGTCCACGCAGACCGCCAATAGAGATATAACACGTAAGTGAAACGGTTGAAAAGTGATGCATGACAGCTCATGCGCGAGGGAGAGTTCATTTGAATTCTTGTTCTTGAAAGAAGACATGTCGGCCTGAAATGAAAGACCTCGGCTGAGAAGTTCTTAAGCCGACGTATGAGAAAGAGGATCAATATAGGTTCCATCACCTCAGAATGTCGAGGCAATAGAACCTAGGGGGCAGTTATGGGGATATATTTGCTGAGTACCAACACGTGGTAAGGTGACGCCGACGTGTCAGCCGAGGTGCCACGTGTCGTGGTAGTTACGCCGAGGTGATCTCGGAGTTGCCGAGGTTATCTCCGAAGATATTAGAATCCGAGATAAGCGGATAAAGGACAAGAGTCCTAGATTGAGAGAAGACTTCAGTTTGGGTAAAGATGAAACTCTTAGAGGGTTTATCCTAATCTCACTGGAAGTTCCAGATTAGCGGTAATCCTGAGTCCATTGGAGTTAGGCTCCTATTGGGACTAGGATTGTATTGACTATAAAAGAGAGGCACCCCAATGGGTCTAAGGGATGTTTTTATACTCAAGCTTGTGAGTTGAATACTTGATTATCTTTGAGAGATATACTGACTTGATCGTCGGAGTGCCCCCGGGTGGAAGAACCACCGCCGAAGCCTTTTCTTTCAATTGCAGGTCAGCAAGGTGCCATCTATTCTGCCAGTGTTCTATAGCTAAGTTACCAAGCGGGCAGTGTGATCAGAAAATCACTCACACACTTTGTATAGTTTGTATTTTGGGGTTATAGACCTCCATGAGAAATGTAGTCACTTACGGTGGTATTACATGCATTAATTAGTGTATCAATACTAATTATGATATTATTATTGACCCCACTCATTATACAAATTATAAATATTAAAAATTTCTTAAATTATGTTATATCATCAATTGGTACATTCATTAGTACACTAATTGATGCATATAATATCATTCAGCCACTTATTAGGCAAAGCAATTTCTCCACATTTAAATTGAAGTTTTCACACGAAATTGGTACACAAAATCATGCAATTAATGGGATGATCTCAATTCTCCTTTTGTTTTTAGGGAAACCACAAAATAACACAACCTATTATAAGTAATTAAGTGATGGTTGAAGGCAATAATAGCGATAACTAGAGAGTGAATAAGAAGAGCGAATTTAACAGGGAAGTGTTCTTGTGATTTTTCTGGTGAGGTTAATTTGGTAAATTTGTGCTCTTATGATAAGAATAATTTTAGAGTGCTGCTATTAGCACCTCATGAATTATTTTGGATTCTTCAAATTTTAGTGTTTTTATTTTTATTTTTAAAATTACAATAATAACCTCAAATAAAATTACACAAAGGACATTATTAATTTTGGGACACCCCACTCACAATTAAACCTATACACCCACTACATGATGAATTAGGATTTATGAGAGCACCCACCTCCATCACCACCCATCCATCTTCTCCAAATCTCACCTTCAAAACCTACCCACCTTCAAAACCTTGAAAATCCTTTTGCGACAATATTCCAGCTGTAATGGTGGCAACCATTTAATTACTTAAACTTCTCCTGCAATGACAATGAGTGAAAGTTTTTCTAGCAACCACAACTCTATAAAACGAGAGGAGTACAACAATAAAAGTTTAGAGAAGATTCATAACTTTGATGTTGTTATTAGCTTAAAGGAGATTGACCTTGTAAAGCTAAGTTCCTTGAAAAAAATGGCAGAAATATTCCGGCGGTAATAGTTCAGTTCCGTCATTTTTTCGGGACTGCACTCCCCGAACATATTATCAAAATTCGGGAACACAGGCTTGAACATTATTTATTTGTACGGGAACCGATAACTGAACATTTATTATTCGGACGTCCTAGAAGTTTTTATTTTTTCAAGTTCGGGAATATAAGCCTGAACATTACTAATTTGTTCGGGAACACATTTCCAAACATAGCCTATTTGTTCGGACATGCAGGTCCGAATATGGTATTGTTAACAATTTGAATGGTTAAAATTCTCAAAACTTCCTAAGTACCAACCACAAAATAGCAACAGTAGACATGAGAGAGATAAAGAAAGAGGTAGATAAATATGTCGGAGATCTATCTTTCTGGCCATAATCAGATGAATGTGTGAGAGAGAGAGAGAGAGAGAGAGAGAGAGAGCATACCAGTCACAGAGTTACACTTTTTCTTGTTCTTCTTGTTCGTGGGTTTGAAAAAGATGAGATTTTGTTAGAGTTTTTTTGGAACAAAGGTGTTTTGTGTGTGTGTGTGTGGGGGGGGGGGAGGGGGGTGTGCATTCAATTGGGTGAAATGTTTAAAGATAATTTTGGTATTATTTAGAGGGTCCAAAGAAATTTTAGGATTTCAAAAATTATAATTAGGGATCAAAAGAAATAGGAGTCCAAATTAATTCTTGAGGTACTAATAGCACCACTTTAATTTTATCTTTTTACATTAATATTAGATTTGATAAAAATAAAATAAAACCAATCATTTAAAGGTAAGATTGGAATTTCATTATCTCCCTCAATACTGTCATGTATCACCGAAAGGGTTAGTCTTGGGCCAGTAAAATCTAATAAATTTAGGAGCCTCAAATAATTGGGAGCCTCTATTTGCACACACCAATTCCACTCTTTGCACACACTTAATGAATTTTATTTTTATTACAATTTTATCCCTAAATAAAATTATCGTTATAGACATCCCACACAATTCAAATAAACACACATCCTCTCAATACACACACACGTTGCAAAGCCTCTGCTTCCTCATTTTGCTAAATGATCCATACACACACACGTTACTCCATACTAGAGCTCCAAAGTTACTCCATTCTTCATTAGTGTACACTCCTTGCACAAGCTCCACACTCCTTCCACAAGCTGTCTTCCTCATTCTTCCTTTCTCATTCTTCATTCCATTTTTCATTAGTTTACACACTAAATCTCATCCTCACTCATTGTTATGGAAGATTTACCTTCTGAAAATTCAGATTTTGAGAAGCAGCTAACTGTTTATGAGAAAGGTAACAAAGGACAGGTGAGTTTTGCTCCATTTTTTTTCCCAGCATCGTTCGGAAAACCAGGGTCGAACTAGTTAACATATTTCGGAAGTTGTATGCCGAATGAACTTCAAAATTTTGACAGTTGACTGTTCGGAAGTTGTATGCCGAATGAACTTCAAAATTTCGGCAGTTGACTGTCGATTTATTGGGCATATTTCGAAGCTTGATTTCCGGCAAAAACAATACATTTCGGAAAACCAGTTCCGAATGAAGCACAAAATCATCCATGGCAGTGGGCTATTTCTTCGATCGGAAAATGGTTCAAACAAACCCCAAAGTACAAATGACATACAAATGAGGATTTTAGGATCAATAAACTAACCTAAATCTCCAAATGTGAGGGACGATAATGGACAGAGAGTTTTCTTCACTGCTCTTCAATGGCACTTCTTCAATGAGGAGGTCTTCAATGGAGGTGGGAGACAGATGGTACACACTATGAGAGTGAGAGATGGGTGTGTGTGTGAGAGACGGAATGGGGAGCCGCTGCAATGTCTATGTGTGTGTGCACAATGTGTGTGTGTGTGTGTACAATTTGGCTTTGAGGGTATATTTGGAAAATAGTTGTGTGCAGTGAGTAAAACAAATTAAGTTTAATTTTTTTATGTGTGTGTACTGAGAATGATGTGCATAGAGACAGTTATGTGTGTGTAAATAGAAGCTCTCCAAATAATTTATGCCTTTGTATTATAAGTAAGCCCCAAAATAAGGGTCCAGTCCAACTTATCTAATTTCACAATCAAACTAAAAAGGTTTTGCAAATTTAATTAATAATTTTGCATTAAAAAATGTGAAAAGAGTAATATTTAAATAACATTTTCTGTAGTTGATTCAATATTTATTTTATATTACAACTTTAGAAATTTTTTATTTTTTTGTTCTTATAAATTAAATTTTGCTCAATTATATAGCAACAAAATCTAAAGTTATCATAATATTTTTTTCGTTCCATGTATAATCTATACACCCCCAACAAATTGAATGAACTTGTTTATGAAAGTATAAATTACAAATAACTGCCCGAGATTTGTTTAAAAAATGAATTACTTTCTGTAGTTCTGTAAATTACAAAAAATTCTTGTTAGAATTTTTTATTTAACAAAATTAATCGAAAAAAAAAAAAATCCTAAACAATAATAAAATAATCTAAATTATTAATTAAAATATATTTCTGGCATCGTTTAAAACTATTAATTAACTTGATTATTTATTAATAAAATAAATTATTTATTATGCGATTAGAAACTTGAAGAGGCGAAATGTAATTTTTATAATCATAAGGGGTAATTTGTATTTTAAATAAATTTTAAAGGATGTATTTGTAATTTATCTTTTATTAAATTAGCCTATGTGTTGGGCCTAATGGTACAGTCGAGCTGCATCCAAATATGAATATATTGACTTGAAAAAGATGAAGACAATATAAATGAAATATAACATACATTTCTTCTTTATTTCTCTTTTTCTTTCTAAATTGCTATGCAGATTTATAATCAAAATACATCAGAAATATGTATGTGGAAGTACAAACCATATGTGCGTAGTTTACACTACTGGTTATAAGTCCCGTTTGGTAGAAATGAAATAAAATTATACTTATAAACAGGTTTATAACTATAACTTTCAAATTTGTTTGATTTCCAGCTTATTCTTAAAGCATCTCCTGCCCCACTCAAAGAATAAGCTGATTTCTGACTTCCAAAAAGCTATAAGCTATAAGATATAAGCTAAACCAAACACATCAAAATAACTTAAATTAAGCTAAAAACTAGAATAAACTGATTATAAGCTGTGCCAAACAGGGCCATAGGCCTCCATGAGAAATGCAGACACTTATTTGGCAAGCTATTCCCCCAGCTTTAAATCGAAGTTTGCACGAAATTAGTACACAAGATCATACAATTGATCACGTGATCTCGGTTTCTAATTTTTTATTTTATTTTTATTTTTTTGAAATCACAAAACAACAGGGGTTGTTTGGAGTGTCTTAAATAAGTGTACTTTTTGTCTTTTTAGATTAAAAAATTGAGAAAAAAATATAGATGTTTGGGTTAACTTTTTGACTTTTTATGAAAAAATGTGTATTAAAAAATTGTATAAACACTAATGCTAGAGGCCTCAAATTTTTTACCAAATGAATGACCAAACCTCTCACATGGGTGTGGGGCCCATAAAAAAGTGGGCCCCACACCCATGTGAGAGATTTGGTCATTCATTTGGTAAAATTTTTTGTATCTCTAGCATTACTCTTGTATAAATTAGTATGAAGGTGAAAATTAGGATTGAAAGTTGTGCAGTCGTAATTTTTGACTTTTGATGAATAGTAATAATTTTTTTAACTTTTTAAGTAACTTTTTAACTTTTTGGATTTTTCATGGGTTCCCAAACTTGGCCTTATGGTTGGAGGAAAACAATATTTATGACTAGTGGATGGCACGATAGAGGGTGTGTAAGAGCTAGTTTGGGGAGATATTTTGGGCTAAAATAGTTATATAAGACAAAATAAGTTATTTTAATTAAATAAGATAAAATAACACATCTAACTCATAATTATTTAATTTTTTCTCTCACCAAAGTTTAAAAAAACCAAAAAACCTATCATAAACGAAACTTTTTAGCCATAGACTAAAATAGTCAAAAGGGCATTGATTTAGACCCTCTTAAAACTCCCACCCCTACCACCCCTACACACATGTAGGGGTTGGGGGTTGGGAGAGAAGAAAAAAAAAAAAAGAAAAAAAAAGAAAAGTTAACCGATCAAAAGTAAAGGGGGTCAAGGGGTGACCCCCAAAGGGATCTCAATCTTTATTCTAGTCAAAAAGTTATAAAGTCAAAATAGTAACCCATATCTCAAACGAAGATCTGAAGATGGTGGTGGCGTGTGGCAAGAAAGAAGTGAAACGGATAAGGAGAAGAGAGTGAGAGAAGAGATTTTCTTGCTATTTTGTTAGGGGTAAACAACAAATATATCGATATGTTCAAACCGATCGAACCGAATCGATTCGTAGCATTTTATTAATAAGTGAATGATTAAGTAAATTAATAATTTTTAATGATATGAAAAATATTTTTCAGTTAATCATTTTGTAAATAAATAAATCATTAAGTCAACTAACGATTTTTAATGATATCAGAAATATTTTTCAATAAACAATTTTGATAATTTATTATTACATATGAGAATACTTTTTTCTCTTGAGTATTGTGCTAAATTAAAATTTATAACAAACGATAGTTATAATTTCAAATATTATATGATTGATTCATATTTTTAAAAAATCTTATGGGTGTATTTGTAATTTCCTAAAAAATAAAAGATTTATGTTTTATAATTGACTAAGAATATTTGCGTAATTATGGAAAAACCTGTTTTATATTTGACTAAGAATATTCGCGTAATTATGAAAAAATCTGTTGCATAATTGACTAAGAATATTTACGTAATTATGAAAAAACCTTCACTCAATATATAGGTCACTATTAATAAATTATTCAAAATGAAAGGGAAAAATCAGAACTAAAAGACGAACATCAAACAGCTCAAAGCATAGGCTGTTATTATAATATATTTAAGTTTTGCATTTTGATAATTTTTTAAAAATTAAAATATTATTATATGAAATTGAATAGAATAAATCATTAGATACATAATAGAATTATGTAGTATGATATGTATCTTTTTTTGATTTGTTATACACCCAATGATGTAGACTCCAATTCTATTACCATATCATTTT
This sequence comes from Camellia lanceoleosa, assembly GCA_025200525.1. Lineage (NCBI taxonomy): Eukaryota > Viridiplantae > Streptophyta > Magnoliopsida > Ericales > Theaceae > Camellia > Camellia lanceoleosa. The sequence goes on from JANUSC010000196.1 coordinate 401,567, forward strand.
AGATGAATTTACGAGTTTTTAACATTTTTTCCCGAATTTATTAAAAAAAATATTATGGTGTGTAGTTTTTCTCAACAAATAAATATAAAACAAATAATAAGATAATTCTTCCATCTAAAAAAAATTAATAAGATAATTCACTGAACTAATAAAGAAGCAATATATATATATACACACATATACAAATGACTAATTTTATTAATAACTAAATCATTATAAAAAATATTTTTCAGTTATCTATTTTATTAATAAATAAATAAATCAGTAAGTCAATTAATAACTTTTAATGATATGAGAAATATTTTTCAATAAATAATTTTGATAATTTATTATTGCTTAGAAAAATTAGTTTTTCCCTCTCCCTCCCTTGAGTATTGTGTTAAATGAAAATTTATAATAAATGGTAGTTATAATTTCTAATATTATAGGACCAATTTAGATTTTAAACAAACTTTATGGGTGTGTTTGTAATTTGTTAAAAAATAAAAGACTTATGTTTAATAATTGACCAAGAATGTTTGCGTAATTAAGAAAAAAACCCGTTTCATGATTGATCAAGAATGTTCACGTAATTACGAAAAAATCTATTGCATAATTGATTAAGAATATTTGTGTAATTATGAAAAAAACTTTCACTCAACATATAGACCATCATTAGTAAATTATTCAAAATGAAATGGCAAAATCGGAAAGAAAAAACAAACCTCAAATAGTTAAGTGGTTCTTATATACTAGTTAAAAAGGACCGTGCAAGACATGAACTATTATTATAGTATGTTTAAATTTTGTATTTTGATAGTTTTTATTTTTATTTTTATTTTAATTATAATATTATTCTATGAAATTGAATAGAATCAATCATTAAATATATAATAGAATTATGTGGTATGATAAATTTTATTTTTATTTATTTATTATACATCTAATGATGTAAACTTCAATTCTATTACCATATCGTTTTGGGTGAATTTATGAGTCTTTAGCATTTCTTCTGAATTTATTAATTTTTTTTTTATGGTGTATAACTTTTCTCAATAGATAAATATAAAAAAACTGCTAAGATAATTCACTAAACTAATGAAGAAGCAGAAGAAAATACATATATATATACAAATGACTAATTTTATTAATACATAAATCATACTCGCATAACAAATCACTAGTTTTATTAGTAAGTAAATCATTAAGTAAATTAACAATTTTTAATGATATGAAAAATATTTTTTAGTTAATCATTTTGTTAACAAATAAATCATTAAATCAATTAACAGTTTTTAATGATATGATAAATATTTTTCAATAAATAATTTTGATAATTTATTATTACATAGGAGAATTGTTTTTTTTTTTTTTTTTTTGAGTACTGTGTTAAATTAAAATTTATTACAAACAATAGTTATAATTTCTAGTATTATAGAACCGATTCATATTTTAAACAAACCTTATAGGTGTATATGTAATTTGTTAAAAAATAAAAAATTTATGTTTCATAATTGACCAAGAATATTTGCATAATTACGAAAAAATCTGTTTGATAATTGACTAAGAATATTTGCGTAATTATGAAAAAATTAGAAAAAAATTATATATATGATAGAATATTATTACAGTATATTTAAGTTTTGTATTTTGATAATTTTTTAAAAATCAAAATATTAATCTATGAAATTGAATGGAATAAATTATTAGATATATGACAGATTATGTGGTATGAAATGTATTATTTTTTGATTTGTTATACACCTAATGATGTAGACTCTAATTCTATTACCATATCATTTTGGGTGAGTTGATGAGTCTTTAATATTTCTTCTGAATTTATAAAAAAAAAAATTATGGTGTATAGTTTTTCTCAATAGATAAATATAAAACAAATACAAAAATAATTCTCTCATCTAAAAAATATATTAAGATAATTCACAAAACTAATAAATAAGCACAAGAAAATGACCAATTTTATTAATACATAAATCATAGTCGCATAACAAATGACCAATTTTATTAATAAGTAAATCATTAAATAAATTAACAATTTTTTAATGATATCAAAAATATTTTTCATTTGACCATTTTGTTACTAAATAAATCATTAAGTCAATTAAATTTTTTTAGTGATATGAGAAATATTTTTCAATAAATAATTTTGATAATTTATTATTGCATAGAGGAATAGTTTTTTTTTTTCCCTCCCTCTGAGTATTGTGTTAAATTAAAATTTATAACCAACGATAGTTGTAATTTTTAGTATTATAGGACCGATTCGTATTTTAAACAAACCTTATGGGTGTATTTGTAATTTGTTAAAAATTAAAAGATTTATGTTTCATAATTGATTAAGAATGTTTGCGTAATTACGGAAAAACTTGTTTTATAATTGATCAAGAATGTTTGCATAATTATGAAAAAACTATTGCATAATTGATCAAGAATATTTGCGTAATTACGGAAAAATCTTTACTCAACATGTAGGTCACTATTAGTAAATTATTCAAAATGAAAAGATAAAATTAGAAAGAAAAGATGAACTTCAAGCAGCTAAGCGATTCTTATATATATAGATATACATTAGGGATGGCAACGGGCCTAGGCCTGGCCGGGGCAGGGCTAGGGATCACACTCTCCGTCCCCGATCCTCGATGGTGAAAATTCCCTTGTCTCCAGCCTCGATCCCTAACGGGAAACTTATCACCGTCGCTACCTCCGCCCTCTAATGGGGATCGGGTTTCCCCAACCCCGAACATTCCTCGGCCCAAAAAAAATAAAAAATGCAAGTGACAATGAAGAGAGAGACACCTGAAATTGAGAGACTGGATAGTGAAAAAATGGGAGGATAATAAAGAGAGGCCCATGTGTGTTTGTGTTTATGTTTGTGTGTGTGTGTATGTGTATAGCATAGAAACATAATTCTATAAATGCATATGTTTATGTTTGTGTGTGTATATGTGTTGGTTTGATTGAAGCATTTTATCAAACACTTGCAATGTAAAAAATACATTCATTGCTAATGTGTTTTGGTAAACAAAGAAGAAATATGTTTTCTCCAAAGACCTCAATCAAACTAACACAAAACCTTATTGAAATAAAAAAACAAGTTTATTCCATAAAAAATAAATTCTAACCTTTTCTTTCTTTGTTTATTCCACCGTTGAGATTCGTTGATCGAGAGGGGACCCAAATTTGATGGGTGTATAGAGAGAGTGTGAGAAAGAGAGAAGCCAAGTGTTGAAGTTAAAAACCCTAAACATATATATATACAGGGATGGTTTGGGACAGGGCCAGGACAGAGAAACCTATCATCGTCCCCAGTCTGAAAATCGTCATGGATCCATTTTTCAATATCAGCCCCGGCCCTATGGGGGTAATTTTCGGAGAAAACCCGGTTTATCGAGGCGGGGTGGTCCGAGTCTCCGTTAGGCTGGGTTCAAATTGTCATCCCTAATATATATGGGTAGTTTGGTCATTTTATAGAAATTTATCTTATGGACAAAATATTTTAAAGGGTAAACTTTTAGACAAAGAAAATAAAAAATTATGGAGTGAGTGCCCAAAATATTAAGGTTTCAATTTTGAGATTTGAATGTGTTTGACAATTTTAAATAGGAAGAAAATTGTAATAAAAAAAATAATAATTCAGAATATAACCAACTATTTTTATTGTGTAAATAGAATTACTTATAACTTAAAAAAGTTCAAAAATTCAATATAACTTACCCATAACTATTGCAATACTTGCCTTCTCCAGTCTCTAAGAAACAAAGTGGGAGAAGAAACCGTCGGATCTCTCTCTTTCTTTGCACAAAGGGTGCTTCTAACCTTCTTTTCCACTATGTTTCTTCTCCCACGATTTCTCATTTTTTTTTCCTTTTTGTTCATCACAATATTAGCTACTACCGCTCCTCTCTTTTTTATTATCGGTTTGTCACTGAGAAAATTTTCAAATCTAGACTCAGATCTAATTTATGATCGAGATCCGACGCTGTTAAATGTAATTTTGTACGTTAGGCAACTTTAGATTTGGAATATTTTATTTTGTAACATAAAAATAGGAATTAAAATATCACAGTTACTGATTGCAACAATGAGCGGATCATAAAAGTGATTGATAATGTTTATTTGGTGGATATTTTTTTTAATATTTTTTTTATTTGTTTTTTATGTTTTTTTTTTTTTTGTTGCAATGCATTTCTCCTCCTTGCATGAAAGTTTATTTTTCACTCTATGTAGATATTTGTATCCTACCTATATAGAGATTCACTTTTTTTACGATTTATTTTATACCCTAATGTATTTTATTTAAATGACTTATTATAGGATGCAAAATACATTAAATCTAATAAATAAATAAATAAACTTTCCCATAATTATGTGGTACAATTGTGGACCAAAGCGAAGTTCATGAGTTTTGTCGGTTGTTAGGGTTTTGTTTTCTTGAAATAAACAAACAAAAAGTCTCCACGCATTACTACCCCTTGACCAACCCCTCTTTTTCAACCCCATGCGGTACAGTGTCTTTTTGTTCTCCAATTATTAAGAAACACAAAAATTAATATTGTATCCAAAACTATAAAAATAATATAATAAAGAAAATAGTAACCTAATTCAATAGTGACATCTCGTTTAATCTGTTTTACTTGATGACGAATGCTCAACATCCGCATGTCTTAAAGAAATAGGTTTTTATTTTATTTTATTTTATTTATTTTTGATCTTCTAGAACTGTAATGCAGGGTCATATACTAGAGTGATGTATCCGTGGCATGTTTGATATTAAGAATAAAGTGACAGGTCCATAATTTTATCTTCCCACTCCATTTATAAATTCAATTATCAATTTTGTTTGGCTAAATATTCAGGTCTTAGAATACTTTATTCAAAATGACAAGTTTAGACAAAATAATCAAAAAATTCTATACATATACATACATATATATGTATATATATATATCACACATACACAGCCAGAACCCCTCTTTGTCTCATTTCTTTGTCTGTCTGTCTGTCTGTCTGTCTGTCTCTCTCTCTCGGTGCTCCTTCGCCGCTCTCCTTCGTGGTTGCTGCTATTTTTCCTCCTTCGCTACTGCTGCGTCATCGTCATCGGTCATCCTCGATGGTTTCAAGATCCAAATCGTCTCTTTCTCATCTCTATCTGTCTTGTCCCCCCGTTCCCAACACCACCATCCTCCGCCTTCTCCTCTCATTCTCGCTGCTACCACTATTCTCCATCGCTTTCTCCCTAAGACTAACGATGAATACGAAGCATGTCGAGATCTCCAAGATCAGAGATCGATTTACTAATGACGAGACCAAAGATCGATCCATCCATGGCTGCGAGATCTAGTGGTGGCTCTTTCGTAGATCTAGCTTGTTTCTTTTTTAATCCGACCATCTATGGCTTCGAAATTTGATACAACGACTCTTTCTCTCTCTTTGGTTTTGAGATCTGAGACTTTTTTCTCCATCTGTCGACTTTGTTCAGAGCTTTGAGCACTCGAGGTACGTTTCATTTTTGTTTTCTCAGTGTTTAGATCAATTCTTTGAGTTCTTTTTCATCTAATTTGACGCTGTTTCTATTTGAGTTGTGTGGGGATGTATTTTAAGGTCGTGCCACGTGGCTGAGGTGCCGCCAAAGTGTTAGCCGATGTGCCACATGGACGAGCCAATTTGCTGAGGACGTTGTGGTATTGCCGAGATGTGGTGCGGTAATACCAAAATTCAAGATATTTTGATAGAGGACAAAAGTCCTAGATAAGTGATGCACTTAGTTCGGATAAGGATGAGGCTTTTGAGGAGTTCATCCATATCTAACTAAGAGTTCAAGATAAGCATTGTATTTGAGTCCTCTGAAGTGAGACTTCTAGGGGACGAGGGTACTGTTGGCTATAAAAGTGAGGCATCCCCGTTAGTTGTGCATTGTTCACTTGTTTGATATCTTTGAGAGATTGTTTGACTGATTTGATCGTCAGAGTGCACCTGGGCGGACGAGCCACCACGATATTTCTCAATGTCTTGTGTGCAGGTGTTCGGTTTAATCTATTCTGCTACGTGCTCTCCAGCTAAGTTCCCTATATCTCGACAAAGGGATCTATTTGGTTGTGAGGTTAGAAATCAACACCTACAAGTTGCATTTTATATATGTCTATATGTGTGTGCTTGTGTGTATGCGCGGTTATAGTTTAATCTATATATACGTAGATATGATTGTATGTATGTATGTATAGATTGGTCTAATTTAATGTGCAACTTGAGATCGATCGATATATCATGATTTTATGTGGAAATTATCTGTTTTGTGGTAATTTTCTTGGATGTAAAATTTTAATTTTAGTTTGGAAGATTTGTTTTCGATTTTTTGTGTTTTTGTAACGTATGAAGTTTTGTTTTATAGGATGAAAAGAAAGAAAAAGAAATGTTTGATACAACAGTGGTAGCAGGTTTTGCAATGGTAGTGGAGATGGAGTTGGAATCTTTTTTTAGTAGTTGTTGATGAACTCCTTTTTTGTTGTTGTTGTTGATCTCTTGTTGTTGTTATTGATGACGAATTTTGTTGCTGTTGATAAAACAGATATGTAAATAGCATTGAAACATATCTGTTATTATTGGACCTGGATTGTTGAACTTCAGATAATAGGATAGACTTATTCAAAATTTGAACATTTGAACAAAAAATATGATAGATAAGGATTTGATATTGCAACAGATAGGGTATGTCAACAAATAGAATTTTGTTTGGCTTGGTATTTCAATAGATAAAAACATATATATAAAAAAAAAAAAATTGAATAGATAATAAAATTTGGACAGATATTTGAGATAAGGGGAAAAATTTGAATAGATAGAAAAAACTTAAATAGATAGGTATAAATTTGAACAGATAGTCAATGAAAATTCAACAAATCAAAAAAAAGTTGGTAGATAAATTAAAAGGAAAAATTGGAAAACAAAATGCCCTTTTGAACTTTTCATCAAACTATTTCACAAAAGGTAGACCTCTTACTAACAAAAAATATCTATCGGATCTAATGTTTTATACACTCCTTAGATTAGATTTATCATCATTTTTTTTTATTATCTTATCATTTTGTATATAATTTCTTATTTGCATGTCATTATTTTTTTTAAGGTTTCAGTTTCTCTCTAGTTAGAAAAAGAGACTGAACTATGCTATTGGATTCTTATGAATCCATCACGGGACCCATTTTGTCTATTTGTTTTATTTATTTTTTAAGTCTTTATATACATATCTGTTGGCTATATATTTTGTATAAGCCAATCACAACTTAACACGTGGCTTGTAGAGGGTAATTTGAGGAGTTAATGCAAGTCTCCAATCAGCAATAGACACGTGACAGTTCATATTGGTAATAATGGATCTGCGCAACATTGGAATAGTTAGAAGGCGCAAGATGACGTGGATTAACGGTTACTCACAATTCAAATTCAAATTCAGGAGGGAGGTCTAACTGCAAAGATGGCGTAGTGGGAGCTAACTGTGCAAGACCATGATCAGTGATTGTAGAAGGACATTTCGATGGTTAGAAGCCCACTTCGACGACTATCTTCAGAAAGTATAAATAGAAGAGAAGGTCATCAGAAGGAGGACCCAGACTCAGATCTAGAAACCAATCATTTACTTTATATTTTATTTCCAGTTTTACATTCCCAGTTCTTTACATTTCCAGTTCTTCAATTTCTGTACTGCACTTCATTTTCTAGGAGTAGTTTCAAGTAGTTGCTGCTGTAAACCTTTTCAAGGCTGGGTCATTTCATTATAAGTTCTTATTTACTTAATAAAATTTAGTTTTTGAACTATTTTGTACCTGTGATCATTTATAAGTTTCTCCTAAACAAGCCACCAGTAAAAGTCTTCTTTATTAAGGCTGAAAGAATTTTTGGCAATTAAAATTTTGTAAGGACTTATTGATCCTTGCTGGCATGCTTAAAATTACATAATTAACCTTCGAAAGCCAAAAAATGCCAACATATATTTTTTGGCACGTCTAGTGGGACCATTGAAAATGGCTAGATGTAGAGCAAGAGGAAAAAATGAATGCTTGGAAGAAATTGTGGAAGGAGAGGTAGAAGTACCTAACCTAGAGGATAATGTAATATCACATCCCATGAATGCAACTATCCCATTAGATCCACCATAAATGGTCGAACAGACCAGCACTTTAGAATATGCAACACATGTCCAACATACTGGACAAGGCCATGAAACTGGATATTCAAGTGTCCCTTCTACCCAACCAATGAATCCATGGGGAGGTTTAGTAGATGCTATGGGGCAGCAACTAATGTATATAATAGAAAGACGGGCAACATCCTTTTTGGATCGAATGAACTCTTAACTAACTGTCGTAAGATTGACTGAAGAAAACTTGAATTCCCTTTAGTATAGATTGGTTGGAGATAAACAACTTATGCAAAATAATGGATAGAGTAATGGTCAGACTAGTAATCAAAATCATGAGAGGTCAACACTTATGCCGAGGTCATGGTATGAATCTCTTTCGAGACCACTAGCAAATCAAAATGTACCATTGCCCACTAGCGAAACCATACAAATTGGTGGATCTGGGTCAGTACAAGGGAACGGCATGAGGATGTTTTCAAATCCTATGTTTGAAGCCATACTTGGCACACGGGGTTTCACTAATCATGTGTTTAAATTTACACCTGGGGGGTTTCCTGTGGTTGGAAGAGAAACAACACCTGTTCCTCCTTTTGTAGCACCTTTCGCAGGGCCTTTTCCAGGACAGGTTCTAAGAGGTCAACCATACCCTCAACAGGAACCAGTACAACAAGGATAGCCGTCCTAAATGTACCTATATATGGACCAAGAGGCCCTCAGGCACATGGAGTTTCTCTAAATCCTGTGTTTATTCCTTCGATAATGGCCCAACCAGCACAAAATATGGTTCCTAGGGACCAAATTGCTAATATTGTTAGAGAGATGTGTGGACCTATGGCTCGGGGGGTCCAGACTCCAGTGTACAAAAAACCTTATCCAAAATGGGTGGATAGGGTACATGAATATCCAATGGGATTTAGAATACCAGATTTTGCCCTTTTTTTTATGAAAATGGAAACCAGTCAACGGTGGAACACATTGCTAGATTCACAGGCTAGTGTAGTGAGTTCGCCAATAATGATTACATGAAACTGAGACTTTTTCCAAACTCTCTAACTGGGGTAGCCTTCGTATGGTATATAAACCTTACACCTGGCTCTATTTAAACTTGGCAACAAATTGAGGAAGTGTTTCATGACCAATTTTTCCAAACAGAACCTGAGGTTTCCATGGCAGACTTGGCAAGATTGAGCCAAAAGCCTGATGAGAAGGCTGCTCAATTTATTGCCAGATTTAAAAGGGCATGAAACAAATGTAGGGTCATATTACCTGAGCCTGAATTTGTAAGATTGGCTCAAAATAGGTTGGAATTTAGGCTTCGAAAGAAATTTGATTTAACTGAGTTTCGAGACTTAGTAGACTTAACCTATAAAGTGTCTTGATATGAAACTTTACTTGAAGAAGAACAAGATCGAAGCAATGCATCATATAAGACCTATTATAGGGACCCTAACTATAAAATTGATGCAGCGGAGATCATTGGAAAAGAGCCTTTGACTTCTGAAGCATTGATTCAGAAAGACCCTACAATTGACCAGCAATTTAAAAAAAAAGACCTTTATAGGAAATATTCTTTTGACATAACAAAAGCAGATGACATTTTTGATCATTTGCTTGCTGCACATTTCTTGAAGTTACCAAAGGGAATTAAGATTCGAACTTCTGAAGAACTTAAAGGGAAATTGTACTGCAAATGCCATAACTCTTGGTCCTACTTAACTAAAAACTGTATTGTTTTTCAAGACAAGATCCAGGAACAAATTCAGAAGGGAAGGTTAAAGTTTCCAACTAAGATTGAGAAAGCCATGGGAATTGACACCAACCCATTTCTAGAAATTGGAGAGGCAACAACCAATGTTGGCCTTCTAGATTTCTAGAATCTCTCTTTGAAGGAATTGGAGGATGTCAATGTGCAGATGTATGTTGCTAGCCAGGCTGCCTTCAAAAAGGACACAAGAAGTTCACCAACTGGTGGACAAAGCTTTGCAAGACAAAGGGATGGCTCCAGTGAAGAAACATTGGATGATGACTCCTTCGAAGCAGCTATAGTGCAGAGGATGTGTCCCAGATTCAGGATGAGTTACAAATGGCTGAAGGGGCTTCTAATTGATGGGAAACAGTATTAGAAAGATATGCAGAAAGACCGAAAACTAGCCAGCACCTACAACAGAAGGCCATATCCAACTGGTCCTAGACATCATTTATCCTTGGTTGGCCCACCAGAAACCAGGACACAAAAGAAAGAGACCTCTACATGAAACTAGGCCACCTAACTATTACAGAATGGACAATCCCCCTGAAGGAAAGCCTAAATTTGGCTCAAGACAAGGAACCAGGTCTAGTGATGGGTCTCCAAGAACTGCTTCGAAGCCAGTTTTGAAGACAGGAGTAGCAAGCCCGGCAGCTAGAGCATTGGGTTCATGGGTTCTTGGGATTCTAGATTGGTTTGTCATGGAGAACAAACCTAAAGTAATACCTACCAAAGCAGGACTTTTAGGGACAAGGGAAGGATAATCAAGCCTCTTTTGGTGGCTCCGAATAATTGGGTTCTGCTAAAAAACCCCAAAACAAGGGAACCAAATATGGTTCCTGTAATTTCCAGGTCCCAAAGGAGGAAGATCCAACGAAGGTACATCTAGTACCAGAGGGACCTGAAAGAAAGTAGAGAAAGTACTTCTTTGGCACAGTCAAAAGGCTAGATAAAAGAAGGAGAAGGTTCAAAGCCTGCTCATAAGATCAAAGAGAATGCCGGTAGAGAACAATTGGCCAAAGTTCATGCTTAACTAAAAGACAAAGAAAGATCCAGCCTAGTAGGTCTTGAAAAGGCCTTGATAGAGAGTGATCATGAGACAAATGGAGAGGTTGAACTAGGCCAAGAGAAGGAATTGGCTAAAGATGAAATGTTCGAAGCTTTCACAGTTGAACAAACCTTCCTGGTTGAAAAGCCAACATGAGTAGATCATAAACAAATTTCTTCGAAGGATCCCACTAGCACTGAGGTACTAGAGTGCAGTATGGAGGATGTCTCCCAAGCATCATAGCAAACCAAAATGGAAGGAGAGTAATCACAGCCAGTGGTATAGTTTGGCTCATTTCCTTCAGTACTAGTTAATATGGTTTATGTGTTGCCTTAGGAGTTCCAAGTTGAGGAGGAAAACCAAGAAGGTTAGGAAGATGACCTTATTCCAGTTTCTAGTGATGATTCACAAGCTAGCATGGTTCAAGATGAATTTGAGGTGGCTAAGCCCATGGAAACTGATGAAGAAAGTGAGGAGATGAGCATTAACCTCTCATACCCCTTTAAATACCCTACAATATCCATGACCTAACATGTTACACCCCTGTACATCAAGGCTTACTTCAATGGGATACAAATGAACAGAGTGTTAGCGGACAATGGGGCAGCAGTGAACCTACTTCCGAGGTCCTCTTTGAAAAAATTAGGGAAAAGAAACCCTAGGTTAATTCTAACAAGCACAACCATTGCTGGTTTTGCTGGGGATAAACAGATGGCTCAAGGCATTCTGCCTATTAACCTGAGTGTGGGAACCAGAGATTACATGGCAACATTCTTTGTTATAGACAGTAATGCCAAGTATAATGCTTTACTTGGTTAGAATTGGATCCACACAAACAAATGTGTGCCTTCCTCTCTACATCAGAAGACAATGATAACACTGTGTAATGGGGAAACAAAGGAGATCAATGCAGATCTACAACCCTTTATTGCTTGTGTGGATTTTGTAGAGGCCAAGCTATACATTGAAGGGGTGATACCACTCAGTGTGTTGATGAAGTTTGATGGAACAGCCGAAGTGACGGCTGATGAGAAAGTAGCACACCTGAAGCATCTAGTACAGGAGTATGCTGATGAAGTGTTCATCACCAAAGATGACAATGATACCTGGTTGTAGGCAGAAGGATCAAGACCAAGAAGCCAGACCATTGGCTTTAATCAATTTTTCAGTATTGGACGTAGAGTCAATAGTCTAGAAGGTGCAGGAAAAAGAGAGAGAAGCCATGATGATTGGTTATAGTCAGGAGCAACAGAAGGCCAGACCTTTGGCTCTTGGTAAATATTGTGGATTGGACATTGAAATAAAAGTCCAGGAAGTATAGGAAGAAGAAGCTTTGTAGACAGATTTTGTCCATGAAGAAGAGAGTAGGGATATTGAACTAGAAAGGACAGAGATAGAACCAAATTGAAGGGTTGCTTCAAAAATTGAAGAAGTCAAAGGGGAAGTATCAGCGGGTGCTCAAGTGTAAGATCCTTTGGAAGAAGTCAACTTAGGAGAAGGTTCAACACAACAACCCACCTACATCAGTGCTTGGTTGAATCCTATTAACAGGAACAGTTGTTGGTTATCCTAAAACAATATAGTGATTCCTTTGCTTGGTCTTATAATGAACTGCCTGGGTTAGATTGGTCATTAGTGGAACATAGGCTCCTAATGAAGCCTAATTTCAGGCCACATAAGCAGAAACCAAGATAGATGAGTCCTGAAGTGGTTCAAAAGGTGAAATAGGAGATTATTAGGCTTCTTAAAGCAGGCTTCATTAGAATAGCCAGGTATGTTGAATGGCTGTCTAATGTTGTGCTTGTGGTAAAAAAGAATGGCAAAATAAGGATATGCATCGATTTCAGGAATTTAAATTTAGTAACTTCAACAGATGAGTACCTCATGCCTATAGTTGATTTATTGGTGGATAGTTCAGCAGGACAAAAGATTTTGTCTATGATGGATGGGCACTCTAGTTACAACCAGATCTACATAACAAATGAGGATGTCCACAAGACAGCTTTCAGGTGTCCTGGAAACATTGGCACATTCGAATGGGTCAAGATGCCATTGAAAAATGCTGGAGCAACATATCAGAGGGCAATGAACACTATCTTCTATGACCTCATTGGAGGATACTTAGAGTGTTACATTGATGATATTGTTGTGAAATCCCAGTCCATAGAGGAGCACCTAGTTCATTTGATAGCAGCCGTCGAAAGAATGAGAGAGTTCAAGTTGAAACTCAACCCTCTTAAGTGTGTTTTTGGTGTATCAGCTGGGAACTTCTTAGGGTATGCAGTGCACAATAAGGGAATATTGTCACGATCTAAACCCGCCCCTATAAGTTTAGCGTCGTAACTAGCCAGTAATCTTGGGATTACCAAAGGCCTCTGACCTGAATATCATAATATAAGGGGTTGCAGAAGAAAATATATAAAATACAATGTCCATAGAGCTATGCAGACATACATGGGACAGTAATAGTAAAACTTATATATAGACATATGATGCCAAAATTACATAAGTCATGCGCCACCATACAGATATTATCAAAAGGGACTTAGCCCAGTGTACATATAAACAAAACAAAAAGAATAAAAACTTCCTTAACATGATTCACAAAAACTAGACTTCTTCTGACGGAACCTCCTCGAGAGGCATTGAGGCTGGTTGACAAAACGAAACTCTAGGCCATCAGCTCTAGGCCTGGTCACGCGCCTGGTCACCTACATATATAATATAAATAGTGAGCGGAAGCCCAGTGAATAATAACAGAGGAAAGGGTTTAATGAATGATGTCCCATATCAGATTCATAAAGCAGAAACAGATTCATATTCTTATTTAGAGTTCAGAAGCATGTACTTATTCAATTTCACAGAGGATCATACGTGGTACACCCATTAGCGTTAATAGATCAGATACAGAGCATTAAGGGTCAGACTCGACCAGTTCCATAAAGGAACCTTCAGTATTGGGAATAGATAACATACTTAAGCCCTGGTATTGTTATTCCTGGGCAAGGGCCATGAAGCCACGGTATTATTATCCCTGGGCAAGGGCCTTGTACTCATACACCACGGTATTGTTAACCTCGAGCAAGGGCTTTATGCTAAGGATGCCACGAGTACCCATCAGAAATTGGATAATCATTCATTGATACAGAACATAGCATTTCAGAAAACAGATCATTTCATGTCATATCATACAGGAAAAATACTTAAATGTGAACATAGCTTTACAAAGTTATTACTCATTGATGGCTCTAGAAGCAGACAGATAAAGTAGACAAATCAAATAGCTTATGGTGCGTGACCTACACAAACATAATAAATACACATATTGAAACACACACTTAGATAGTACTTAACTTATTTCATTTATTTCTTAGCATGTTTCTAGTCCTTATCCTCATTATTATGTCTTAATCATGGCCTAGGAATGCCTAGGATGCAATGAGAATGCCAAAATATGTTGTTCAACGCTTGATCAATTTTGCTGAAAACAGGGTGGTCGCTTGAGCATAGCTTCCTTCGCTCGAACGGAGGGTCAAAAATAAGGATGGTTGCTCGAGTGCAACTTCCATCGCTCAAGCGGTCTGTAAACTCTACAAAAGTATTGGTTGCTTGATTTTTTCGCTCAAAGCACAATCGATGGTCACTCGAGCTTGAGATTGAGGTCTTCGCTCAAGCGCAGCTCTGGTAGTTCGAGCAGTTTGCAAAACTTGTAAACTTCTAGGAGCATGCAATTTATGCTCGAGCCAACTTTTGGTCACTGTAACAGAAGTGCAAAACAAAGAGTGGTCGCTTGAGCGCAGGTTCTGTCGCTCGAACGAAGAAGTAGAATTTTGAAATTTCCAAATTTGCGTCCAAGCTTCAAAACTCAAATTCAAACCAATAAATCATGTTCTTTTGGGCCAAAAACTTAAGGAAACATGTGTAAACTTGGAAAACATTGGGAATTCAAAATCATTTCGTAAAAATCAAATCCCAAAAGCATGCCAATTGTGCAAACTCAAGCTTGAAATGTTGAAAACATCACATGCATGAAATTCTTGATTTCAAAGCTTTCAAAACATGATCAATTAAGGTAAAATGATACGAAACTTGATGAATTTCCAAACCCAAAGTGAACTAAGGACATGCATGAGAGAATTACTTGAAACTCAAACTCAAAATTGTGATGAAAGTGCATGCATGCATGGTATGGCTTCAATTCATCAATTCTAACTCAATTCTTGCATTACACAACTAATTCTCTAGAGTTCATGTCCTTAATATCATAATTATACAATCTAAGGGTTGAATTCTTACCTAGGCTTTCCAAAGTGAGAGCTAGAGGCTGAATCCTTGAGTTCTAAGTCCAAACCCTTCAATACATTACAATTCTTCTTTCCTTGCTTGAAGACAATTCCTTCAAGGCTTTTCTCTCTCTCTCTCTCTCTCTCTCTCACATTTTGAGTTCAAGAAAAGGATGAAATGTTAATGTCTAACATAATGTAGAGTCAAATGTGCCTTATATAGGCTCCATTAGATTGTCTTAATTAATGTAAGTTAAAGTTAATGAATTAGAATTATTTTATTCGAATTAATGGAGTCTGAATCGAATTCCAATTAAATCTACCATAAAATTCTAAAAATTCCAAATAACATATAACCTAAGTCAATTTCGTGATCGGATGCCGATAAGGCCTTCAATTCGCAGAACAAAACGGAAACACAAATAGATATTTCTACGATAATTAGATAGAAACACAAATAATGCAACACACATGCAATTAATTCAAAATTTCATCTTAAGTACTTATTAGGCATTCTTAATCATATGTTTTAAGCTAATCACGGGTCGGGGTTGTTACAGTCTTCCCCCCTTTAGGAGTTTGGTTCTCCAAACTCGAATTACCTTCGTTTTGATAGAATATCGGATCTAACAAAAAAAAGTCAGGGTATCTCTTCATCATATCCTCTTCCATCTCCCATGTAGCATATGTGCCTTTGTGGTTTTGTCAATCAACTTTCACCAAGGGTATTTCTTTGTTCCTCAATCTTTTGATTCTGTGATTCACAATCTAAATTGGCCTCTCTTCGTATGTATAATCATCTTCGTACATGGGTCACTTAATCACATGGAGTGGATCTCGTAAATATTCCTGAAGCATCGAAACATGAAAAACATTATGCATATGTTCCACGATCGGCGGTAAAGCTACCCGAGACGTCACTGGATTGATCTTTTTAAAGATTTCATATGGCCCAACATATCTCGGTGCCGCTTCCTTTCACACCAAACCGTGTTTGTTCTTTCATTGAGTCACTTTGATAAACACGTGATCCCCGACTTCATATTCTCTGCCTCTTCAACATCTGATAACTCTTTTGGCGGCTTTGTGCAGTTTTCAATATTTGTTGAATCAATTTCACATTTTCCATCGTTTCTTGCACAAGTTCTGGTCCCAACAAAGGTCTATCACCTACCTCGGCCCAACAGATCGGAGAATGACATTTTCTACCATACAAAGCTTTATGAGGAGCCATTCCAATGCTTGAATGATAGCCATTGTTATACACAAATTCAGCCAAGGGTAGATGAGTCTCCTGATTTCCTTGGAAGTCTAACATGCACATCTGCAACATATCTTCCAATGTTTGAATGGTCCGTTCGGACTGGCCATCTGTTTGTGGATGATATGCACTGCTCAATCTTAACTCAGTTTCCAAAGCTTGCTGTAGACTCTGCTAGAATCTTGAAGTGAACTTAGGATCTCTGTTAGACACAATAAATATTGGCACACCGTGCAATCTCATAATCTCATTCATATAGATGTTAGCCAATTTATCCGCATTATAAAGAGTCTTAACAAGTAGAGAGTGAGCAGACTTAGTTAAACGATCAACAATGACCCAAATAAAATCCATACCTTGAGAGGAGCAAGGCACAATGAAGTCCATCATGATATGCTCTCATTTCTATTCCGGCATTGGAAGTGGCTGAAGTAATCCAGCGGGCCGTTGGTGTTCAGCTTTAACTTGTTGACAACGCAAGCATCTAGCCACAAAATCAACAATGCTCTTCTTCATTCCCGACCACCAGAAATTTTGTTTTAAGTCATGGTACATCTTTGTATTTCCTGGATGCATAGTAAATCCGGAATTGTGAGCTTCATTCATAACTTGTTTCATCAGGTCAAAACAATCCGGTACACAAAGTCTATTCTAGAATTTCAACACATTATTATCAAGCATAAATCTCGGCCTCGGTTTTGAGTCAATTTCATGCGCAATCTTCTTCAAGTAGTCATCTTGCAATGTGTCTCTCTAATTTCTTCAATGATTTCGGTTGGGCAAAATGGCGGCCGAGTCCACTTTGTTCACACAACACAATTTCAATCTCATTCTTCACCAAGTCACTCAATAATTCTTTTCGCTAGTGAGCAAACAAGACAAATTCCTAATTGATTTTGACTCAAAGCATCTCAAGAACGATATTGGCTTTCCTCGATGGCATGTAATTTGCAAGTCATAATCTTTGTTTAACTCAAGCCATCGTCTCTGTCTCATGTTTAACTACTTTTGAGTAAAGAAGTATTTGAGGCTTTTGTGGTCAGTATACACCTCAGAAGTTGTACCATACAAATAATGACACCATATTTTCAAAGCAAAAACCATAGTTGCAAGTTCAAGGTCATGGGTCAAATAGTTTTGTTTTTTTTTTTTATGGGCGGAGTTGCTGAGAAACATAAGCAATCACCTTCCCATTTTGCATTAATACACATCCTAAACCTTTATACGAAACATTACTGTAAATTTGAAACCCATCAATACCATTAGACAAAGTCAAAATGGGTGCAATTACTAACCTGGTCCTTAACTCTTGGAAGGCAGACTCCCTTTGATCATTCTAATCAAACGATGCATTTTTCTGAGTCAGTTGTGTTAATGGTAAGGCATGTTTTGAGAAATCTCTCACAAATCTGCGGTAGTAGCTAGCAAGTCCCAGAAAGCTTCTTATTTATGTCACATTGGTTGGTCTTGGCCAGTCCACAATGGCTTCAATTTTCTGTGGGTCCACTAATATACCATCCTTGTTGATCACATGTCCTAGAAATGCTACACTGTTGAGCCAAAATTCACATTTGGAAAATTTTGCATGTAACTTCTTTTCTCTCAAGATCTGTAAGGCAGTTCTTAGATGATTTTCATGTTCTTCCCTACTTTTGGAGTAAATCAGTATATCATCAATAAATACAATGATAAATTCATCAAGAAATTGTTTAAACACCCTGTTCATTAAGTCCATGAATGCTGTAGGTGCATTAGTTACTCCAAACAACATTACTAAAACTCATAGTGTCCGTATCTAGTCCGAAAAATGATTTTCTCAATGTCTTCTGCCTTAACTTTCAATTGATGATAACTCGATCTAAGATCAATTTTAGAAAACACTTGGGCTCCTTGGAGTGGGTCAAATAAATCATCTATTCAGGGCAATGGATATTTATTCTTGATAGTTACTCTATTCAATTCTTGGTAATCTATACATAACCTTAAAGACCCATCTTTCTTTTTAACAAACAAAACTAGAGTACCCCAAGGTGAAGTACTCGGTCAGATGAACTTATTTAACAGTTCTTGAAGTTGGATTTTTAATTTTTTCAGTTCTGAGGTTGACATTCTATAAGGGGTTTTAGAAATAGGTTGTGTTCCAGGTACTACATCAATAGAAAACTCAATTTCCCTATCAATTAGATCCTTGGGCAGTTCATGTGGGAAGACATCAGGAAATTCATTAACCACATGAATGGTTTCCACATTAGCACTAACCAAAGACATAGTCAATACACAACACAAGTAGCCCCGACAATCTTTTCTCAACAACTTCCTGGCTTTTATAAATGAAATCAAGTACGGCGGAGGAACTACCCCATTCCCAGTAAAGACAAACTCAGGCACACTAGGTAGTCGAAACACGACAGATTTACTCACACAGTCAATGGTGGCATATATTTCGTCAACCAATCCATACCCAGAATATAATCAAAATGAGTAATATCTAGTGATAGCAAATCAACATATAATAACATATGCCCAACCATGATGTCACACGTAGGATACACGTAAGCACATAACATAGAGCCTCTAGATGGTGCATATACAGATAACAAATAATTCAAAGGTTTTAAGGGTCTAGTTAATTTTCGAGAAAAGGCATGTGACACAAAAGAGTGCGTAGAACCAGAATCTATCAACACATAGGCACGTTAAGCACAAATAGAGATCATACCTGACACCACTGACTTGGTGTTCTGTACATCACCAGGTACTAACGCAAACACTCGGCCTTGCCCCAAGAGTTTCTCTCCTGGTATTGGTTTTCACATTTGTTCTTGGTGCAGGAGTGGATTCGGCTGAACTTGCCGCAGGATGGTTAGCATCGTCAGATCTCATCGGACAATCTCTAATCATGTGGCTAGTCTTGCCACACTGAAAACAAGCACCAGATGCACGGTAACACGTGCCTTTATGCTTCCTTCTATATTCAGAACAAACAGGCATAGAGCAACTGTTTTGGTTTGAATTGCTTGAAGATCCCGTACTTTGCTTTTCGTGTGAGAAAGATGAACGACCCTTCTGAAAATTGGATCCAGATCTTTTACTTCACCATTCTATTATTGGTGTTTTAGCTTGTTTCATTGTTGCCAGAGTGGCCTCTACCATCAACGCTCTGTCAAGTACATCCACATATGTAGGTAACTTTAAAACGCCTACTCGATCAAACATATCCAGATCTAAGCCCCCTTCAAATTTTTGAGCCTTTTTGTAATCTGTGTCAACCTTATAAGGAGCAAATTTGGCTAACTCAGTGAATTTAGCCTCATACTTGGCTACGGACATCTTGCCTTGCTTGAGTTCTTGGAATTCAGACATTTTAAGGTCTCTGAAACATTGGGGAAAATATTTCTCATAGAATATTACTTTAAACTGACTCCACGTCATAGTCCCACTACCATCTCAGATAAGCATCCACCATCGTCTAGCTTCTTTTTTCAGAGTATAGGTGGCTAAAAGAACTTCTTGCGTTTTTGAGCACGGGAACACCTCAAATATCTTTTCAGTCTCTAGCAGCCATGTTTTGGCTTTTAATGACCCAATACCACCTAGAAAGATTGACGGCTTCATTTTGTTGAACTTCTGGGTTAGTGAAATAATGTTAGTGTTTTCCAACTCAACTGGCACTGGAGGTGGTGGAGGGAGCACAGGTTGTTGTCTAATTGTTTCTGTCAAAGCTTCTAACATTTGTTTCATCTGGCTCATTCGAGCCTCAGAAGATCCAGCTGTGTCATCACTTCTTGTATTTGCCACTGCTATAGGTAAATAGGACAATAATAAACATAGGAATAATCTTGTTCATAGTTTTCGGAGTATTTAGTTTCAGTTCATTCTTTTCACTTTCATACGTTCATGTTCAGATTCGGTTTTCTTATTTACAGAAATTAGCACACACACTCACATATGCAGATGTAATGTCCCTAATTCTTTTCTAAGACATCTTATAGCTCATATGGACTTGTGTGTGCCCAGTATAACATGTGTTTTGATACCACTTTGTCATGACCCAAACCCGTCCCTATAGGTTTAGTGTCGTAATCGGCTAGTAATCTTGGGATTACCAAAGGCCTCTGACCTAAATATCATAATATAACGGGTTGCAGAAGCAAATATATAAAATACAATGTCCATAGAGCTGTGCAGACATACATGACACAATAATAGTAAAACTTATACATAGACATATGACGCCAAAATTATATAAGTCATGCGCCACCATACATATATTATCAAAAGGGACTTAGCCCAGTGTACATATAAACAAAATAAAACGAATAAAAACATCCTTAACATGATTCACAAAAATTAGACTTCTTTCGATGGAACCTCCTTGGGAGGCATTAAGGCTGGTTGACAAAACAGAACTCTAAGCCATGGTATTGTTACCCCCGGGCGAGGGCCATGAGAC
This sequence comes from Camellia lanceoleosa, assembly GCA_025200525.1. Taxonomy (NCBI): domain Eukaryota; kingdom Viridiplantae; phylum Streptophyta; class Magnoliopsida; order Ericales; family Theaceae; genus Camellia; species Camellia lanceoleosa. The sequence continues at coordinate 422,493 of JANUSC010000196.1, forward strand.
CACAGTATTATTACCCCCGGCAAGGGCCTTGTGCTCATAGACCACGGTATTGTTACCCCCGGGCAAGGGCCTTGTGCTAAGGATGCCACGAGTATTTGTTAGAAATTGGATAATCATTCATTGATACAGAACATAGCATTTCAGAAAATATATCATTTCTTGTCATATCATATAAGGAAAATACTTAAATGTGAACATAGCTATACAAAGTTATTACTAATTGATGGCTCTAGAAGGCATGATAGAGTAGACAAATCAAATAGCTTATGGCGTGACCTACACAAGCATAACAAATACACATATTGAAACACACACTCGGATAGTACTTAACTTATGTCATTTCATTCTTCTAGTCCTTATCCTCATTATTATGTCTTAATCATGGCCTATGAATGCCTAGGATGTAATGAGGATGCCAAAACATGCTGTTCAACACTTGGTCAATTTTGCTAAAACAGGTCGCCGAGCGTAGCTTCCTTCGCTGAGCGGAGATTAAAAATAATGATGGTTGCTCAAGCACAACTTCCATCGCCGAACGGTCTCAGAACTCTAAAAAGTAATCGTTGCTTGATTTTTTCTCGCCAACGATGCTCAATCTGGCCGCCGAGTATGAGACTGAGGTCTTCACTAGAGCACAGTTCTGGTCACTCGAGCGGTCTAAAAAACTTGAAAACTTCTGGGAGTATGCAATTTACACTCAAGCCAACTTTTGGTCACTCGAGCGGAAGTGCAAAACAAAGACTGGTCGATCGAGTGCTGGTTCTATCGCTCGAGCAGAGAAGTAGAATTCTAAAATTTCCAAATTTGCTTTCAAGCTTCAAAACTCGAATTCAAACCAATAAATCATGTTCTTTTGGGCCAAAAACTTAAGGAAACATGTGTAAACTTGGAAAACATTGGGAATTCAAAATCATTTCGTAAAAATCAAATCCCAAAAGTATGCCAATTGTGCAAACTCAAGCTTGAAATGTTGAAAACATCACATGCATGAAATTCTTAACTTCAAAGCTTTCAAAACATGATCAATTAAGGTAAAATGATACGAAACTTGATGACTTTCCAAACCCAAAGTGAACGAAGGACATGCATGAGAGAATTACTTGAAACTCAAATTGAAAATTGTGATGAAAGTGCATGCATTCATGGTATGGCTTCAATTCATCAATTCTAACTCAATTTTTACATTACACAACTAATTCTCTAGAGTTCACGTCCTTGATATCATAATTATACAATCTAAGGGTTGAATTCTTACCTTGGCTTTCCAACGTAAGAGCTAGAGGCTAAATCCTTGAGTCTCTAAGTCCAAACCCTTCAATACACTACAATTCTTCTTTCTTCGCTTGGAGACAATTCCTTCAAGGCTTCTCTCTCTCTCTCTCTCTCTCTCTCTCTCTCTCTCTCATGTTTTGAGTTCAAGAAGAGGATGAAATGTTAATGTCTAACATAATGTAGAGTCAAATGTGCCTTATATAGGCTCCATTAGATTGTCTTAATTAATTTAAGTTAAGGTTAATGAAATAGGATTATTTTATTCAAATTAATGGGGTCCGAATCGAATTCCAATTAAACCTATCATAAAATTCTAAAAATTTCAAATAGCACATAACCTAAGTTAATTTCGTGATCAAATGCTGATAAGGCCTTCAATTCGCAAAACAAAACGGAAACACAAACAAATATTTCTACTATAATAAGATAAAAACACAAATAATGCAACACACATGCAATTAATTCAGAATTTCATCTTAATTACTTATTAGGCATTCTTAATCATATGTTTTATGTTAATCACGGGTCAAGGTTGTTATAAATACAGATTGATCAGAATAAAGCCAAAGCCATTATTGAGGCCAAACATTCATCAAGTAAGAAAGAATTACAAAAATTCCTTGGTCAGGTTAATTTCCTTCGAAGGTTTATTTCTAACACTGCAGGGAAAACTAAAGTATTTTCTTCTTTGTTAAAGCTAAAAAATGAAGAAGAATTTGTGTGGACAACTAAGCATCAAGCTGCTTTCGAAGGAATCAAAGCCTACTTAGCCAAGCCTCCAATGTTGATGCCACCAAGGAGAGATAAACCCTTGAAGCTATACATTGCTGCATCAGAAGATTTATTGGAATTTTTTCTAGCTCAGGACAATGAAGAAGGCAAGGAACAAGCAGTTTATTACCTTAGTAGGTTTTTAAATTCTTGTGAATGTAAATACTCAGTTGTAGAAAAGCTGTGCCTTGCATTGTACTTTGTAGTAATGAAATTAAGATATTACCTTTTGTCTAATGTTGTCTTGGTAATTGCAGTCACAGATTTGGTTAAATACATGTTATCTAGACCTATGCTAAGAGGAAGAATTGACAAATGGATATTAGCTCTATCAGAGTTTCATCTAGAATATGTTCCCCAAAAGGCAGTGAAATGACAGGTTCTGGCTAATTTTTTGCCAGATCATCCATGTCAAATAGAAAGCCAAGAGATAATAAATCTTGGTATGGTTAATGTTGAGTCGTGGCAAATGTGGTTCGATGGATCAAAAGCCAATGGTTTAATTGGAATTGGTGTTATGATTAAGTCACCACAGGGGATAGAAACCACACATGGTTTCAGAGTTAATGAAGCTACTTGTTCAAACAACTAAGCTGAGTATGAAGCTTCGGTGATAGGGCTTAAGATACTTATTGGATTACAGGCTCGTGTAGTTGATATATTTGGAGATTCCCAATTGGTAATCAACCAAGTAAAAGGAATTTTTAAATGTCAAAGTGCAAGCATGTTACTATATTATATTACTTCATTACATTTGCTTTCTTAGTTTCAAATAGCAAGTGTGACTTATATCCCAAGATTCATGAATCACAAAGCCAATGATGTAGCTCAGAGAGTTTCGAATTTCAGAAGAAGGGGTGACACTCAAATAGACATAAGTCAAGCAACATATTAAAAGTTAATACCACCTTTGGTTAAAAGGGGTATCATGGTAGAAGTTAACTAGAATAACTTAGAAGAGTATGATTGGAGACATCCAATCATCAAACATTTAACTGGTCCTTTTTTAAAGGCCAGCAGAAAGATTAAATTGCAGTCAATGCAATTTATAATATATGGGAATGCTCTTTACAAAAGGGGGGCAGATGGGCTATTGTTGAAATGTCTAGGGCCAAAAGAGGCATTGATTGCCATGGCTGAGGTATATGAAGGTATTTGTGGTGCCCATCAACCTAGTGTGAAGATGAGATGGTTGCTTCGAAGGCATTCCTATTATTGGCTAACCATCCTTAAAGATTGTATAGATTATGCAAAGGGATGTCAGGCATGTCAGAAGCATCGCATGATAAGACATGTGCCAATAACTGATTTGCATGTAGTAGTAAAGCCTTGGCCAGTTAGAGGATGATCAAAGGATATGATAAGAAAAATATATCCACCCTCTTCAAAGCAATATTGTTTCATTCTAGTGGCCACATATTACTTCACTAAATGGGTCGAAGCTAAGCCTTATAAAGCTGTGGATCAGATTGAAGTTATTGGATTTGTCAAAGAATTAATCCATAGGTTTGGTATCCCACAGACTATAACTATGGATAATGGGACTGTGTTTGATGGGAGACGGTAAGATCTTTCGCAGCAGAATTTGGAATTAGTCTAATCAATTCCACCATTTATTATGCACAAGCAAATGGTCAAACTGAATCATCTAACAAATCCTTGAAAAAAGGAATACAAAGAGTTGTGGAAGACAATCCTAGGGATTGGCACAACTTCTTGTTAGATGTGTTATGGGCTTATAGGACTCCTCCAAGGTCAAGTACATGAATCACTCCTTATGCATTAGTGTATGGGCATGATGTAGTGTTGCTTGTAGAATTAATATCAAATCCTTGAGAGTAAAATGCCAATACCAGTTAACTTCTGAGCAATATCATCAGAGCATGTTCTTGGAGCTAAAGAATGTAGATGAAGCTAGAGTTTTGGCATTAAATAATATTCTTTTCCAAAAGAAAAGAGCCAAAAACTATAACAAGAAAGTCAAGCACATAGGCTTTGATGAATGAGATTTGGTATGGAAGACAATACTGTCAATATGAATTATGAGTTATAAATTTGGCAATGGTCACCTAATTGGAAAGGACCATACCAAATTCATAGAGTCCTACCGAGGAGCCTACCATCTAAGAAATGTAAGTGGTTATGTGCATCCCAAGAAGATCAATGGTAGATATTTGAAGCCTTATTATCCAACTGTGGCAAACACAATGAGTGTAAGAAGTGCTAAGTAGGAGTGATAAAATAAGCATTGAACACTGAGGAACATGTATAATAAGAATTTTCATTTCACAAAGATTTAAGTACATGAAACCATAAATTAGCCCAAAAATCAGTACAATGTTTCAGTTATTCCCTTTATAATTGACTCTATACTCCTAAGGGATCGAACGATCAGATGGTCAGAGCTATCTCTTGCCTTATGTCACCTAGCCCTTGATTGGGGGTCGTAATCTTTTCAAAGATTTTGACCTAAGGCCAAAGTTGATTGTTGCCATTCTTCTTCCGCTTGAGCTTTCCTCTCAAGAGTTGGGTTTGAAGTCGAGAGGCACAAGAGTGTTGTCCTTCAAAGATGTATTTTGAAGACAAACTCCTTATCCTTCAAGAGTCCTCTTTTCTGCCTTGATCATGTGGCGATATTGATGTAAAAATCAATGGTAGTCAGCCGCCCGATAAGTGGCTGGCAAAGGCCATGTTGGATTGCCTTCGAAGACTTTACAGCATTTGAGAAAACCATTTTTGATAATAAGCTTGTGTAGGGCTTCAAATAGAATCCTTGAGAATGATTTCAAAGAAGTCCAAGCAGGTGTCTAGGTCCACCTAAGGTAAAGAGGGTTCTTTAGCAGTGGAAGAGCTCTTAATAATCTCCAAAAGGGAGTTAGCAAGGGCCAATGGCTCAGTTCCACTAATGGCTGCTTGAGCTGGCGAAGACATATTGAATAAGCTAGCCAGGTGGGCCTTGAAGATGTCCATCTTTTCCTCTAACATTAGCAGTACAGAGGAATCACTAGCTAACAAAGAGATGGCAGCATAGGGATAGGAGAGGAGGTGGAGCATTCCCCAGTAGTGTCTATTGTCCTAGCTACCAGTAAATCAAAAGAAGAGGGACTGGAGCTAAATGGTAGGGAGGAAATTGTGAGCTTAAGTCGCCAGTGTCATCCTTGGAACTACCAACAGAATTTAACTAAAGAAGAAACAATAACTGGGGCTTCCTCAGGTGATAGTGGGGTAACCAGGACTCTAGGAGAGATCTGCAGAGGTGAAGCAGCTGAGAGCAGAGGCAAGTTCAAAGGGTTGAAAAGGCTAGGAGAGAGAGAAGATGGAATGCTTGGCCTTAGTGAAAAAAGGAAATAATGTAGGTGGAGTGTAGAGGTAGGAAGTGGAAGCATTATCTAGAGGGGTTCTACACTCATTGGCACTCCAAGGTCAACCTTTCTTTTTTTCATTTCAAAGCTGCCTTTAGTTCTAAGGAGGTCAAGAAGGGTCCCTCATCCCTAGTCAAGGAAGAAGAAGGCAGTATCGAAGGAGGATGGACTGAAATAGCTGCTATTGTTGCATTTCAGAAAACAAAGAGAAAATGTTAAGTCTATGCTAAGTCTTGGAGAAGGGAGTTGATAGATGGGATTGAGAGAAATTACCAGCTTCAGTGGTTGTAATGGTAATGGTTGGAGAGCTGCGAAAGGTATTATATTCAGCAGTTTTGCTCCTCTTCACAGTCTCCCTTTTCATTACATTAGTAGTAACAGCTTATTCACTTAGTATTTGTTGTTGTCTCCTCTTTTCTGACCTCTGAAAGACAATAATCTTTTTGGATTGTTCTTTCTCCACTGCTTGGGCAGCTATCTCATGAGTGGATGTAGACACCCCATTTTTGACCGTCCTCAAGACTTGGACATCACCGTTTGAACACTCGGTGATCATCCATGTTTGTGTTCGTCTTGAGTTCTCGGAGGTCTCGGCTACGCGCCTTGCCTCAGGATCCCTTGACTCGACTATTTTGTGTCTGGTTTTGCACCAAACACTTGTTCTTTGCCTTTGAGGGGCAAGGAATGGCTTGTTGACCATCCCCACACATCACCGACCATGGCTTCAGGCCACCGGCCACTGGTTTGTTTCCACCGGCCAAATGTTTGGCCGACCGGCACTCTTTGTAGTCGACCGGCCATCTGTTTTGGTCAAATTGCATTTTTGGTGTGCATCTGCTTTTGCAGATATTTTTATGCCAGCTGTGCTAGTTGGCATACACCTTTGCTCCCCTCCATACACGTGTATTGAGGGATTTCCATCTTGACTAGCTTACTTGAGAAGCTTTGCAAGAGGGATTCTCTATAAGAGGGAGTCTCTTCTCCTTCCATTAGGGTTACAACATTTTTCCAGAGGGTTCTGATATTAGGGTTGGGGTTTGCATATCCCCCATCTCTATATTCCTCTCTCTTTTGTGTATAAGTGTGTGTTTGGCCTTATTATTGCACACAAACACCCACCATTACACCTTACCTTGGCTACTGAGGTGCTAGGGAGCTATTCTTGGTGTTCTTGAGTGGATTCAAGCTTGAAGAACCAGCTGGAGCATTGTTTGTAAAGAGGGTCATCAAGGGTAAGAACTTCACCCTTTATTTCCCATTTTTTCATAGCTTTTTAACCAATCTTTCAACTATTTTTAGACTTTGTATATAACTAATAAAAGTCTTGTTTTTGAGTGCTTAACATAGTTGTTTAAGGTTGTTTTGTTGTTTAGGGTTGTTTGACCCCTCATAGGCCTTGTTAGGCCCTATTTTTGTGCTATTTTGGTGAGCTCCGAGACCACCTTGTTTGGGCCTCCTCACCACTGAAATCTTGAGGGATTTCAGTGGTGAGGATGGTGCCTTAAGGTCCTAAGAAGGAGAAGGCCACCTCCTCTCCTTGTTGTCCTTGAAAAGGGCCATTTTTGCCTCATGTGTGAGCATCTTGTTTAAGTGTATGATGGCCATGCCTTAGCTATTTTTTTGTGCTTATTATGTCATAATATAGCTCTATTTTTACTTGGTTTAGACACATCTTGCATGCCTTGCATACATGTCTTGTAATGCCATCCTTTTGCCTTAACATGCTTTGTGCTTTGAGCCTTGTTCTAGCATGTTTTTGGTCAAGCTTTGTGAAGCTTTTATGCTTGTTTTGATGTGCTTGAGGTCTATTTTTGGTCATTCGGGTCGTCCATGCCTTGCTTTGTATAGCTACCATGTAACCTCTCTTATACGCCTTAAGCATTGACCCCTCTGGCATGCCATCCTTGCATCATTTCAGTGGTTTGGAACCACTTGTCATGTTATTCAGTCCTCATGGTATGCTCATATGCTTGCATTTTATGCCCCTTTCATGCTTTAAAAGGGTGGTGTTTCTTGCTCCATGTTTGTGCTATTGTGTATGCCTCTAGGATTAGATCATTTAGATGCCATCTAAGTGGTTTTTGGGACTTACTCTTGCATGATTTAGGACTATTTTAGTTCGTTTTGGTCATTTGCTTCATATGTCCTATGGCCATGGTTTAAGTCCTTGGGCTTGGTTGCATGTTTAGCTTGCATTGGTAGGTTGGTTTGGCACCTTCTCTAACATGATTTTCAGAGCTTATAATGCATGCCATTTGTCCATGTTTGCATCCTCTTAAGTGTGCTTGAGAGTTGTTTCTATGTGCCTAAGTGCTGGTCCTTGTGTGCATGCATGTTTGCATGTCATTTTGCCTTCATTCTTGAGCATGTTGGCCACTGTTTTGGGCTTAGTATAGAGCTACCCAAATAAGTTTAAGTCCATAGTTCGCATGTTGTTGCATGCTCACCTTGTGTGTTGTTGCATACTTGTGTGTTTATCACATGTTTAGGTTGTTTAACATGTTTGCTCCATGTATTGTGGCATGATTGAATGAAGTCACATTCTTGCTTGCATGCTTGAACATCCCCATGGTATTTGGCATACTTATTGGTTAGCATGATTGTCACATGCCTTGTATGCTTGTTCGCATTGTTCATGTTGCATACTAGCTCATATATCTAGGTTGCATTGCATTGACATGCATGCTTAGCCTCTTGAATTGAGTATGATAGAGGTTGAGTTTCTTGTTTGTTTATGTGCATTTCATTTGAAATCAAAGTGTATAACTTGGTTTCTTAGGCCATCACGATCGAATGCGAATTGGTGGTCCAAGAACCGAGAACCATGTCCCTTTGAGTCATAAACATGATGAGGGATGTGTTGGTGCACACATTTTCTGGAAATGCATTGCCATGCCTTGTTTTACCCTTTGCTCCTATCAAAACAGATTCGCAGAAGATTTGGGGCGCCATCTTTAGTGCCTAATTTAATCAACAATTGATGGCCGATATCTTAACTAGTGGCGGTGATCATTTCTTTGTGACCATTTCTTGGTTAGTGGCATCCCACAGGTTCATAGAGTGCACCTTTGGGAATTTTGCAACGACTCGTAGAAGGAAACAAGCAGATAGAGACAACTTGTGCATGGCAAGGACTTTGTTTTAGCCGAGCTTAGCACGCATTGCATCGGGCCCTCTTCGAGGCTATTTACTATTTTATTAGATTAGTTAATTTGCTTAAGTAGTTTAATCACCAGTAATATTTAATTAGCTTGTAGGCTAGTTAAATCAGATATTCTTTTCACCTCCCGAGCGAGGGCAAATTTGTAATAAGTGTGGTGCGTGCATGTCTTCCAACCCCCACTTTTCTCCTTTTACTTACCTTTTGGTGGTTAGTATTAGGACATGTTTAATTTAGCATCCTTATGCTATGCATGCATGCATCATTCATCGAGATTGCTGCACTCCTGCTCTGCAGCATCATGCCACCCGTGATAGTATTCCAAATCTAACTTGAATACGTATATTTGTTGCATCTCGCATGCCATCCTAGGATTAGCCGAGCCTATTCTAGTGATATTCAGATGCGTTGCATTAGCCACTTGACATGGACTTGGATCATGCATGATTGCTAACATGTTTATTGTCTTGGCTTGAAGTACACTATAAGTGTTTTTATGTTTTAGCATCTCGCATGAGTGTGAATGTTAACATGACAGCACGCTTACCATGTGGCTAGATGCTTATGTGATGAACCGCTGAATGCCTCAGAGGGTGAAGGTTGGATTGTTTGAGTTGGGACAACTCATTGAAACCGTATTTTAGCCTACTTGAGTAGAAATTTCAAACCATTTCCTAAAAACGATATGCAATGTTTTTTTCCACATTAGGCATCTAGTCTATACTTGTTTTGTCACACTACATCACATAGTAATTCTAGCTAATTAATCGTAATAAGAATGCATGCGCTTTCAAAAACGAGATATCATGGTTAGTAGAGGCCGATCTTTCTGATTGGGCAGAGGGGTGCTCATAGTTGACCTTCCCAATCATACCCAAGTTCTCGAGCGAGGCAACTTTGGTGACGACGCGACACGTGACCTTAGGCAAACGAAGTCGTGGTTTCCTAAATTCCCCATTAAAAATATTTACATGGCGACTCAGATTCCGCAAAGCAAATTCATGTTTGGCACTTTTCTAAAAATCATTTCTCAAAACGATTTGTTTGATTTGGACTCTTCGGTTCGGATTAAGAATCATGACAATTTGAGTCCCAATCAGAAGTAGTTCTTTACGCTGGGCGTCGCCTCTGGCGACTCATGCATTGGGATTAGAGAATTTGACCTTTAACTCGTGATATCTTGTTTTGACTACACTTATGTGTTTCTTTGCATTGTATGCATTGCGTGCCTGGGACACCATGTTGGCTATCTACTATTCCCGAAGCGTTTGTTGAGGCTTGACTTTGTCAAAGCATGCCATAAGGTCGCCGGTGCTCTGCTAGTATGGGAACACAAACCCCTTACCGGCACCTTTTCGACCATTCGACCTAGTGCATATTCGAATCCATAGTCACCATTCCAAACTAGGACAAAGGAAAGCCATCTTATATAGGTTGTTTGAAACCATTGTGTGCATAGTGAAACCCTAGCTCTCGACAAAATAGGAAAGAAACCCTAACCCAACATAGGGGTGTTTTGGCTCTCTTTTACTTGTTATGTGCTTTTGGAGTGTATTCTACAGAATGTACATATCACCGAGTTTGAGCATCAGCTCATGTGGGCATTAGGTAATGTTGTTTCGAGAAACAAGCTTATGTCCTCACAGTGTAAAATCATCGATTCAATGCCTGGACAAAGGATTTTGGGGAACAGTTGATCGACAGAGTACAAATTGCTCACACGCCTGTGGTTTGTCTCTGGGCTAAAATGCAGATGTTTTCTTTTTCGCTTAGAGATTCGAAAGTACGAATAGCTAAGTGTTCTCCGAGGCAAGGCGTATATCTCGATCCGTTAGTCACCTGCTCAAGATCAAGGACTTATCATGACACGTAATCTAGAGGAAATCGGTTAT